>CAWUFW010008192.1:600000-918963 GCA_963921515.1 Calotriton arnoldi | reverse complement strand
CAAATGATTTTAAATATTCGCGTAATACTGATCCCAAAATATCCATAGATAAGTGTAACTCAACATAACAGAGCCTCACATTTTAAATCTCCATATGGCAATCTCATAAAAGGCCCTCACATTTAATTCCATGACCTAGTCACGTGCGGCCCTTGCCGTTATAGTGTTATTACTATCCCAACCAAATGTAAATAACCTGTCACGAAAAATTGTTCACGAAGAACCAATATGTCTAAAAGACTGAGGCACAACCTAATTTATTCAGCACTGGGTATGATACAAACATAGCCTCCCCAACTGTATACAAACAGCCGAGCATATAAAAATAGTCACGAGAAAGACCGTCGTATTTGGATATAATCATCCCATAACCCCGACATTACACTCCCCGCTGGTTTAAGAAAGTATTACTGGTCCAACCCATATCAAACAGAAAATGCCAACAGTGCTTCCCACAGTGTCAACCATCATAGTATCGCTCCATACGTCAATATCAGCAACTTACCCTGGATACGGGCGCCTCCAACGTTCCTATTCGGGGTTGTAATTCAAACACCTGCGCCATATTCCCTCAATCGTTTCGAAGGGCATGTGCGTTAACGGAATGGCGCCACCCGCAATTATCTATTGCACGTAACGGCTCATAGGTATATGTATTGTAGATACGACAATAGCCGCCATTTATAAAAGGCAAGTTACAATAGACAATTCTTAGTATGTAACAACCCGCACCGTAATTAAACGCGATTCCGTGTTATATACGTTTTGGTCCGAACCAACGTAACATGATTCAAATCACTGACCCATTTATATTTAAGAATGAAATATTTTATAAAGGATAATATAAAAGATGACCACCATATTATATGAGGTAAAGTTTGTTAAACAAATAGTCATTAGTTAGGAGTCACGCACCTGGAATTCAAGAAAGATCATATATCCAATATATCAACGTCTGAAAAACACAGCCAAGATCTTCTCACTAAATGTATTGTGTCTAAAATAACATATTCGTTATTAAATGTGATTCCATATTGTATACGCATCGCCTGACCAGCGTGACATAATTCACTTTACTGACCCATTTATGTTTAAAAGTGAGAAGTTTTTATAAAAGGATAATGTAAAAGATCACCTATACATATATAAGAGGTAGAATTTGTTAAACAAATAGTCGTTAGTTGTGAGTCACGCAACCGGAATTCAAAAGATCATATGTCCAATATATCAAAATTTAAAAGCACAGCCGATATCTTTTCTTACTAACTGTATTATATCTGAAGTAACATGTTCGTTCAAAAGGGCATAAGAAAATCCACGCTATTTTAGCCGGAGTCATGTTTTGAAATTAAGATCATACCTAAAGTCTCATATTTAGGCGCCCCCTGTATTAGTCAAAAAGCTCCATGGTTGGACATCCAATAAAAATGTATTTATCCTTCAAATATATACCTACAGGCAAAAATCCTAAACCATAATGTTAACCTACCGAGAATCAAAATCCAAAAGGATGATACCCAGTATATCTTGTTCTTCCTTTTCATGATAAGACAGTTCCAATTTTATAACATAATATACAGCTTAATTTACGTTCCTTACCAGAATGTTATGCTTAACAAATTTACCTGGAAACATTACCAGCACGATGTTACAAAAAAATAGTGCATTTCAGCATCCGTATTGCTGTCCCAACAATGTGGCCCTAGAGGCGACAGATCCACATTGCACTCCAGTTCTGTCTCTAGTAATGGTTCTCACTACCTCCCTCCTTGATGCTCACAACATGTTCAATACCATGGAACCAAATTGAGGTGTCATCCGGATGTTCCGTAATATAATGTTTCAACAATGGGATAGCCATTATCCCTATTCTAATCAGCCCTACAGTGTTCCTGTATTCGATGTTTCAAACATCGGATTGTACTTCCAATGTATATTTTACCACATTTGCACCCCAAAACATATACTACAAAAGTAGTATTACAATTTATAAATTGATCAATTGTATATTGTTTTGTAGAGTTATATGAGAAGGTCATAGTTTTATTTCTGCCCCAGGTACAGGAAAGCCACAGGTGCCACATGTGAAAAAACCTTTAGGGCTGGGGCGGTAACCAGGATGTTGTGTTTTGTTGTTCTAGTCACATAACTTGGGCATAATGAGTTGCGGAATGATAACTTCCTCTCCTATATGTTATTAAAGGTCGTTCCCTTATGTGATTTTTGAGGCCCAGGAACTTTCAGTTAGAAGATGCTAGTGTTTTTTAAAAATGTTAAAAATAGTACCACTGTGCAACGTATATTGGGTCACAAATCTCACAACAGGTAGCCAAACATCTTGTCTATTAAGCGCTGGATTTATCTCTTAAAAGTATCCTCTCGCAGTACACACTGTATTTTTGATGCTGCCTTTTCCACAACCTGCTTCCGATCATAGCCTCTTTTTAGGAATCTGCGTTTAGTCATCTGGTAAGTTAGTTAGAAAAGTAGATTCCTCACTACAAATGCGTTCTTGTACGCATCATTTCCCCAAATGGGATGTTATTAATTACAGATTTAGCATGCGCACTTGCTGCATGGAGAATCCCATTGCCAGGCAGTTTCCTTTCTAAAGCAATTTGCTTTTGAATTACTCCTTGTTCAACATAGAATTGGACATCCAAAAAATTAATCCTGTCCTTACTCCAGGTCATGGTAAGCTTAACATTCAAGTTATTATCGTTAAGGTACGCTACAATATTGTTCCAGCTGGTCCACGGCACCCGACCATAAACACATAATATATCAATGTACTTCCCCAGAACACAATGTGCTCAATCCAGGGGAGGCACTTCCTGCTTCCAGGCATGCTCCCTCTCATACCATCCCATAAAGAGACATGCATAAGAGGGAGCAAACCTGGAACCCATCGCAGTCCCGTGCACCTGCTGGAACCAGTGACCATCATACGGGAAGACGTTTGCAGTCACAATACTATCCACCATCATCCATCATCCTCTCATTGTATTCGAAGAGTGAGGCATCCTCTTTATCCAGAAAAGTTTGTATGGCCATTTTTCCAAATTTTTTATCTATACATGTATAAAGGCTTTCTACTATCAAAGGTAACGAAGAGCAACTCGTCAGCCGCACTGAAAATCTTTGAACTTGACGAGAATGTGTCCTTCGTATCCCCTGACGTAGAGGATGGTAAATTATGTACATATTGTTGTAATCTTGCATCTACATACTCAGATATTTTTTTCTGTGGGTGACCCCACCCCCGAGATGATCGGTCTTGCCGGGGGGCAAGGCACCTCGCCTTGTGAATTTTTGGAAGTATGTAGATGCGGGGAAGAGTAGGATCTCCTACCCGCGAAATATTTGAACTCATCATTAGTCAATAGACCTATGTCCTGGCCAATCACTCAGTCTTTCCGTTAATTCTATTAGTCAGATAAGGGATAGGATTAGTGTCGATTTTTCTATAATACAAGCCGTCGTTCAATTGTCGCTATATCTCTTTCATGTAGTCCTGATGATTCATTATAACCACATTTCCCCCTTATCTGCTTCTCTAATTACAATATTGGGATCCCTTTCTAAGTCTATCCAGGGCCTAAGCCTCCAACTGAGTGATATTACCATACCTTCCCACGTGTATAGGGGTTAGGGGTCTCTAGTTGGCTAAAGTTCCCTAGTTACATTAGTATGAAACTGATCGATATTATGGTGATAAGTGGCTACTGATGGCACAATAAATTTGGATTTTGGTCTCAGTTCCTATTTCTGAATTCTGTGTCATGTTAGAAATTCATTTAACAAAGAGTGGGACATCATATGTTTCTTCTTCACTTATCGACAGTAGACACTAGCCGGGCCCGATTCGATCTCGGTCGGAGGCGCACCCAATACTATTCGGTCGGGAAAAAGCCATGCGAAAGCCAGTTTCCCGACCGATCCGTACAGCACACCGAACGAGCAAGTACGATGCGCACAACAGCAAAAATTCCGGCCGAGCCGTACTCACCCAAACCAGGTCCTGTTCTCCGACCGAGGCGAATCCGGAAACGCCCGAATCGAGTCGCACGGAAGGGAAAATGCAGCCCCGTCCGGCCGGACAAGTACGATGCGCTTTCCGTACGCGCCGAACCCGTCGCTACGCACGGCACGTCAAAGCATCCGGAGAGGCGCACATAAGCTCCGAATCGCGCCACAACACGATCCACGGCTACGAGACGAACACAGCACCGACGAGGACGACGCGAAGCGACGAGGACGAAGCGAAGTGACGAGGACGTAGCCAAGCGACGAGGACGACGCGAAGCAACGAGAAGGACGAACGACACGAACCAACCATGAATCCCTTCGTCCCGATCATACCAATATTCTACATCTACTACCGGAACAGGCACGGACGCGTACGGCGCAGAAGGTAAGTCAGACACCAACCACAAAACACATACAACACGTACACGACACATCACACACATACACTGGGAATCTGAATATACTTACACCAGCAACAGCAGCACCATAGGGGCGGGATGCCCATCACCAATGCCACATATGCACACAGGGGCCTGAATGCGCGCCACCACCCCAACCCAGGGGGGCTGGATGCCTACCACTACTACCACCCTTAGCCAGGGGGCAGGATGCCCACCACTACTACCACCCTCACCCACGGGGGCAGGATGCCTACCACTACTACCACCCTTAGCCAGGGGGCAGGATGCCCACCACTACTACCACCCTCACCCAGGGGGGCAGGATGCCCACCACTACTACCACCCTTAGCCAGGGGGCAGGAAGCCTACCACTACTACCACCCTTAGCCAGGGGGCAGGATGCCTACCACTACTACCACCCTTAGCCAGGGTGGCAGGATGCCTACCACTACTACCACCCTTAGCCAGGGTGGCAGGATGCCTACCACTACTACCACCCTTAGCCAGGGGGCAGGATGCCTACCACTACTACCACCCTTAGCCAGGGGGCAGGATGCCCACCACTACTACCACCCTCACCCAGGGGGCAGGATGCCCACCACTACTACCACCCTTAGCCAGGGGGCAGGATGCCCACTACCACCCTTAGCCAGGGGGCAGGATGCCTACCACTACTACCACCCTTAGCCAGGGTGGCAGGATGCCTACCACTACTACCACCCTTAGCCAGGGGGCAGGATGCCTACCACTACTACCACCCTTAGCCAGGGGGGCAGGATGCCCACCACTACTACCACCCTCACCCAGGGGGCAGGATGCCCACCACTACTACCACCCTTAGCCAGGGGGGCTGGATGCCTACCACTACTACCACCCTTAGCCAGGGGGCAGGATGCCTACCACTACTACCACCCTTAGCCAGGGGGCAGGATGCCTACCACTACTACCACCCTTAGCCAGGGGGCAGGATGCCCACCACTACTACCACCCTCACCCAGGGGGCAGGATGCCCACCACTACTACCACCCTCACCCAGGGGGGCAGGATGCCCACCACTACTACCACCCTTAGCCAGGGGGCAGGATGCCTACCACTACTACCACCCTCACCCACGGGGGCAGGATGCCTACCACTACTACCACCCTCACCCAGGGGGGCAGGATGCCCACCACTACTACCACCCTTAGCCAGGGGGCAGGATGCCTACCACTACTACCACCCTCACCCAGGGGGGCAGGATGCCCACCACTACTACCACCCTTAGCCAGGGGGCAGGATGCCTACCACTACTACCACCCTCACCCACGGGGGCAGGATGCCTACCACTACTACCACCCTCACCCAGGGGGCAGGATGCCCACCACTACTACCACCCTTAGCCAGGGGGCAGGATGCCCACCACTACTACCACCCTCACCCAGGGGGGCAGGATGCCTACCACTACTACCACCCTCACCCAGGGGGGCAGGATGCCCACCACTACTACCACCCTTAGCCAGGGGGCAGGATGCCCACCACTACTACCACCCTCACCCAGGGGGCAGGATGCCCACCACTACTACCACCCTTAGCCAGGGGGCTGGATGCCTACCACTACTACCACCCTTAGCCAGGGGGCAGGATGCCTACCACTACTACCACCCTCACCCAGGGGGGCAGGATGCCCACCACTACTACCACCCTTAGCCAGGGGGCAGGAAGCCTACCACTACTACCACCCTTAGCCAGGGGGCTGGATGCCTACCACTACTACCACCCCCACTCATAGGATGGACAATGCATGACACAACAAGCACACCACAACCTAGGGAATGCAAGATTAAGACATCCCCCACCACCATGACAAGCGTGTGAGCAGGCTGTGTCAAATGCCTACAACACCGAACATGACTTTGAACATACAATGTGACCCCCTAGCACATGTGCCACACATATATGTGTGTGGCACCCACAATGCAAGCAGCCCATGACCATTGTGGCAATGGGGCCTAAACCCCCATCATCACAGTGACCAAAAGGCAAGTGTGGGGTCCATAGCTGAAGCACATTTTGACCATTGTGGCAATGGGGTCTAAACCCCCATCATCACAGTGACCAAAAGGCAAGTGTGGGGTCCATAGCTGAAGCACATTTTGACCATTGTGGCAATGGGGTCTAAACCCCCATCATCACAGTGACCAAAAGGCAAGTGTGGGGTCCATAGCTGAAGCACATTTTGACCATTGTGGCAATGGGGTCTAAACCCCCATCATCACAGTGACCAAAAGGTAAGTGTGGGGTCCATAGCTGAAGCACATTTTGACCATTGTGGCAATGGGGTCTACATCCTCATCATCACAGTGACCAAAAGGTAATTGTTGACAAAGAAAGAGCTGCAACTGCCAAACTGCATGGATCATTCCTGGTCACAGAACCAAAAACTCATCTGTGGCAAAGTAGTGTATGTGTCCCATTGCAACATAAATTGGGGGAGCCAAATACTGCAGTGCAAATGAAACATTCCTTTGGCCATGTGCAGACAAACAACACCCATGGGGGCTGAGACCGTCAACAGTCATCAATGACACAATGACAGAAGTGACCATCAGAATGCAGAACCACATATTTGCACCAATGGGCACACAAATGCAGATACCCTGTGGAGACAGCAGATGTGAGGTGAACAGATACCATACCATGGCAGCAATGGGACACACAAACCATGATCACTGTGCTGACCGATGACCTAGGAGTCCCAGGGACAGCAGGGGAAACACACCAAACAACATACAGCCAATGGCACACCCAAGATATGTCAATGCAGTGGTGCAGATGCACAAACACAAACAGGCAGACCAACACTGTCATCATACACAGCAGGTGAGGGGTGGGGGTGCCAGTGTCCCCAGGCAACAACACAACACATGAGGAGAGCTGAATACCAATCATACAGATGTGCATACACTGCCACACTAAGGTAACTCATGGATCCAAATCCCCTATGTGGGCAAGCAGGCATTGACAGGTGAGAGGGAGCACAAAACACACATGTCACACAGGCACGTAGGAACAACAACTGACACAGCAAGTCACAGACACACCACAGCACCACCCCCAGGGCCCCCACAATGTGGTGACCCTGGGCTGAATAAAAATACCACTGTGATGACAAAGCTAAATGTCGTTCACACTGTGAACCACAGTCAGGTGTCCTGAGCAACTAACTACCATCACACCTACACAAGCACAAATCAATCAGCATGGCCAGTAAGCCAAGGCCAACATGGAGGCAGGGGACTAGCCGGGCAACAACTCTCATCTGCACACACTCAAGACCACACCCCTCGACCTCCAACAATGTGCAGCAGTGAAGTACACATGCACTGGTGACATTGCACATGCACCCATGACTATTCCAGGGTGGTGGGTGGGAACCAAGGTGTAGAAACACATCACACATGGACACTCAACAAGACTCCTGAATGTCTGACACACTGCACACTACGCTGTACATGGACATGACGGCAATACCACACCGACCAATGGGATCCCAGCCACAGTCACACACCAATGAAGAAGCCAAGGTCACCCACAAAGAACACACATAGACAACAACCAACATTGCAGCCCGGACCCTAAGGAGTGCCAGCAGTCACACACACAACGTGTCACAATCACTGAAAGATAACACAAACTGGAAATCACATGACAGGGGCAAACAACAAGTGCCAAAGGGAAACCTGACTGTGACCCATCTGCGTCAGCACACAAACTCTGCCCTGACAGCAAACACACCTATGGGTGACACCCTGATGACCAGTAATGTGCCATGCACCCACATCACAGAGAACACAGGGAGAAGACTTTGGGGGAACATAGCTCAAGTCAGCAAGCATCACAAACAGGTACAACACTAGGGATCACAGCATGCGCAGATGAATGAAAGTGAACACACAGACATGCACATACAACACACACCTTGGGCGCAGGCAATGTCACACGTGTACACACTGCCATGAGGGGACTCCACTCCTGTGTGAGGAAAGCTGTGCCATATGTTGCCTCAGTAGGGCCCCATCATGTCAGCTGAGCACTTGGTCACACAATCAACAATTAGCACCAAATGAGGGCTCCCATCACATCAGCCTGGTCATGGATGTGCCAACGGAATCATCAGCACAGATCCAACACACTTGTATAGCAATGTTGCACTGACTACACGGATGAGTCCCTCCCCATTGATGCCCAAACCTGCATGTCCACTGGAGATGGCAACACGGTCAGGGAAGTAGACAAATGCAACGATGGCAGGCACAACAGATGTGCAGGGGTGGAAGCCACAGATATGAAATTGCCAATGTAAGTAGGAAACCCATTGCCAAATACTGAACACATGACACCCTCAGATGCTGCTATTGATGACATGGATACACCACATGATAGGACACATTCCCCCTGGACCACATGGGTTCCTGCACAGTAACACTTCATAATCATGAGACCAGATATCACCATCACTGCAGCAAGGGCATGGTTAGCTGCACCAACAACATGTACATCTGAAGCATGAGCACTAGAGAAAAGAAAGTTGCTTTATTCAGCATATGTGTTGTTTGATAACGACGTCCAGAAGAAATTAGAGCAAAGGCCAATGGCCAGTCCATTGTCAAAGTTCAAACAGGGTGACACTGGCAGATGTCACCCTACGCATGCCTGCACAATACCAGAGACAATCCACTAGGAGGGGCAACCGGGGGGGCAGGCCAGGCACCGCAGGGACAGGATCAGGGCTCACCAGGGGGAGTCAGGGAAGGGGTGGTGGGTGCTGGAGAGCCACTGACAACTGCAGTGGAGGTGTCTGACATGGTGTGTGCCGGCACAACTGGGGGCATGACACAGATGTCGTGGGTGCCGGCACAACTGCAGTGGACCCTGCAGATGGGGTGGACAGGTCCGCCACTGCAGTGCCCAAGTCAGACAGGGCGGTAGTGGACTCCACTGCAGTGCCTACCTCCAGGGGAGGAGAATGGGGAACAGGCAAGGTGGGTTGGACAGAGGGGGAGGACACCCTCACCACATCAGTGGCACAGACAAGCGCAGCGGGGGTGTGGTGCTGGGAGAGCAAGTGGCAGGGGAGAAGGCCGGAGCATCTTGGGGATGGTATATCTGTGGGTGGGGGAACCTGGGGCAGGGTGTGGTGGGGGCACCTGTGCAGTGGGGGCCTGAGGGATGGAGGACGGAGACCTTGTGCCTGAGCTGCAGGGTGGTGGCGGGGTCTTGCTCTTAGCACTCCGGGGGACTTGCGGGTGGGGGCCTCAGTCCGTCTGCGCCTGGGGGAGGGTGTCCGGGGCGAGGGGCACTCTGCTCCGTGTGGGTGGGCTTCCTCTTCCCCGGGATGCTGGAGCAGCTTCATCGGTGGGGAAGAGGCCGAGGTCACAGAGGAAGAGCTGCTGTGACTTTGGGGTTGCAGGTGAGGCAAGGGAGGGTGCTTTGGAGGGAGAGGGAACTGAGGACTGCGCAGTGCATGTGGATGCGTGTGTGTGTTCCAGGGCCCCATCCCCTGTGAGTCTGGCTTCAGTCCCCTGAATGTGCGTGCGTGTGCGTTTTGTCATTGGCGTGTGTGTCAGTGTGCTGGATGTGTGTGTGCTGGTGTGTGCCTGTGCCAGTGTGTGTGTGCCTGGGATGGGTAAGGTGCTGGGGAGTGTGGATGGAGCAGAGGCAGGAGGGGTGAGGGACCGTTTGAGGAGGGACACTGCTGCCGTCAGGGAGGAGTCCATGGACCTATTGCCCCTCTGTAGGTCAGACATGCCCGATGAGATGCCCTCCATGAACGACACCAGCTGAGTCAACAGCGCGGTGTGCGCATGGAGGACACTCAGCATGGCTGTCTGCCCTACATGAAGCTGGCGAAGGAGGTACACAGACTCCTCACTCAGGGCAGCAGGGGACACAGGGGCAGGGGGTGCGGTGCCTGGCCCAAAGGAGACACGCTCCCGGACATGGGAGCCTCCACGGACCTGGGGAATGGGAGCCGATGGGAGGGCGGTGGTGGTGCTGGTGGTGGCGGGGACAGCAACACTAGCTGGGGTGTGGTGGCTGCTGACACCCGCCTCCACAAGGGAGTCATCCTCCGAGTTGCTCTGGTCCTCAGCTGAGGTGGATGCTGCTGAGGACTCCTCGGTGTGGCTCCCCTCGCCCTCCGTGCCACTGGGTCCCTCCGACCACTCCTCGGCTGCTGACCCAGTCTGGCTCTCCGGCTCCTCCTGGTCCGTGGAGCTGTCCCCTTCCGTGGCCGTGGATGTATCTGCAAACAATGGGGAAACAGACAGACATCAGTCACCTGCACATAACGCACACACCACTGTGAGCACAGCACATCACAGAGCAAGCCCTGGCATCATTAGTTGTACATTGCTAAAAGTGCACTAATTGAACAGGAGAAGTCAATTGTCAGTCTGATGCCAAGCATGGCACTCACATCCCACATGGCCTTGCACCCATCTGTCTGGTGTCTGTTGGATTGCAACACCCCAGTGTTGACACATGCACCAAGTACACAGTAGTTGGACAGTGCAGAGGACACGGTGTGGACACATCACAGCTCTTGCCACTGAGTCAGTACAGGTTTACGGATGTAAGGGATGCCCAGAGTCAAATAGGAAATGCATGTGATGCATACCAGCGACAGACACCATGATGCACCCATGTCCTGATAGCCAGCGCCACTATGGTGTGCATGTAGCACATGTCACTCCCCTGCAGGATCACCAATCAGTAGACACATGCCATGGCGGAGGCATGACTGCAAAGTCATACATCACTGTCTCAGTGATGTATGACTTTGCAGCCAGACAACAACACTCTGCACTGTGTCACAATAGTAGGTCATGGGGAATGCAAGTCCTGGAGCTGCACAAGTGCACATGTACATCCCCCCACAACACATCCTCTTAACCCTCATCTGTCCAGGTCATATCTATTGGACATATGGGAGACCTGTGACACTACCCTCTGAACCTGAGCCCCTCACACTCTGCTGTGCATGGGGAACAGCTGCCTGAACTTCACATTTACATGCCCCAGTCTGCATGGGCAGCTGATCAGACACCTATGTGTCACACAAGTATCGTCTCCTATGGTCACATCTCCAGTGGCATGCTGAGCCCCTACCAAGAAACTCCACAGCAGTCCTGGCGACTAATCCACAGCACACTGACACAGAGGCAGACACCTGAGGGGTCAAATCACTGTGCACAATGTGTCCTCTGATACACGGGAGTGGGAGTACAGAGTGTATTGTATGGCCTGGAGTAGGCATGACTGTCCAGCCCCACATGAATGAGGGATGAGCCCTGGACTGTAGGCAGCTGGCTAAGTATGTGTGACACACGTCATATACATACTCCTGGGGCCCAAACATTGTTCCCACCCGCAGCATGGGTGTGTGCCAGGTACCCCAGCCACATGTGGTGGATCAGCTCAGCAATTGGACCACAGATCAAAGTAACACGCTGAATACATGTCAGAATACAGGCATTGTGTAAGCAATGGACCCACCCATGATGCCCACCACAGAGTCAGGGAAACAGATGCTGTCTCCCACCTTGAGTCAAGCAAACTGCAAGGACACAGTCCTAAGTGACAGAATTCCCTGCATGTAAGGGCCACACCTGGGTATCAGATGAGGAGTGGGCAGTGCACAATAGAGGGACATGGCTCCTGGACAACATGACTGCTGTACTGTGGCAGTTCAACCTGGCCCGAGGAGGGCACATAGCATGTTAGACAGAGTACACAGTGCAGTCTTTGACTCACCCCCTCCTTGCTGCTCTCTGGCCTTCAGCTGCCCATCCAGGTCTGGAAAGACCACCGCCAGGATCCTGAGCATGTGGGGGTCAGGGTCCGTGTTCCGCCCCTCCTGCGAGGAGGCGACAGCTTCAGCTGGACCCGTGCAATCCTCCGGGTCCAGCCCCGAAGGTCCTGCCACCTCTTTTGGCAGTTGCGGATCCGGCGCTTGTAGACCCCCACGGACCGGACAGCCCGGACGATGTCCTTCCAGATCTCATGCTTCCGATGGGCAGAAGCCTGTCAGGATGACAAAGTGATAAGGCCATTACTACACATGCAACATATCCGTGCATGACACAGTTGCATATACATGTCGCAATCACAGGGGCACATGGTGTACCCAGGCAGTGCACGGCTGCCCATGGACAGTTTTCCAGAAGTCACTACATGGTATCATTGCATGGGGAGTAAAACCCTGTTCAGAAGCACTGTCACTGCACCATACCTGTCCAGTGCAAGTCACTACACACTATGGGGGGTGACAACTACTCAGTGAGCCTGCTAGCCAGTGGTGTGCTGACTCTCAGCCTTGCTAGTCAGACAAAATGCACATTCAGAAAGGCAGTGCACAGAACACTCACCTGCTCCCCTGGTGTCCCATACAGCTTGCTGTACTGTGGAAGTAGGCTGTCCAGCAGGGCCTGGTTCTCTTCAAGGCTGAAGGCTGGGGCTCTCTCCACAGTACGTGCCATTGCAGGGTCCAGAGGGGCAGAGACAGCAGCAGTGCAGTGGCAGATGTCGTCCTGGAGCATGTAGTGCAGGCAAGTGGGCTCTCAGGGGAACATGCAGCAATATATATGTGCTGGAGAGGCAGATACTGTCCCTTGTGTCCAAAGTGATAGGTCCAAGTCGTTTGCATCTTCTGAATCTGGCCAATCCATGGAATAGCAGCACCAAAACACGCCCACAGCATCCTTCAAAATTTCAACTTCATGACATACATGATTTTGCAACATTGTTGTGGGTGACCAACTGATTTTCCAGCAACCGACTCGTTCGAATATTCGAAACGCGTCCGTTGCCAGGCAAGCCCATTGTCAATGGGTGCGCACCGATCGGTCCATTGAGGTACAACGCGCACAGGGGTACAACGCGTACCCGCACACATTGAAAGCAATGGGCCGGCCGGAGGCACCGATCGGTCCATTGCTGTTCAACGCGCACAGGGGTACAACGCGTACCCGCACACATTGAAAGCAATGGGCCGGCCGGAGGCACCGATCGGTCCATTGCTGTTCAACGCGCACAGGGGTACAACGAGTACCCGCACATTGAATGCAATGGGCCGGCCGGAGGCACCGATCGGTCCATTGCTGTTCAACGCGCACAGGGGTACAACGCTGCACTCGCACACATTGAATGCAATGGGCCGGCCGGAGGCACCGATCGGTCCATTGCTGTTCAACGCGCACAGGGGTACAACGCGTACCCGCACACATTGAATGCAATGGGCCGGCCGGAGGCACCGATCGGTCCATTGCAGTACAACGCGCACAGGGGTACAACGCGTACCCGACACATTGAATGCAATGGGCCGGCCGGAGGCACCGATCGGTCCATTGCAGTACAACGCGCACAGGGGTACAACGCGTACCCGCACATATTGAATGCAATGGGCCGGCCGGAGGCACCGATCGGTCCATTGCAGTACAATGCGCACAGGGGTACAACGCGTACCCGCACACATTGAATGCAATGGGCCGGCCGGAGGCACCGATCGGTCCATTGCAGTACAACGCGCACAGGGGTACAACGCGTACCCGCACACATTGAAAGCAATGGGCCGGCCGGAGGCACCGATCGGTCCATTGCTGTTCAACGCGCACAGGGGTACAACGCTGTACCGCACACATTGAATGCAATGGGCCGGCCGGAGGCACCAATCGGTCCATTGCAGTACAACGCGCACAGGGGTACAACGCGTACCCGACACATTGAAAGCAATGGGCCGGCCGGAGGCACCGATCGGTCCATTGCTGTTCAACGCGCACAGGGGTACAACGCGTACCCGCACACATTGAATGCAATGGGCCGGCCGGAGGCACCGATCGGTCCATTGCTGTTCAACGCGCACAGGGGTACAACGCGTACCCGCACACATTGAATGCAATGGGCCGGCCGGAGGCACCGATCGGTCCATTGCAGTACAACGCGCACAGGGGTACAACGCGTACCCGCACACATTGAAAGCAATGGGCCGGCCGGAGACACCGATCGGTCCATTGCTGTTCAACGCATCACTGTACATGTGACTGGCATATGTCAGCATGCCTGTCTCAGATGGACATATGCCAGCCACAGATAGCTCCCAGGGAGTGAGGGGCACACCTACATCACGACAGCCTGTCCAAACCTTATCATAAGGCATGTAAGGCTGCATTTCCTATTGTGTGTATGTTGGTGTACATGTTGTCCTGTGGGTGTCACCTGTGGGCAGCCACCCCCAGGCTGTGCACGTGTTAATGGGGACAGGATCCTGGGTGTTACGTGTACGTGACCACTGTGATGTGCAACTGTTCATATCTGTGCATGTGCCATGGTCACATTTCACAGTGGTGTTTGTGTATGTCATGTCACATACCCCGTGAGTCCCATGTGGGACGGTATGTTTGAGCCAGGGTGTCCCAGTGGCACAATAGTGATGGCCCTCCACAGTCTTTGTGCATGTAGTGTTTACAATGTCTCTGATTTCATGTGCACAATGGGAGACAGTCTCCACATCCACGTTGTGTGTGCATGGACTCTGATGTTGTGCGTGTGTGTCACAGACGTCCATGGCTCTCCTGCCATGGCAAGTGTGGCCACTACCTGTGGGGGTCATGTTTGTTTTGTTGTGGTGTACACATGATACTCCAGGTGATGCCAGTGTCCATGTGGCATTACAGGGTCCCTGGGAATGTGCCTGTCGTTGAGCTGTGGTGCCTGGGGCACATCTGTCCTCACATGTCACTGGGGGGTGACTGTGACACAGCATCATGATATCCAATGGGCCAACCTGGGACAAATTGATGCCACCTGTAGGACCGTGTTGACAGATGTTGGCCATGTATGTACCATACATGTCGTTCCGGTACTGCACACTTCATGTAGTTGTGCCTCATGATGATGTATGTTGGGATCTTGAGTGTGTTCAATGCCGCATATGTGGGGTGACTGACGATCTTGCTTACTTCTCCTCTGCACTGCAGGGCTCCTGCTGTCCATCGGCCATTCCCAGACCTGGCAACGATGGTGGAACGGGACAGCATCCGACGGTACCGCTTCACCAGGCAGCTGATTGAGGATTTGGCAGTGCAGTTGTCCCCACATTTGCAGCCTGGCCGGCCGTATCCTACAGCGCTGACCCCCAAGGTGAAGGTGATGGCAGCCCTACACTTCTTTGCCACCGGTACCTTCCAACATACTGTGGCGTCTGCTGGTGGGATGTCACAGACCATGTTCAGCCGTGTGCTCCGCGATTTCTTGGCGGCAATGTTGCTCTTCCTGAACCGGTACATCTATTTCCCTAGACTGCGACGACTCACTGACGTGAAGAGTGACTTTTATGCCCTGGGGAGGATGCCGCATGTCATTGGCTCCATTGATGGGACACATGTGGCTTTGGTACCACCACAGGCCCAGGAGCAGGCCTACAGGAACCGCAAGCACTACCACTCGGTCAATGCACTAGTGGTGTGTCTTGCAGACATGACCATCACACACGTGTGTGCCCGTTTCCCTGGTTCAGCACACGATGCCTTTGTGATGAGGAGTAGTCGCATCCCCAGGTTGATGGCACAGATGCAGAACCAGCGTGCCTGGCTTGTCGGTGTGTACTGACTTTGTGCCATTGTGTGTGATCTGATCTGTAGTATTCCGCCCACTTTTCCAAGTCAGCTGATGTGCACTTGTCTGTCCGTAGGTGACTCGGGATACCCCAACATGCCGTGGTTGCTGACACCCCTCAGGAACCCTGTGACACCTGCCCAGATGCGCTACAATGAGGCACATGGTCGGACCAGGAGAGTGATTGAGCGGACCTTTGGTCTCCTGAAGAGCCGCTTCCGCTGCCTGGACAAGACCGGAGGGTCCCTCCCATATGCCCCTGCGAAAGTGTGCAAGATTATCATCGTCTGCTGCATGCTCCACAACCTGGCAGTGCGGAAGGAGTTGCCTCTCATCCAGGATGACGATGACCAACATCCGCCACCTGTGGAGGATCCTGGCCTGGACCACGATGCCAGTGACGATGATGATGATGATGGTGATGGTGATGTCCGCACACAGCTCATCACCAACTTCTTTAGCTGAATGTGAGTATCCTGAGGTGTCATGTGAATGATGTGAGTTGGCATGATGTGTGGGTGGTGCTCTGGTGCTGTTGGAGTGTGTCCATGGGCTACTTGACAGGATGTGTGTTGCGATGTGTGGTGACAGGTGGGCTGTACTCCCCAACAGTGTTGACATGCTAACTTGGTTCTGGGTGGGTATCTTGTAACATGTATTGTGCATGAGTTTTGCTGTTCTGTCCTGTACTGCATTGCTTTTGACTGTGTGTCATTTCTGTCCTTCACAGGGTACTTTCAGATTCGTTTGGTCAACTGTGTCCACCGACGACGTGATTGCACATCCAGGCTGGTAGCTGTTGTGTCCCTACAGGTGATGTGCGCCACACCCATGGACTTCCTTCTGTCTACAGTTGTTGACTGTGTGCCCGCTACCAGGTGGGGTTACCTTGCATCTGTAGTGGTTACGGCATGTTGCTACTGTGTAATAAACCTGTGCTTCACTTAGTGATGTGCGTTGTCTGTGGTCACACATTTGACTGCCATTTGCTTACTGCACCTGTGGGCTACTTGACTACAACTGGGAATGGGTGTGGTGTCTGTGCATTGCACCGTCTTCCCTGGCAACATCAGTGTAGGCAATGAGTCAGATGGCCTAGGTGTGTATGTGTTGTGTAGCCCTGGTGGTGTGTCTCCCTCATATGTGTCACGTTGCCTGTACTCACATGCCTGTGTTGTCCTTGCTGTTGCAGTTCGCATACACAGTGTAATTTTGCTGTTCATCATCCCCATAACAGCACCCACGTTGGAATCACGACAGAGGCAAGTATGGTGTATTATTGTGTTTATTGTGATACATCTGTGATAATAGTGCATAGGATGGATTGTGCTGTACATGAATCTTGCAATCCCAAGTTCCTAGATGAATAGAAAGTCCAGGTAGACAGGATCCCCAGTATCGGGGCCACAGTTGTCTGACACATTGTTCCAACTTGTACTCCCCATGCAATGTGTGGGAGTAGTGTTGCCATCAACAGGGTGAACAGTCTGTGCACAAAGGCGAAAATCCAGAACAGGTTCAGGCTTCCTGGGAGTTGCGCTTGGCCATCAGCCTCTCACTTTCCCTCCTCGGACGACCCCTCTTCTTGGGGGGGGCCCTCAAGTGCAGGCTGCTGCGGTGCAGGGGACTCTCCGCCAGAGTCCTCCTCCCTCCCTGTGGCAGTTGCAGTTTGTTCGGTACCAGATGTTGTTGGCACACAGGGAGGTGTGGACTGGTTGCTGTTCATCTGGCGGAGGCATTGTAAAATGTCCCTGTGCACCGCCGTCATCTCATGTAGTACATCCCACTTGGACTCAACGAGGGACATGTGGGAGTCCACACGTGACATGTGTGACTCCACGTGGGACATGTGGGAGTCCAAGCGGGCATGATGGGCAGCCTGCTGCTGTTTGATGTCTCTGAGGAGCCCCACTACCTGGCTGAGCTCTCCGGTGCTGGACTGGTACGCATCAGCTATGCGTACCAGTTGTGGGTCTTCATGCACACCAGCAACGTCTGCAAGCAGCGACCTCTGTCTCCCACCCCTCCCACCACCCCTGCTGACATGTGCAGTGTGTGCAGTTGCACGCACAGATAACCCTGGTCCACCTTGGGGGTTGGTGGTGGTGGTGGTGTCCATGGCCCCAGGTTGGTCCAGGGTCACTGCGCTGGTGTTGTTCCTTATTCTGTCCATGTCGGCAGGGATGGTATTCGTGGTGACAGTCGTTGGAGGGGTGGGTGCAGGGGGTGCAGCTGGTGGACCTGCTGGTGCTGCAGCTGGTGGTCCTGCTGGTGCAGCATGTTGACTTGCACCGGATGTGCCAGGTTGTTCTTCATCGTCCGAGGAGGACAGAAGCTGTACGACGCCAGTGAGCTCGGCATCCTCTTGAGCCTGGGACTGGGACTCCTCAGCGTCTGCTGCTGTGTCCCTATCATCACCTGTTTTTGGGAGACACAAACAATGTATGTCATGTTTCTGCAGGCATCAGTGGTTGACACACCTGACAGTTGTGACTGTGCCTCGGGGTGCGGGCCTGTACATTGTATTGTCCTAAGTCGTCACAGTCAGGGGTTGATATTGGTGTGGCACATTGTCCTGCATTATTTGGGCATTTCTATGTATTCTCTGGGGTGTGAACATGGTCTGCATTGATTGTGTTTGGTTGACAGCCAGACCTCCTTCCCACCCACCCACCCACCCAGTCAGTTATCCCACCATGGAACGTGCTTGCATTGCAGGGAGTGTAAGTTGTCTCTCAGGATGTCAGTCAGTGGTGTCCTGCTGTTTGTTGGTGCATAGTTGGCAGCAGGGCCTTGTGCTCCCCACAGCAGTAGCCAGTGTCAGCCATCTTGTGAGTCCTTCTCCACTCCCTGTGATGTGAGCATGGTTCAGGGTGGTGTTGATGGGCCAGTTGTGGGGGTGACCAATATCAGTGACTACGACTCCCATCATGCTATTGCCTCCACCCCCTTCCCAGCATGCCCATGCTTCCTTCCTTTTGACTCTGCTTCCCTGTGGGGTGGGCTGGCTGTGCTGACAGGATGGCTGGGAGTGTTGTCCTGGCAGTTGTTTGGCTAAGAGTCCCAAGAGTGTCCCTGTGCTTCACACAACATAACCCAGGGTGGTGGTGCTTTGTGGGATCTTGTGTTAGGATGGAGGGCATTGCATTCTACCAGGTGGGTACTGTGGAGTTTGTGTGGGGGGGGTGTGAGGGGAGGTGCTTGTGACTATGGTCAGTGCTGCAAGTCCCCCTTCCCACCCAGCTAGCCGGATATCCCACCATGGAACGTGCTTGCATTGCAGGGAGTGTAAGTTGTCTCTCAGGATGTCAGTCAGTGGTGTCCTGCTGTTTGTTGGTGCACAGTTGCCAGCAGGGCCTTGTGCTCCCCACAGCAGTAGCCAGTGTCAGCCATCTTGTGAGTCCTTCTCCACTCCCTGTGATGTGAGCATGGTTCAGGGTGGTGTTGATGGGCCAGTTGTGAGGCTGAGCAATGTCTGTGACTACGACTCCCATCATGCTATTGCCTCCACCCCCTTCCCAGCATGCCCATGCTTCCTTCCTTTTGACTCTGCTTCCCTGTGGGGTGGGCTGGCTGTGCTGACAGGATGGCTGGGAGTGTTGTCCTGGCAGTTGTTTGGCTAAGAGTCCCAAGAGTGTCCCTGTGCTTCACACAACATAACCCAGGGTGGTGGTGCTTTGTGGGATCTTGTGTTAGGATGGAGGGCATTGCATTCTACCAGGTGGGTACTGTGGAGTTTGTGTGGGGGGGGTGTGAGGGGAGGTGCTTGTGACTATGGTCAGTGCTGCAAGTCCCCCTTCCCACCCAGCTAGCCGGATATCCCACCATGGAACGTGCTTGCATTGCAGGGAGTGTAAGTTGTCTCTCAGGATGTCAGTCAGTGGTGTCCTGCTGTTTGTTGGTGCACAGTTGGCAGCAGGGCCTTGTGCTCCCCACAGCAGTAGCCAGTGTCAGCCATCTTGTGAGTCCTTCTCCACTCCCTGTGATGTGAGCATGGTTCAGGGTGGTGTTGATGGGCCAGTTGTGAGGCTGAGCAATGTCTGTGACTACGACTCCCATCATGCTATTGCCTCCACCCCCTTCCCAGCATGCCCATGCTTCCTTCCTTTTGACTCTGCTTCCCTGTGGGGTGGGCTGGCTGTGCTGACAGGATGGCTGGGAGTGTTGTCCTGGCAGTTGTTTGGCTAAGAGTCCCAAGAGTGTCCCTGTGCTTCACACAACATAACCCAGGGTGGTGGTGCTTTGTGGGATCTTGTGTTAGGATGGAGGGCATTGCATTCTACCAGGTGGGTACTGTGGAGTTTGTGTTGGGGGGGGTGTGAGGGGAGGTGCTGGTGACTATGGTCAGTGCTGCAAGTCCCCCTTCCCACCCAGCCAGCCAGATATCCCACCATGGAACGTGCTTGCATTGCAGGGAGTGTAAGTTGTCTCTCAGGATGTCAGTCAGTGGTGTCCTGCTGTTTGTTGGTGCACAGTTGCCAGCAGGGCCTTGTGCTCCTCACAGCAGTAGCCAGTCTCAGCCATCTTGTGAGTCCTTCTCCACTCCCTGTGATGTGCGCATGGTTCATGGTGGTGTTGATGGGACAGTTGTGGGGGGGCAATATGTGTGACTGCGACTCCCATGATGCTATTGGCTACACTGACTTGGCCAGCATACACAGAATTCCTTCCTTTGAGTGGTCTTCACTGTGTGTTGGTGTTGTTGTGGTGGCTACATGTGTGGATGTGTTTGTTAGTTCTATTTGTGCCACTGCCTAGCTGTAGTTGTGGTTGTGTTTGTACATGTGTTGGCACGGTTGGATGTGACTTTTTTGATGGCATGTGTTGTGTTTCTCTGACTGACATACACATTTTGGGATGATTCTGTTCTGGTTGCTGTGTGATTGCTATGAGTGCATGGTTTGACTCTCCCCTTGACAGTGATGTGTGTGTGTTTTGTGGCAGTATATTGTGTACATTTGTTGTGTACTCACCAGGCTCTGGGATGTCCTCTAGTCCATATATGCTCACTGGCGGTAGGATGGCCCGCACCTTCTCCTCCCAGGGCCTGAGGTATATTGGCTTGGCAGGAGGGCCACTGCCGGTGTGTTGGCTGTTGATGTAGTCTTGCTTCAGCAGTTTCCGTACCCTCCTGCGCACGTCATACCACCTGTTCTGGATGTCGGTCTTTGTGCGCCGACATGGTGATTGGGCGTTCACCCTGTTGATGATCCTCTCCCACATCTTGGTTTTCTGCGACATGGGGGTCTGTTGGACCAATGTGCCAAACAGCTGTGGCTCTACCCTGAGGATCTCGTCTACCAGGACTTCCAATTCACAATCTAGGAACTTGTGATTCTTCTTGGGGGGCATGGTGATGGGTGGTGATGGTGGGTGATGTGTGTGTTGGTGTGCAGGTGAGGGTGTGTGGGTGTGTGTTGTGCTGGGTATATGTGAGGTAGGTATTTGTTGGTGTGCTGCTGGTGTGTGGCTTGTGTGAGGGATGAGCTGTGGGTGTGTGGTTGCTTTCTCTTGGGTGCTGGCAGTGGAATGGCATTTGCAAAGGCTCATGGTAGTGATTTGTGTCCTTTATATAGGTGGAGTTGTGGGTGTGTCTTTGTTCTCTGTCCCCACCCCCCCAGTATTTATTGGCTTGGTAATTGCTTGTTTGGCCTTTTTTTGGTTGATTTTTCCTTTGTGCTGTTTGTGTATGTTGGAAACGTTCTTGTGACCGAGTCGGACCCTGCATTGGTCTCGTACGGTGTTTTCCGTTTCGTTCACGCTGTGTTTGTGCAGTTTTGTATGCTGCGTACGCGTCGGTCGCGGTGTATTGTGTTGCTTCGGCTCGGTTTTGTATGCGTGTCGGTCGTACGGCTTGTCCTCCGTCCGACTCGGTCGTGTTTTTCGCGCCTTGCATCGTACTTTGCGGGTTGGAGTTGGCGGGTACGATTCGGTCGGATTTGTTCCGGGTGCGTGTCGGTCGGTTGGATTCGCGTGTTTTTCCGGCCGGATTGCTATTTTCCGAGCGGCTCGGTCGGTCGGCTTGGTTTCCTGACGTGTCGGTCGGATTTATCGCGGCTTGCATCGTACTTGGCGTGTCGGGCGCCACTGGTACGTGTCGGTCGGTAATTTTTCCGGCTCCGAGTCGGTCGGTGCTTTTTCCGGCCCGAATCGGAATCGACCTCATAGTGTTAGTCATAATAAAAAAATAATAATCAATAATCAATAATCACTAAACTAATCTATAGAAACCATAACTCTGATACCAAGAAATCTGATGCAGCGCGTACAATAAAACTATTCTCCTCCTAGGTCACTTATCGGTCATCCAGGGGCAAACTATATTTTCTCACATCCACATGACGATGGGGCCCATAAACATCGCCTATCACACACACACACACACACCTGGATTTCCTTTATACCTTTACGAAATTCTGTACTCCTAGGAGAAGCATGAGAACTAAATGGAAAACACCATTTATGTACCGCTGGAAAGAGCCGGGATACCTTATTACCTATTGCTTTCTTAGTTATTTCTTAAGATATTCCTGCTGATTGTTTTGTCGATGGATCATCTAGTAAGAAATTAATTTGTAGTGATTAAGACCAGCTAAATCACAATAACCAATTACTAGTGTCACAATCATTTAGTAAAATAACCACTGAGTTGTTTGATTTAAGAATCTTAAATTTTATATAATTTTTAAAAGCATGAGAAAGAATTTAGACTTTTTATTCAATTATTCATTCATTGTTAATTCAAATATTTATTACGCAAAATCAATTTTATTGCAGAAAGGAAATTTTATCATGAAGCAAAAAAAAAACCCTAATTACCTGCCTATCTTCCCTAATTTAGCCTAAGGATTTCTAACCTAAGTTTACGAATTAAAAATATCTTGATTCTCATACTCAACTGGAAAAATAAGACAGCAACAGAAACTTCAGCTCGTCAGCATCAGCTACCTGCAACCCGTCTCATCTAACAGTCTTTCGGCATCTCCCGCTCAGTAAATGGATCGATCTGGACCACCCAGCACTGGAAGCTACCAACACCAACACCGACTCTGACTGCGACTCTCCAACTCCGACTGTGTTCCCCTCCCACTAAGAGTAGGCCCTCTTATACCCTAATTCTAACTTTGCTAACTAATTGTTGCAACATTAATAACACGCTTTTCTTTCATTGGTCCATTCATTTCATCTATTCGTTCTTAATCAAGTTCTCCCGGATCCAACTTGTCCTTTGGAATGTATATGATCATTTCCTTTCTCACAGTTCAAGACATGTTTCCATCCGCTTCGATCAGTACATTTGTAACTTCTTTCGATACATTCGAGAACTCTGCAGGCATTGTCCTTTCTCTTAAAACGGTTTCCCACGGTTCCTTGCTGATCACCACGGCACACTATCAGTTCAATTAGGTCACATCAGCCTTGACCATTCTTGCATCCTCTCAGCCTCTCAGCCTCATCACGTGGTTAGCTTTTCTCCAACTTTTTCTCCCTTGTCACGCGTTTCCCCGCACATGCGCACTTCATTAACCGGCAGCCATTTTATATCGCCACTCGTTTATACTTAGAAGCACTATTTTGAAATAAACAAAACATAATTAAAATAGAGAAACATAGCCTTTTCGTTTCCCACCCGTCATCTACGTACCCCAATTAGTTATTACCTAGCAGAAAGCAACATTTAAGCTGTTCCTTACTTACCATCACTATTGTTTTTGCAACGACACGTTTATATTCTATGAAGCACAAATCATGCATTTATTATAAATTTAGTACGCAATTATTTTTATGTTATAATTAGACACACAGACATTCGTTAATAGATTATTCAGCCCATATACTTGCGTGTTACCCTTCCCTCACGTACAGTGTTGATTAATACATTTAAACAAACATTTTATTAATTATTTATAAAATTTGTTAGGGGTTAACATTTTTTATTTTCTCTGCTCCATCAGCGGCCATCTTGTAATGGCGTTTTATCCCTCAACGTCAATACCACAGGTTTACACAAGAGGGTTTTACCACAACCCTACACTTCTTACATGAACTCTTTCTCAGGGAACTGATTACCCCTAAGTTCCTGACACTACCCCCTCTCAATGACCGATTTATCGGTCTTGGTTTGAGAGGATGCTGGAAATGAAAGCGTTTGCTGAGCTGGGGAGCATGGACATGTTCAGCTGGTTCCCAAGATCTCTCCTCTGGGCCATAACCCTTCCAGTCCACAAAACAGAATAGCTTTCCTCTGATTCTTTTTGCATCAAGGATCCCCTTCACAACATACTCTGAATGTCCATCTATACTCAAAGGGGGTGGAGGTCTTTCTAAACGGGTGTTGGGTGCAGTTTTCTTGAGTAAGGACACATGGAACACTGGGTAAATGCCTACGGTAGGAGGGAGTTTTAGTCGAACTCTCACTGGGCCTAGTACTTGTTCTATGGAGTATGGACCCACAAAACGAGGTTGGAACTTCCTATTGCCCTTTAAACGGAGGTGACTAGTGGACAGCCATACTAAATCCCCAGTCTGATATGCAGGGACTGACTTCCGATGCTTATCTGCCTGTTTCTTATAAACTTCCTTAGCCTTTGACAAATTATTTTCAGCTAACTTAAGGACAGAGGACAAAACCTTCAAATGATCTCCGACAGCGGGCACCCCAAAATCTCCTTGAGAAATAAACGGGTTTGGGTGTCGTCCGTAATTTAAAAAGAATGGAGAGTAACCGGTGGACACATTCTTGGCATTATTGTGTGCGAACTCTGCCATCCACAACAAATCAGACCATTCACCATCCTGATCCAGAAGGAACAGCCGGAGGTATTGCTCCAACTCTTGATTCACTCTCTCAGTCTGACCATCTGTCTCAGGATGGTAACTAGTCGAATGTCTGACTTCCACACCCAAGCCTTGCATAAAGGCCTTCCAGAAATGGGACACAAACTGGGGACCTCTGTCGGAGATCAAAATCTTAGGCACTCCATGTATCTTCACAATACTTTCACTAAATTGTCTAGCTAGTTCTTTAGCTGTAGGGACCCCTTTCAATGGGATGAAATGACTCATCTTGGTGAAAGTGTCCACTAGTACTAACACTGTGTTGTAACCCCGGCTCAAAGGAAGATCCACAATTAAGTCTGTTACTGTATGCCAGGGATGATTTGGGGTGGGTAATGGCTGTAATAACCCCTGAGGAGCTTGTCTACTGGGTTTCCCTCGAGCACAGAGTTCACAAGATTCCACATATTGTTTGACATGAGTACTCATGCCCGGCCACCAAAAGTGACGTTGAACCAAATCTAGGGTCTTAAGGATTCCTTTATGCCCGCTAAAGGTTGGTCGTGACAGTCTCTCAATGCCTTCTCTTGGGTTTCCTTGGTGGGGAGATACAAGGCCCCATGATGGTAGGGTAAAGAATTTAATATCTTTTGTCCTTCCTCACCGTTTGCCCATTCGATCATTTCCTCCGCCGACATGTGTTTTCCAACTTCATCTTGGAAATTAGACAAGGTAAGAGCACAAACAATCTTCGATTCTGGAATGATGTGTTGAGGGTCAATGGAGTGTTCTAAAGACTCAGTGTGAATCCGAGATAAAGCGTCTGCTTTTCCATTTTTACTTCCAGGACAATAAGTTATCACAAAATCGAAGTCCGCGAAGTAAAGGGACCAGCGCAGCTGTCGAGGTGTCAAGGTCTTGGCGGATTTTAAAAATTGTAGATTCTTGTGATCAGTGAACACGGTCACCGTATGCCTTGCTCCAAGTAGATAGTGCCTCCATTCTTCAAAGGCATCCTTCACCGCCAACAATTCCTTCTCCGCAATTGGATAATTGATCTCAGCCGGATTCAATTTCCTGGATCGATAGGCCACAGGATGTAATTGCCCAGTGGACTTGTGACGCTGCGACAGCACTCCTCCAATCGCTTGATCTGAGGCGTCGGCTTCCAAAAAGAAAGGTTCTGCAGGATCAGCATGCAAGAGAATTGGAGCGGAAGTAAAACTTTTCTTCAATTCTTCAAAAGCTTGTTCGGCTTCTTCCGTCCACAGAAATTTTATTCCCTTCTTAAGAAGTCTTGTGATTGGAACAATCTTCTGAGAAAATCCAGAGATAAATTGCCGATAAAAATTAGCGAATCCAAGAAATCTCTGAACCTCTTTCACGTCTCTTGGAGATGGCCATTTGACCACTGATTCCACCTTTTTTTAATCCATTGTGATACCTTCGGGGGACAAAACGAATCCCAAAAACTCCACATTTTGTACGTTGAAAGCACATTTTTCCAGTTTTACATAGAGCTGGTGGAGACTGAGTCTTTCGAGGACCAACTTGACGTGTTCAGGATGTTCTTGGGGGTCTTTTGAGAAGATCAAGATATTGTCCAGGTAAACTACTGCTATCTTGTCCACCAGATCTCCCATGATGTCGTTAATGAAGTGCTGAAAGGCCGCTGGGGCATTGCAGAGGCCAAAGGGCATTACCTGATATTCAAAGAGCCCATACTTTGTCCTAAAAGCGGTCTTCCATTCATGACCTTCTTTCATCCGAATGAGGTGAAAAGCTCCTCGAACGTCTAATTTTGTGAAGATCTGGGCATCCTTTATTTGATCCAAAAGAACGGAAATCAAAGGCAACAGATAACGTTTTTTGACCATGACCCGATTGATGGCGCGATAGTCAATGCACGTTCTCAAGGAACCTTCCTTCTTCAGTATGAAGAATAACGGAGAGGAGACCGGAGACTACGACGGTCTGATGAATCCATTGGCCAAATAACGATCTAGATATTCTTTGAGATAACTGTTTTCTGCCTCTGTTAAAGCATAAACCCTGCTGCAAGGCAGAACGGCTCCGGGTTCCAAATCGATGGTACAATCATAGGATCGATGAGGAGGCAACTTTTCCGCTTCCTTTTCACAAAACACCTCCTTGAATTCTTGGTATTCAGCGGGAAGTTCTAGGGTGTCGATCACACCTATAGCCTCTCCTCCATAGGACAACAAAGAGGCCATGGACGGTTCTTTTTGTTCATTTTCGGGTGTGAAGCAATGTTCCAAACAGAATTGAGAGTTCATTTTGACAGTCCGGTTCTCCCAGTCGATTGTTGGGTTATGCATGGAAAGCCAAGGGAGCCCCAAAATTATCTGAAACTGTGGGGCGTCAATTAGGTTGAATTGAATGAACTCTCTATGACCGTTAGATTGAATTAGTTCCAATGATTCGGTATGATGGGTGATGGGACCAGAAGAGAGATTTGTCCCATCCACTGCCCGCACTGGTTCCTTTCTTCCCTTGAGTATAGCCTGAACCCCAATCTTCTTGGCATACTTAATGTCGCAGAAGTTGCCTGTGGCTCCGGAGTCTAACATTATAGCCACTCTTGTAATTTCTTGGTTTCGAAATTTAAGGGTCATTTGTAGGATCAGATGAGGTTCTTGGGTCTGAAGGGTATTCATTAAATGATGAGCTTCTGGAGTCTTTTCCTCACTTATTTCCGCCATCTGAGCGACTCTGCCTACAGATGGTTTTGAGCGTTTCCCGACGTGGTTCCTTTGGGCCTCTTGGGACATTCCTTCACAAAATGTCCGGCTCCTCCGCAATGCATACATAATTTCTTCAATCTTCTTTGCTCCTTTTCGTCTTTACTCAAAGGGCCTCTTACTGAACCAATCTGCATCGGTTCGCTCTCTGCACCTGTTCCTGAATTCTTGCTCCCTTCAGGTTTGATCCTGTCAAATATCCTCAAGAATTCAGTTTTGAATCTTTCCAAGTCATACAAAAAAGGGTCATCTCGGGTAACCAAAGGCATAGCCCAAATGGCTGCGTCCCCGACGAGGTAGGACAAAATGAGAGCTACTATAGATTGAGCATCAGGGAACAGAGTAGGGCGACACATAAAATGTAACGAGCATTGCGTAAGGAACTGTTGTGCTTTTTGTGGATCCCCACTGAACCTTTCTGGGGCGGTCAAAGGAATAAGAGAGGTAACTGAATGCACTACTTGGGCTACAGTGCGTGAGAGGAGTTCGGGTATGGAGCCACTAGCTGCAGTCTGAGCCGGGGGAGGATTTCCCGTAGTTATTTAGCTAACTCTCTGTGTCTACAACATAGTTTCTTGACGAGAAGCTAAAATATCTTGCTTCAGACTTTTATTCTCCTCTCTGACTGCTCCTAATTCTCTCTGTATCCCCTCCAACAATTCTCCCAGTGATTTCAAACTAAAACCTTCCGCCATTCTGCCCGGGTGGAGAAATTTCGTGGGCACTTCAATCTGTCAAGGTGCCGAATCTCCACAGAGGCAGAATGCTGCTTTTTTCCCCAATGCCCCCACTCTCCAGAACACACTGCGTAAAGCAACTGCTCTAGGAAGGGGGAATGGGGAATTGGGACAGAGAAGAGACACTCGCGCCGAACTGGACTTCTTCTTCTACCTGGACTGGCTGTATGGGAAATCCTAATGCACAGAGTGAGAGAACCTGGGTTAAGTCTCACTACAATTCCTTTCTACTCTCTCTCTTCAATACATTTCTACTTCCCCCTCTCCTACCTGATTCAGCTTGAGTACTTGCTCCTCTTCTATTTATTCGTTAGTAGCATCAACAAGATTGTTCTGACTGATGTATCCTAATACACAGAGATGAAACAATGTCAAATGAAACCTCCTATACTCTCTATTGCTCTAAACTACTAAACGTTAACGTATTCCTACCTGTTGTGAATTTGCTTGTTCTTGCAATATTTAGAATGTATATATATGTCTCAAATGTATATACTGTCTGCTTTTAAATTGTTCTGTGGGAAAGTTCTTTCTTAACTTGAGTGAGTCCTTCTCTCACTTTAGGAGACTTCACAGTAGATTCTGTTAATGTCTTCAGACGATTTCCAAAGCACAGCTTCAAGGAGGGGAACGCGCAAAAAGGGTCAAGGGAGGAAGAAGAGGGAGGACAGAGATAGGAAAGAATGCTGGGTAGGATAGGAGATGAAGTCTGTGCTCAATAGCGGAGCTGCTGTAAATGGAGTTAATACCGCTTACTTGTAAATTGAAGATTCTGTACTTTGTTCACTCGAGCCCCGCACTCTGGTGCTCTACGGTAAGCCTACCAGAGCCCCGCTGTGCAGGCAGGTTGTACGGAGGCTCCGACGCTGGTCTGATGTTAAATTCGAGTTCCGGTAATAAAAGGGGAACTCAAACTCTTCTTTCAGGAGTCTTGTGAGTCAGGAAGGGGGACTAAATAGGGAAGTTTTCCAAACTGAGGCTAACGGGCACAACTACCTTCAGTCTCGGAATGAGCAAGGAATTCTCTAAACTTACGCTCTTCCCTAGGGAGTTATCTGGAAGAGCGTCTCCAAAAACGAACTTCTCCACACGAAAGCAAATTGAAGTGCGCAGTGGAATGCGCGCGCATGAACCTTGAGTTCTCAAGTCTCACGAGATTTCGTGACTCTGATCAACTAAATAAAAATGCTAAGTACACTTGGCGGCCATCTTGTAATGGCGTTTTATCCGTCAACGTCAATACCACAGGTTTACACAAGAGGTTTTTACCACAACCCTACACTTCTTACATGAACTCTTTCTCAGGGAACTGATTACCCCTAAGTTCCTGACACCCTGGCTCAATTTATTCACCAGCGCAGAGAACATACAGTGTCAAAGCTTTTGTGCGTTGGAGTTCCCAAGGCAGTTCTCCCTCAGAGACGTCTTCTGTCTGCATTGAGGCCCAGAACTCCTGTATGCTTTTCTGCCTCTGCCTTTCCCTATCAGAGTGCTGAGAAAGATCAAAAATGACTGGGCCCAAGTCATCCTAATGCCTTTGGATTAGACAAGGAGTGTGTGGTACCAACAACATTTGGCCATGAGCACATGTCCTCTGATCCAACTGCCCCGGCAGAAGTGCTGCTGGTGGTCGCAGCAAGGCTGGGTCTTAGACCCGAGCCTGTACAATCCACACCTCCATGCATGGAAATTGAGAGGTGACAGTTAATGGCTTTTGATCTTCCTCCTGAAGTCATTGACATTATCTTGGCAGCCAGGAGTACATCCACCTAGACTGTATACCCCGGATGCCGGGAGAACTTTATTGTTTTGTGTTCCTCCTATAGCAACCAACCCTGAAATGCAAAGTTGTCTGATGTTCTTATGCTCTGCCTTTCTTTACCCCAGCAAGGCTTTGCGGTATCAAAACCCTAGATTGGGATAGAAAAGTCTATTCAGGTTTATTTTGAACATCAACGGCTGTGAGGGAGTGGGCAGTTCCTTTAAATCAAACTTGTGTCAAGGGTACTGTGCCTCCTTTCTTGTGCCTACAATTGTCTCCTCCGTAGTGCTGGTACCAGTAGGGTTTTGCTATCACAATACTGTCAGGTAGGTGAGCCTTACGCCTCCTTTTTTCACACACTCTTCTACAATTAGGAAGGAGTAGCAGGGAGGTTAAGAAGCCCTGATGAATGATGAGTGACCCATTTGGACAATACTTTATTCAGCTGAAACATGTCGGCAGAATAGGATGTTGAAACCATTGTGCTTTCATAGAACATCCCAATTTCGATTTTTAACCATCATATAGGTACTAATCAAATAAAAGGAAATATTCAGGGTATACTCATAATCATTTTTACTTTAAATTGATCCCTACAATAGTCCAGAACAATATCATATACGAGCTCCCACTTATTGGTTGAGCCCATCCAGGTGGTATAAACCTACCCGGATGAGGGGGAAACACCACTGATGAAAAATGTCACCATTGGTGGGTGAGGTGTCTTCTCCTATCATTTAAATAACTCTGTTGGATATTTTGCAGATTTGGAAGCAGGAACAAATTGTCCCTGGGCTCTTGCATCTTGTTGTGTGGAACCAGCTAAACTAGGGAGAATGTGCAAATTTCATTAAAAAAAAAAAACCTCTCGCTCTCTCTTTTTGTGTAAAACTAATCCTTTGTAGTGGGCCAGACTTGTAGGTGTGGGGGTGAGGGGGTCCCTTTGAAGCTGAGGGTGTTTCCTCTGTTCTTTCTGACCTATTGTTCATGATGGCTGGCCCCCAAAGGTTAACAGGTAGTTCAGAGGAGCAGCCTCCCTTGAATTGTACCCTTATTTTGGACTTCTCTTGACAGGAGGCTTCCTACTCCATCACAGCTTTCTGCTAGAACCTGTCAACAAAAGCATGGCTGGATCAGGCTGAGTGGAATGATCAAAAGGGCCAGAAATGATCAGAACAAGTATTGGAGCTGACTATTGGAATACACAACTACTATGCAACCTTTGATTAAAGATGGTACAGAAACTTCCAGCCAGTGTTTCAATAGTTCACTACAAGAATCCGGAGTCCTCACTCAAGTGGCGACCAAGAAACTCTGTGTGTGTCAGGACTGGGAAAACATCTGCCAACTCTCCTTGCCAGATGTGAGACAAGGAGTTCTACTAAGCCAGCCTGGATAAGTTGTGATATGTAAAGGAGTGGTTCTGTCGGGGGAGTAACAATTCCTTTGTTCAATGTATGTAATACATCCTGAATATTCAATTTTTAATAGCAAACATTATAATTTTAATGTAAGAAAAAGGTTCAACAACACTTTCAAGAACCAAATAAGGATAAAAGGAACACACCACAAAAAAGTATTGTATAAGTATTATGTACATCTATCAATGAATATGGCTGTCAATGAAACAATACAATACACAGCGATAAAGTGATTGAAGTGCAGGAAAGGTGACTTGTGGTGATAAGTGAAAAAGTGCTATACATATATTATACAGATGGGTAACATAAGACAATCCAAATAACAGTTATGTTGTACTGTCCATTCCTTAAAGCATGAATACACGACTCAAGCGCGACTTTATATTGGGGTCAGGGAAGCTGCATGGACTAGTGTGACTGCAACGTCGACGTTTCGACCCTGGTTGGAAGCGCAGCTTAATACGTGTCAGAGGCGGGTCTTCATCAGGACTGGGGGGTAGGGAAACAAGTTTTGACAGCCTGTCGAATAATAAGAAACAAGGATTCAGGTGTGTCCAGCCTATCTAGTGAGCTAAGCAAAGTAGTGCATAGGTGTTTGAGCGCTTACCGCAAAGAATAAATGCCAGGGATCCTATTATATACGTAGTAGAGGATCCGAATGGATTCCGATTTGATGGACGACCTACACCAAGAGGTTGTAGTCTAAGAGAAAAATCAGAATTGTGGACAAAATGGTATCTATCCAAAGACGCAACACGCGCAGACCCTGTCTGGCTAAATTGGGTATATTGTAAGTTTGACAGTTTCTTTCATATCCAATATGTCCTGGTGGTGGCAGTTAAATTCTGCGCTTTTGTTGGTTTACCCCTAATGTGTTGGGTGATGTTCTGCCGATAAATTGAGTGACATGCAAGATATCTAACAGGATTAGCTGCATCACTTAGTGATGGTAGATTCAGCAGTGTTGTCACTATAGTTAGTGTTAGGACATCTGGAGAGATTGTCTGAGAAAGGAACAGCAGCTGATTACCCTTCCTAAGTGTATGAGACGCACTGCCACCCCTTTTTTTTTTTTAACTTATTACGTTGTTGCTTTTGATTGATTACAATGATTCTTCTGCCTCTTTACATGGAAATCGTGCATGAAACGCTTTTTGGGATTTTACGTTATAGATAAACATAGGACACCGTAGCTTAGTTTATGAAGGATAAAGGGGTTTTGTGTTTAGCTTTTCTGGTATTGAGCTGGCCTACTCAGGTATTTGCATTACTTTTTGATCGTACTTGCGTAACCAGATCAACGTCGACATCCACCCCCATATACTGCTGAAATCACTACGACTCACACTGTAAATTACTGGTGTTGGGATGAGCAGTCGAAAGACCGCAACGCCGCACCCCAGTGAGTCTGGCGGTCGATGGACTGCCAGATTCGTAATAAGCCCCTCTGTCTCTGTTTAGTACCCAAGAAGAAAATGTTTTAGAAATTTTTACTGTTACTTATCTGTTGACTCTGTTAACTCATTCTCCGAGCTTCATTAAAACAGAAGTCCGATGCGAATTTAAAATTCTGATTATTGCACTTATTGTGCTTCCACTCTGGGTTTTTGCCTGCACAAATTCCTTTAGATGTTATCGCAATGAATGTGCATGACAAAAACACTGCACAATGTGGAATACCTGCAGTAATAATGGTCGTTATCAGCGCTTTGGATATTATTTTCTATTTTCAATTGACAAACTCTGCATCGGGTGCTAAACTTCCAGGGTGAGAAATCTCTACTGCTTGGTAATAGTGCTTGCCCTGGTGTTTTTTTAAACACCTAATAGAATAACGGAACTCAGATTTCCTGAACTGGTTTAGTTGAAATAAATTAAAAGTAAGTTAGTGCCACAAGAACTTCGTTTCTTATGAAAATGCCAAAATATACCATTCTCCAAATTACAATTTTTAAATTTACAAAATATAAAAAGATTTCCCACAATGACCACATTTTATACTGATAAAAAAGCTGACTTCCACACCCTTATTCCACACTGCTCACTCCAGTTATTTTGTCTCTTCCTTGATTAAGAATTTTATTAGGTAAGACAGGAACTTTATTATGAAAACATGTTAAGCCAGATTCACACAGCAATATGTGCTTGTAAATAAGGTTTGTTGCTGCTAGGCATTTGGGCAGGGTTCTGCAAATTCTACCAAAAATCCTTTCACTCTGAGATAGACCAGTCCATCTGTTTCACTGCAATATGAAGCTTTGTGCAAAAGCAATGACTGCTTTGCAACCTGGTGCTTTGAATTAAGCACTGACAACAAGCCAGGGCTACTGACTTTGTCAATGGTTGTAAAGTGCATAAAATAACTAAGGAACAACTCTGACTGCGTTGTATATAATATTGACAATGCTTCTGTCCTTGTGGGCGAGGTTATGGCTTTAAGGATGGAGCTGCTGACTTTCGAGCAAAGAAAGCAGGTTCGAGCCCCACGTAGGCTCTACATCCTGTGATTCAAAACATTGATATGTCCTTGTGTAATGTAACTCGTGCTCATGTTTGCTCCGAGTTTGCGCTACATAATACTGAAAGACAAGTCTCTTTGAAATTACTTCAAAATCAGTGACGGGTGGTACTATTGCAGAGTTAAGGTTTTTTTTCCCTCCACCCTGAAGGTAAAAATAGAGAGCGGATAGGGACCCGTATGGTATTGGCACCTGTTATTAAGAACTGCCGGTGCTGAGCACCGGCCCAGTTAAAGCCCTGCTACCGACTCACCAGTGCCTTTGCGGGACCGATGCCGAGGTAAGTGACTCAGAGGCGAAGCACAATGATTATTTGCGGCGATATTCATTTCGTACTGCGACATCCTGCACTGCAAGGGCAGCAGCGCCCTTTATCTTTCCGGAGATTAAATGAACACCCTCTTCTTGGAGTCCACCATGTTCCCAGCAGCACCCCCTTCCTCTTGTTTTTCTCTTTGGAGCGCAAGGCGGCCATCAGTCCCGTAACCTGGAGAATGTAAGACTGGAGGGTGCCTCTTAATGATTTGTAGAGGATAGTCTAGCAAATATAAAACCATGTACTCCTGCGTAATTGTGCATCGTAACTGCGTATAATTATGCAGCAACAGGAGGGGTGCGAAGTGAAAGGCCCAAGGCTTGGTTGAGGAGTTAACACAAGCCATGAAACTCGTGCGGAGTGGGGGATGCGTGGGGGAGGGAGTCTCGGATCAGGAAGTATTGTGAGTAAACAAGTTGTGGGAGAAACAGAGACATGCTATTGAACACGAACAAACATAAACAGATTACTGCCAGTCGCGGCTCGCGCGCGGGGGGGGGGGTAATGCCTACCTAAGCTGAGCAGGTCCGCCGTCCGCACCGCCTCGGGTCCGACTCCGTTGCGCATAGCCCCTCTCAGCCAATCCTGGCGCTGCTGGCAGCGCCAGGATTGGCTTAGGGCACGGTTACCTCTCGCCCGCCTGCCGATTAGGAGACCGAGGTTTGAGCCTTTGCTCAGCCTCGCTCTCCTAATGGGCATGCGCAAGCCAGTGCACACACAAGTGCGCATGACTGGGCACGGCGCGAAGATTCGGTGCCCTTACCCACTCATGCGCACTTGTGCTGCAGTGCTGCCTGCTGCCCCTGGTCCCTCTGACAATCATGTCAGTCAACATGACGCAGGACCGCCCACCCCTTCAGACTCTGAAGGGGTGGGCGGTCCGACGTCATGCTGACTGACATGATTGTCAGTTCTCCCCGGCGTCTTTGAACTTAAGTAAACTGATTCAGTTTACTTAGGTTCAAAGACGCTCGGGAGCTGCGGGGGCTACGCCCCAACGCCCCAATGGACGCACCGCCCCTGGGTGTACATAATACTTATACAATACAATTGTCATTTTTGACTAAAATACTTTGTTTTTGTGGTGTGTTCCTTTTATCCTTATTTGGTTCTTGAAAAGTGTTTTTGAACCTTTTTCTTACATTAAAATTATAATGTTTGCTATTAAAAATTGAATATTCAGGATGTATTACATACATTGAACAAAGGAATTGTTACTCCCCCGACAGAACCACTCCTTTACATATCATACATACCCAGGTTCTGAGGGACATAGGGTTACCCCATTATCGCTAATGGATAAGTTGTGAGGCATTTCTTAGACGGAGAGAGCTGGCCATCTGCCAAGGATGGGCGTTGAAGGTTCCCTTGCACAATGAAGAAGCTGCCCTGAAGGGAAAGGACTTCGAAGGAGTCAAGGCAAGAAGAACTGAAGCTACCCTCAGCAATTCGGGAAAGGTCCTTAGCTGCTACATCGAGGGTGAGACTCGGTGAGCCTTGAACTGTCTCTGCAGCACGGGCTTAAACCTGTGCATCCAGAACTCTAGGGTGTGGTGGAACTCATCCCTATGTGAGCTCTGCTGAAGTAATGAAGCTACAATTAGTTTCAAAATGTTAAACAAACCTATCTGCAGTCCAGGGTTGACCTTGTGTAGTGTTCTTGCAACTTCCCTGTATAGGTTTAGCCATGTGTCCTCCCTATTCTGTGCCCAAGTTCCATGTTGTCACCATGGAGCTGCCTGGGAAATCTAAGAACGTTGGTACTTTGAATAGATTGTCAGTTCCTTCATTTCGGTTGTAGGATGAGGTCTGTTGTACTGGAGCTGCAATAAAAACCTTATCCCAAACCTGCATCTGCCTCCATCTGTTCCGGCTTTGGTCATCACCTCATTTTGGCGACGAGCGGAAACCAACCCACAGGCTCCACAGACCTCAACTCAACCCAACTCTACCACTTAGAACAACTGCTGCACTCACCACCGAAGCTACCTCTCTCCGTGTCCTGCCTTCACTAGCTGCCTTCTGTGGACCGTCGCTATCCTCGCGGTGTCACGTCCTGCAAGCTGGTTTACTTCTGTGCTTCTGTGGCCGGGCGGGCCTTCCTTCATCCGGCATTACCCAGCGCTCGACAGTCCCTGGCAACGGTGGCGGTTCACCGTTCGACACCATTTCTTCGCTGCCTGGCAACAGCCTGTCCAAGCCTGACTCCGACGTAAGTGCTGCTTCCTGGTGTGCGTGAAGACGGCGTTTCTCTAACCTGGTGAGTGACCTCACGACGTGATCCACGTCCAACGTAACGGCGGCCATCTTAGAGAAGTTCTCGACGAACTTCATCAAAGACATTTCACTATATCCCTAATTCAAAGGCAGGCATCTTGGTAAAGTCCGGAGCGATCTTCGTCAGAAAGACGGTTAGCTTCACCTGAAGAGTCCTCACGCTCACTTAAGGTTTTCCCCTTCCACTCTATTTGAAGATTGAGTGGTAAGTTGTCTTCTTGATACTCTGTATCATGTGCTGCACTTCCTGTTGTTCTTACCTACACAACCTGGTCTGACACTCTTCGTGCTCCTGCACCCCTTCACGTTCATTGCGCTGATCAGCACAGCTTGCCTCACCTTTGGAAAACCGATGCCGCTGATATTAAGCCAAACGGCATCCTGAGAAATTTAAAGGTGCCGAACGGGGTGATGAAGGTGGTCAGATCTTGGCATGAAGGATGAAGTTTGACCTGGTGGTAGGCCGAGGAGAGGTCCAACGTCGAGAAGTGGGAGGCCCCACCCAAAGAGGACAGCATTTCAGCTATGTTTGGTAGCGGATAGCGATCTACAACTACGGCTTTATTGAGCTCTCTAAGGTCAATACATAATCTTGCCTCTCCGTTGGCCTTGCGGGCCATCACCACCGGAGAAACCCATTCAGTTGCCTCAACCTCTTGTATGACACCATTCTTTAACAATTTGTCTAATTCAGATCTCATTCTGTCTTTAACCAACAAAGGTACATTTCTAACTTTAGCTACCCTAGGTATAGAACCACGTTTCAATTTGATTACATGTATATAATTTTTAAGACAACCTAGCATATTGTCAAACACCCCTGGAAATTTAGTAACCCACATGCTGCGATCGGTGACAGCAGCTATTGAAGGAGGTTCTCTTAGACATACAGAAGGGGACTCATTTGGGTCAAGATAAACTCCAAGGTCACGTTGATGAGACCAACTAATAAGAGAATCCCCTTTCATTGATACATAAATTTTCCCAGCAGTGATTCTTCCTTTAAAGTCTATAGTCCCCATAAAATAACCTAACAACCTAATTATTTCTCCACCATAGCCTCTTGGAACAATGTCTGGTCTAAACAGCTTTACTTTCCTTGACAAATGCTTTTCATAAAATGTTTTAGGCACAAGGGTAATTTTTGCTCCCGAGTCAAATAACATCTCAACAGACTCGTCACTGATTAGAACATGTTCCACAGGACCTTCAACCTCTCGACCCTTGACTTGACAAATAAACAGATCTTCCTCATCATCTTGTTCATAAATATCCACTTCCCTTACTTTCTTTTGGTTTATGTTTGATCTGCAGCATTTCGAAAAATGTCCCTTCCTCTTACAGATAGAACAAACAGTCTTTAAGCCGGGACAATCCTTAAAGTTGGCTACATGACCTGGATTCCCACAACGGAAGCATTTTATCGAAAAGGGTTTGATATTAGTAAAGGAACGTATAGATTTAGATGCCAAAGGAGAACTTTGTGGATAGGATCTGGGTGACTTGTCATCAGATGAGGTTTTAACCTCTTTTACATCAGTGGAGACACTCTTACGACTTTCTGCATCTTTGCGAATAGTATCAACGCATGCTTTGGAGTGTTCATGCATTTTCATAGTAGTAATGACCTCTTGAAGAGGAGGATTGTCTTTTTGCCAAAGACTGTCTTTTGCTTTATCCATAGTACAGCCTAGCCTCTCATCAGGCAGCAATCTAGTGGTCCCTGGGTTGATGTCGCTGTAGATATCCTGGGTCCGGTAAAGGTCAGATCTCAAGATCGTTATGTGCTAGTGTGCGTGGACATGTATTCCAGGTGGCCTGCAATCAAACTAGTCAATTCAGTGGACTCATCTTCTGTTATCAACTTCTTAGATGATCTTTTTTCAAGCGAAGGGTTGCCTGCTTCCGTGTTAACAGATAATGGTGTGCAATTTACCTCCGGTCTTGTGGAAGAATTTTTGAGAGAAAGGGGGATTTTGCATAAGCGCGCCTCCCTCTACCACCCTGAATGCAATGGTGTCGTAGAAAGGTTTGTGAGAGTACTCAAGGAAGCTATGCAATTGGCTGTGGTCTCTAGTTGCGACTGGGAGGAAGCCATAAAAAAAAAGGTTTGTGAGTACAGGATGACCCCACATTCTTCCACTGGGGTTTCTCCTTTCGCGCTGTTTAAAGGAAGGGTGGCTAGTACTCAGGTCAATCCTGGCTGGGTTACTTCTAGGAGAATTAAAGTGGGGGGTGAGATCGACAGCACTGTAGGATGGAAGGATCGCGAACTGCAGAAGATGGAGAAAAGGAAACTGGAATTTGATGCGAGAAAAGCTGTAAAGAAGACTGTTGTTCAAATTGGTGACTGGGTTAGGGTGAAACTCCCTGAAAGGAGGGTTGGTAAGTCGAAATTTGGACAACCAATAAGAGTTATCAAACTTCTGGGGAATGCGGTAAAGACTCAGGATCACAGAATATGGAATCTTAACAGAATTGTTAAGTGTCCTCCTAAGTGTGTTGAAGGAAACACGTCCAGTGGGTCATTTGCTCCTCCTGCGGCTTCTTCTACTGCTTATCCATTTCCTTCTCTGCTGCTCCTTCTACTGCTTCTCCTGCTGCTACTCATTCTCTTTCTCCCCCTGCTGCTTCTTCTACTGCTCATCCATTTCCTCCTCCTGCAGCTCGTTCTACTGCTTCTCCTGCTGCTGCTCATTCACTTCCTGCGGAAAGGAGATCTAGTAGGATGAGAAAAATTCCCCTTCGTTTGAGAGATGATAGTTAGTACATCTTGTGCACGTACCTACTGCATTCTTATTGTTTATTTGTTTTGACTGCATTCTGTATTGTTTATATTCATCAACCTTGTATCTTTTCTGCTGTTGGGAAAAGGGGAGGTGATGTAGTGTTCTTGCAACTTCCCTGTATAGGTTTAGCCATGTGTCCTCCCTATTCTGTGCCCAAGTTCCATGTTGTCACCATGGAGCTGCCTGGGAAATCTAAGAACGTTGGTACTTTGAATAGATTGTCAGTTCCTTCATTTCGGTTGTAGGATGAGGTCTGTTGTACTGGAGCTGCAATAAAAACCTTATCCCAAACCTGCATCTGCCTCCATCTGTTCCGGCTTTGGTCATCACCTCACCTTGTCAGTAAATTGCTTCCCTCGCCGCACAGCTTTGCCTGGTAGCTGTTGCCCCCTGACCCTTTCAGGTCCTAAGTTCAAGGCCCTCCTCCACCCGCAGGCACCCGCCTGCGCCTCATCCGTGGTGGTCCACTGAGGAGCATCTCTGCTCTGCCGCTGCTCTCTGCCCTCTGTTTTTCTGCTTTCTGCCTCTTTTCTCCTCTGCTCTTTTTTCACCTTCCTTTCATATATTATTGCTTTTTTTTACTTTCTCTACTTTCTCCTCTTTTTGCGCCTTTTTTCACTTTCTGTGCCCTTGCTGCTGCTAGTCTACCATGGCCCGACTGCTACAAAATCATCCACAAGGACTGCGTCAACCAACCAGGAGGAGGCATCGCCATCGTACACAAAAACACCCTCTGTCTCACAACCACCTCCGATGACCACTCACCCGGCATGGAGCACCTCAACTTCCAGATCCAGACTAACCTGAACGCTACCCTCTGTGGCACCCTCGTCTACAGACCTCCTGGACCCCACCCCCCTTTCAGTGAAGACATAGCCGACTTCATCGCTCACCACACTCTCGCCTCAATGGACTACATCCTCCTTGGCAACCTCAGTTTCCACATGGACAACCTCGACGATGACAACACCTCAACCCTCCTGGAGAACCTTGCCATAATCGGACTCAAACAACTGGTTACATCTCCAACCTATAACGAAAGAAATATCATTCTTCAGCTACCGTATATGTGTTTTTTTAAATCTTTTTAATTTTTATTGGTTATAGATCATTAATCCTTTAGGAATATTTTTTGTATCATTGACATTAAGCACTAGTGTTAGTGTTTTTTCTTTACATATTTGTTTGTGTTCTTGTCTATGTACCTTGCATTTATTATGTGGTTTATTAAAGTACGAATGTTGATATGATTGGAGTGTAGATGTGAATTAGTATGTTACACATTTTGTATTGTCTACATTTAACCATTGCTTTGAATAAATATATGTATTAGTCTTTTTTTGTTTGTTTATACCCTTATATGTATGTTCATTTTTATTATACTTTGCATAATTTATTGTGAGTTGACCTAGGTTTTGTATGCTTCACATCGCCTACCCACTCAGCAGGACACACGCCCGAGCCCATCTTCTCCGCAAGCAACAACATCTCTGTCAGCCACACCTCCGAGCCGCACTGGACCAACCCCCACTGCGTCCATTTCTCCTTCACCAACCCCACAGTACACCACCACGCCCACGGCGATCCCCGCAGAACCTGGAACAAGGCCACCAAATGTCAGCTCACCACCTCCCTCAGCCAAACCCCACCACCGACATCCACGGACCCCAACACCTCAGCATGCAACCTCCACTGTTGGATCTCCGACTGCACCAACACACTGGCTCCCCTCAGGAAGCCCTCAGGCAAGCAGCCCTCCAAGAAAATTAGATAGTGCTCCCCAACCCTCCAAGAGTCCAGGCGCACCTGCAGACGTCTTGAGAAAAGATGGAGGAGTAGCAAGTTTGTGTCAGACCATGCAGCCTTCAAAACCACCGTCACCACACACCACCACCTCATCAGAACAACAAAGAACACAGCCATAAGGAACACATCAACGCCTATGCACACAACAGCAAAGAACTCTTCACCGTGGTCAAACAATTTGTCAAACCCAGCACAGAGATAGCAGACATTCCCCCCTTTCAAGACTTCTGCGAAACCTTACCACCTTCTTCCACCGCAAGATCAAGGGGATATATGACAGCTTCGCAACCCAAGACCCACCCGCAACCACAGCACCCAATGGTTCGAGACCCCAGCACACCTTGCCCAACTGGACCACCCTCACCTCTGACAATATCCTCAGGATCATGAAGAGCATCCACTCCGAAGCCTCCTCGGATCCTTGCCCTCACCACATCTTCAACAGAGCCAGCACCTCCATCGCACCCGAACTCTGCCCCACCGTTAACTGCTCCATCGAGTCCGCCACCTTCCCTGAAGACTGGAAGCACGCAGAGATCAACCCCCTGCTGAAGAAATCCTCTGCCGACCTCAAGAACTACAGACCCATCTCTGTGCTCCCCTTCCCAGCCAAAGTCTTCGAGAAAGCCATCAACGCCCACCTCTCCGAGTTCTTCGAAATGAACCACATCCTGGACCTCTCCAATCAGGCTTCAGACGCAACAACAGCACCGAGGCCCCTCTCCTCGCCGCTACAGACGACATCCTCAGCCTCCTCGACCGAGGCGAAACTGCTGCCCTCATCCTCCTGGACCTCTCAGCTGCCTTCGACACGGTCTCCCACCACACCCTCTGCACAAGAGTCCACGACGCCGGCATCCGCGACAAAGCCCTAGAATGGATCCGCTCCTTCCTCACCGGATGAACACAGAGAGGCAGACTTACACAGTTCAACTCAAAACCCACAGAGATCAGCTGCGGAGTGCCTCAGGGATCCTCCCTGAGCCCCACCCTCTTCAACATCTACATGGCCCCGCTTGCAGCCATTGTCAGAAGCCACGGACTCAACATTGTCTCCTATGCTGACGACACCCAGCTGATTCTCTCCCTCACAGACGAACCAACAGCCGCCCAGAGCAACTTCCACAACGGGATGAAGACAGTCGCCACCTGGATAAAGGACAGCTGCCTCAAGCTTAACTCAGACAAGACTGAAGTCCTCATGCTGGGCTCCATCCCTTCCGCCTGGGATGACTTCTAGTGGCCTGCAGTGCTCTGAACCCCCCCCCCCACCAACACCCATGGACCACGCATGAAACCTTTGCATCATCCTGGACTCCTCGCTCTCAATGAACCGCCAAATCAACGCCCTTTCGTCCTCCTGCTTCCACACACTCTACTTGCTTCATAAGATCTTCAAGTGGATCCCCACCGAGTCCAGGAAAACGGTCACCCATGAACTCGCACTCGACTGCAACAACACACTCTACACTGCACCACCCAGAAACTCCTAAAGAAACTGCAGAACATCCAGAATGCCTCCGCCAGATCATCCTGAACATCCCAAGCCGCAGCCACATCACCGGCCACCTGAGAGCCGGTCACCCATGCACTCGCACTCGACTGCAACAACACACTCTACACTGCACCACCCAGAAACTCCTAAAGAAACTGCAGAACATCCAGAATGCCTCCGCCAGATCATCCTGAACATCCCAAGCCGCAGCCACATCACCGGCCACCTGAGAAACCTTCATTGGCTACCTATCAACAAAAGAATTACCTTCAAGCTCCTCATACACGCCTACAAAGCCCTCCACAACGCCTGACCTGTATTCCTCAACCACCACCTCTCCTTCTACACTCCCACCAGACATCTCCACTCCGCCAAACTGGCCCTGGCCACCAACCCACCGATCCACAAGACCTCGGCTGGAGGAGGAGGATCCATCTCCTACCTCGCTGTGAAGACCTGGAACTCTTTGCCTCTGCGCCTCAGACAATCACCATCGCGGCCGCAATTCAGGAAGGACCTCAAGACCTGGCTCTCCAACTGAACCGCAGATCCACCGCCCCCCTCCCCCTCCTACCTACTCCGCATCTTGAAACCCTTACGGGTGAGTAGTCGCACTTTATAAGAAACCTGATCCTACACAAACAACTTAACTGACAGATGAGGCTCTATATCAACAAAGATTACATCATCCAGCTCAAACTATTAGACTCTGCAACCCGGGGTGACCACCTATCTTGCTTGGGTGGTGGGTTTTGCGATTGGGCCTGAGGAAGAATCCAAGCCGCAAGCTCTATCAGAGCATGTGCGCTGCAACCTAGGTTCAATGTCCTCTTCAGCCGGTATTGGCTATGCCACCACTTATCTGACACAGCACAAACGTACAATAGTGCCAGACTTCAGCCATGTTAGTGGGACTGGGCGAGAGACACTCCTATTCCCACTCAGTGGGCTTAGCCAAATACACTCCTGCGTGAAGCAGCGCTGCCCCAGTGGTGTACCTGCTCGAGCATCCTGCCCACACAAGATTGACAGGGGTAAAGAAAGAGGTTCTATGTAGGAAGCAGAAAGATACCAAAGGATACAGAGCCCCAGGGCACCAGTGGTAAAAGAATTTGATTGTCACAATCTGAGGCCTGTAACCTCTGATTTCCCAGGGACTCCTGAAAAAGTTTCCACGTGTTTATTCAGCTCTATGCGCACAACACTGAAAGAATATCTGGTGGTAGTTATGCACTATAAACAACTCTTAACACGACAAACATTAGGAAACATCATCAGGAAAGGCTGTCTCATCTGGTAAATTGCTTTGTTATTTTAAGTTAGCAACAAACTATGACAATCCCTCTGAATTGTCAGCTTGACACGAGGATGGGATGGCAGCCATGTCAAGAAAACTTGGCAACTGTCTGACTTCCACAAAGATGTATACATCTTGGTCTATCCTCTGAGAGAGAATTCCAAAATGGTGTTTAAAAGAATGATGGCAGCACTTCATGTTTTCCTTGCTCTGTGGCAAGGCGTACTACGGACAAATCCCTTAAGGGTGAACTGAGATGATTGGGGGTGAATACAGGGAATATGAGTTCGTGAAATAAGGTCTACGTCACGTCAAGCCCGTCTGGACCCTGCATAAGACCTACATTATCTGCTTTTTATTCGGGTCATTTTTTTCTGCTGCCTATTTTAGGACTTGCCTTTAAAGACTATCACGTCTGAAAGAAATATTGTTTTTTTCTATCGTGTCTCCTCTGGTGACATGCAGAAACATAGTTTCTTGCCCTCTCCTATCCAGTATATTTGCCCAGTGCACATTATACCCTTAAAACAAGCACACTCACTCTCACTTTTTGGTGAGTTCCATTCTCTTACGCTCATTTCATCCAATATTGTAAGTTACGATGCATAAATCGGGATGCTATGCGAATTAGGTACCCGTATAACTATTACCATGCTTACCTTTGACCATGATGTAATTTACACTTATTTACTCGATCTGGTCACTCGGCGATTAGCCCCGGAGACCGACGTGAACTACTGCTTGCATTATTGACTAGTGATTCTAAATCTCCGCTCACACATCCACTGTCACCCAAATGTCTTCGAAATATGTAAAAGAGAACGCTAAACACCCTAAAACACATGCCGTTCCCTCGAATAAAAGCAAAATGAGCAGAAATGTCAATTCGTTTCCCAGAATGCAGTCTGTCTGAAAACCAGGTGCAGAGCTGTTAAGTTTCCCAGCTTCATGCGTGAGGAGTTTATCCAGTCCAGCTTTCTTCTTTATATTTTGGGACTTGTAATTACGATTTTATGACTGATCAGCAGGACAACAATTCCAAGGAAGAAGTGGAAATAACCTGGACTGGTTGAGGCGCTCACGCGGCATGGAACTAGGAAACTTGAGCGCCGCAGATAATATCACGTATTGTAGCTGGCTGGCTGGCCAGTTAAGTAGGCTGGCTGGCTAGGCTGACTGGCTAGGCTGAAAGGCTAAGCTGACCGGCTAGGTTGTCTGGCTAGGCCTTCCCTGACCGGCTAGGCTAACAGGCTAGGCTGACAGGCTAGGCTGACTGGTTAGGCCAGTAGCCTAGGCTAGTTAGCTAGGCTAGTTGGCTAGGCCGGATGGCTAGGCTGGACGACTAGGCTGGATGGCTAGGCCGAGTTGCTCTGCCGAGTTGCTAGGCTGGTTGGCCAGGCTGGCTAGGCCGGCTGGCTGGCTGGCTGGCTGGCTTGGCTAGCTAGCTGTGGGGATGACGGATAGGACGAAAACAAAAATATATCACTTTTCCATTTCTGCTCCACCACCTGTTAGTGCAGAGGAATTGCACCACGACTACATTTCCCAGAGTGCACTCAATTGCTGACTTAAAAAGTCAGGAGTTGGATACAAGCGTCGAGGTTACAGGGGGTCATCTGGTAACCCTCTATAATACTCGCACGCTGCCTAGGCCGGATGGCTAGGCTGGACGACTAGGCTGGATGGCTAGGCCGAGTTGCTCTGCCGAGTTGCTAGGCTGGTTGGCCAGGCTGGCTAGGCCGGCTGGCTGGCTGGCTGGCTGGCTTGGCTAGCTAGCTGTGGGGATGACGGATAGGACGAAAACAAAAATATATCACTTTTCCATTTCTGCTCCACCACCTGTTAGTGCAGAGGAATTGCACCACGACTACATTTCCCAGAGTGCACTCAATTGCTGACTTAAAAGTCAGGAGTTGGATACAAGCGTCGAGGTTACAGGGGGTCATCTGGTAACCCTCTATAATACTCGCACGCTGCCTAGGCGAAAAAGGAACATTCTTTTGAACCTTAAAAGCGCAACCACATCTAAATTTAAAAGGATATTACTGATGTCTGAGCAGGAGCGGAAGGGGGAGCGGCGCTGCTGGACCTCTGCCCAGCTCACGACGGAGCTGATAAAAGCCAGCAGTCATGTGGAACATTAGCCAAATTGCTTTTTATCACCGTTAATCCCTCTATTGCAGTTTTCCTGACAGTATAATTGTTGTCAGCCTCATAGGCCTGTCACTTAAAACATTCATTGGTAACGTGAGCGCCGCCGCTTTGATAAGTTGGAAAGTTTCGCCATAAAGCCGGTGTGTTCTGTTGGAAACATTCATACATTGTCTGCTACGGAGCAGGCACTCACAAGGCGGGCTGAAAGGTATTCAACTTGTTTAAGTATAGAGGGTTTCAGTCCCACATTAGGTTTCTCTTTCAAGTCCTCCCTGTCAGACACCCAAGAGAGAGCTGTGGAAAATAGACATGCAGGCAGATATCTGTGTTTTTAAAGAGGTGACGTTCCTTTCAATCCACCAATGAAACATCAGTACCAAGTTTCTCAATTCTTTTTCAAAATGTTTGCTTTCCAATCGAAATGATATTTTTCATCCAGTTATGCTTCTCATTTTATTTTAAAAAAAATGTAAATCCAGTATTTGTAAAGCGCGAACAGCTACCCGAAGGCATCCCGGCGCTGGGGGCCGTCGGGAAGATTAAGCAAACTATTGCCCAGAGTCACATGGTGCTGGGCTGACCTGCCGCCGGTGATCGAACCGTGAGCCCCAGATTCCAGCGTCAGTCGCCCTGGCCGCGGCGCCACACCTCTTCCCTATCAATTTATTGCTTTATAACCTGCTCAATGATTCACCATAATTTCAAGCTTAATTTGTAAAATAATAATCCTCATCATCAAAACAATAATGAAGATAAATGCAGGGGCCCAAAGCTTCCCTTCGTTGCCCGCCATCGGCGCTGCCGAATACCGAGGTTACCTAGACTTGATTCACCTCTTGCCTGTTCCTTTCTCTATTCTGCACTTCCTGTCTCTTCGTCTCCCTCCTGCAGGTTCTTTTGCAGGTCGTATGACGTAATCACGCATGCGTTTAATATGCATGCCTTTACAACGCTGGCACAAGAACGAACAAAGTTACAACGACTTGCCATAGGGGGGCGCTGGACTTTGGAATACTATCATTTACTAGTCCAACGCCAGTCCCCGCAACAGTAGGGAAGGTGTTGCACTTGAAATCCAACACCACTTACCAATGCGCACCCTAAAGCAAGTTGTTGTAATGACTTGTGTGCTAAACGAATGTGTGGTTCATTCTATTACCGGTGTTGTAAAGGCACAGCATGATTCCGGCTATGTAATAAAGGATGTTTCCCTCTTTTCCAACCCTCCTTTCCCTCTTTATTCCTATTGTTCTCTTCCTCCTTCTTTCTCCCTTTTCTGTTTTTCTCCCTTTTGTTTTTGATTAAAGCCTGATAATGAAAAGTTTGTCCTGGTTCCCTAAAATGAGTGTCGTTGCCCACCACCTGCAGCCGCTGGCACCACTGAAGCTCTGTTTTCGCTTATTGCATTACTGTGGGACGAGTAGCTGCATTTGAGAAATTGGTATGTTGGTTGAGGGGATGTGAGCCCTTCTCAAGCAATAGCCACAATCCTTGTCAGGGTGAACCACAAACACTCACTAAATTAACCTGTGATTGACCCTTTGGTAGCTTGGAACAAAAGCAGTCGCACCTAACTTAAAGCCATGCTTACAGTATTTATGCAGCACACAAACAATAATAAAGTGAAAGCACAACGCAAGAAAAAAATCCCACACCAATTTATAAAAATAGAGTAAATTTTAATAAAATTATTAGACACCAAAATGACATTCAACTAGAGTTATGAATTTTTAAAGTTTAAAGTGGAAAATAGCGCCTAAGAGATCAATGCGCCAACCATGGACATCTAGTTGCATAAGACTGTGGCAAAGTCGAAAGTTATGGCCGAATGCAATGGAGCTTGGGTCAGATATACGAAGTGGTTCGAGCCAGTCTCCGCTTACCTTCGGTCTTAGAAGAAATTTTGAAAGAAAATGTCTGAGAAGGTAAAGTTCAGTGGGGCAAGGCATCTGGCGGTGTCTGTAGAGGAGGCATCGTCGTAGGGGGGGCCACTGGACAAAGTGTCAGTGAAGATTCCTATGTTCAGACTTCGTCTCTTTGTTGGAGGTCGAAATATCCAGTGGGATGAAGCTGCAAGCTGTAGGCGGCGAGGGCTTCACGAGGCCGTCTACCCCTTCTGCGAGAACCTGCTGAACAGGATTTGCTTTTGCGGAGAAGAAAGTAGCGGGAGCAGCCACAAATTGAGGCCAACCGGCGATGCACCTTGTGCGGATCAGTGAGCTGATAGGTCTTGGTCTTCTCTCGGTTTTCAGAGCAATTTTTGGTTGAAAAATTTCTAAGGACCAACTTTTGGATTTGGGCTATCTGGGCACTTTTAGCACCACTTCCAAGGGTCCAGGACTAAAAAGGTACCTCTTAGAGGGTCAGGACTCACTCAGACAGTGTCCATGTACATGTTCAAGATGCTTGGAGTCTTTTCTGCATCTGAGGCTCTGATCAGGAGGCCAGACATCTAGTCAGTAGTCACTCTGGAAGTCCTGAGTTCAATAAAAGTGCAGTGCTCAAGCAGAAGATCAGACTTCTAGGAGCTCACAGCAGGCTTCAGGCAGCAGAGCCATTCTTGGTGCAGCAAACATGTCTTCTGAAGTACACAGCAGGCCACAGCAGCAGGCAGCCATGTGAGAGTCCTTACGCAGGTCCTGAAGGTATACTGAAGAGTGGAACTGAGGGTCCCTTTTTATACCTGTGCCCACTTTGAAGTGGATGAAACTTCTGGAGGATTTCCCCCTCACAGAAGTGTCTGGAATTTCTTGCCTCCCTGCCCTGGTCACAGTCTGTCTGCAGGTGCAATAGGCTAGTGTGAAGTTCTTCTTGTGTTTGTGAGGCCGAGTTTTTCAAAGTGCTAGTGGGGCTTCTCACAACTCCCCCACTGTCCTGCCTGAGATGGCCTATTCAGGCACACCTAGTCTCTCTATTGTGTGACTGTCTGGGAGGAATATACCAAGGCTAACTGCCACTCACATCTAGTCATGTGACCCAGGAACAGGCGGCAGGCACCAAATGGTTAGGGCAGAAAAACGGCAACATTCTAAATGTGGCATTTTCAGAGTTGACGCTTAAAATCTGACTTTACCATTAAAGAGGATATTCAAGTACAATTCTTCAGACATCAAGCATGACTTTCCTTCCTGCTCCCAATCAAAGGTTATTACTTATTAAATGTAATACGGTGACCCAATGTTATCCTATGGGAGAGGTAAGCTTCACAGTAGTGGAAATGTATTTGTGAGTTTTTCACTACAATTACATGTAAAACTTAAAAGTACATGTCTAACTTTTTAAATACATTGCACCCCGTCCTATGGGCTGTTTAGGACCTACCTTATGGGTGACTTATATAAATTAAAAAAGGAGTTTGGGGCTTGGTAAAGGGGTTATTTTGCTGAGTCACATTGGCAGTTTAAAACTGCTGGCATGCTGCAATGGCAGGCCTGAGACATGCTTTAAAGGGCTACTTAAGTGGGTGGCACAGTAGGTGCTGCAGGTCCACTAGTAGCATTTAATTTACAGGTCCTGGCTATATAGTATACCACTTTACTAGAGACATTTAAGTAAATTAAATTTGTCAATCAGGTGTAAGCAAATTTTACCATGTTTAAGGGAGTGAACACAAGCATGTCAGCACTGGTTAGAAGTGGTAAAGTGCACAGAGTCCTAAGGCAATGATTTCAGAAATATAGGAGTGAAGGCTGACAAGTCTAACACTACTGTAAAACCCCAACCTCCTCATCCTGTGATACCGCTGTGCTGCACAGTAGCCCCACACATTGCTGATTTCATGTAGGTTTCAGCTGCTCAAGGCTCCTCGATCTCATGTATTACATTTTTATGCTGCTCCTGTCTTGTGCCAGCAGCATCTTACGTCCTGATATCAGACACAATATTATTGCAAGCAAGGATTAAGTTACTGAGATCCTCCTTCTAATGGATGTTGTCAGAGGGTCGTCAGTTTCAAATAACATGCCATTGTGCTGTCTGACTCCTCTTCTGTGTGATTTTTGAACTTGTTGAACTATTCATCCACTCCCCACTTCTGTGCCTGCTGTCTGAAAAGTTTCAGCAGTCCGTCCATCATTTCCTTGTGTTTGCTTTGTTCGCCCTAAGTTGGCAGGGTATGCCCAGACATAAGTCCCTTGTGCACTTTGCCACTGGATTCCAGCTAGCCTGGCTGTTGAGGGGTGTTACCCCAAAACCGGTCCCAGGATGCTTGTTTCCGGTCAAGGGAAGACCTGGCTTGGCAGTTCGGGCTGGACTGTTCCCATGAGGAACAGCGTCAAGACTGATTTGCATATGGCTGAGTCTGAACTGGGGTGGCAAAGAGAGCTAAAAACGATGATGGATTCAACCCAGATCTGTGACTGGGGGGTGAGTGTCTGCAAAGATTCAGCACTCCGTCCATCATCTCCTTGTGTTTGCTTTGGGTAGTTACTAACATAGGTCACAAAGAAAAAACAGTGATATAGCGTCTGTGCGGCTAAGGCTTGGAATGATCTTCCTTTCCACCTGAGGAATAGCTCGGATTTACTTGAATTCAGGCAAGCCTTAAAGACCTGGCTTTTTGACTAATTACTTCATCCTGGTTTTAATTGCTGTGCTTTCTGGAGGACTGTAGCTAGCGCCAGGACACCTTAGGGTAACCGTTGCGCTTTACAAATCTCCTAACATTAACATTAACATTAACATCTTATGAAGAATCATTTTATGCAATGTGTGTTGCCCTGCAGAGATATTATGGGGCATGTTCTTTGGGCGGTTACCCTGCCTTTATGCTTTCTGAGATGTGCATGCCTATTTTTTAATCACTTGCCTTTGAGGTTTATCCTGATAAGGAAGCATGTGTCCTGAAGAGCTCTCAAAAAAACCTGGCCCAGATGACCTACTGGTGCATGGTTTGGGAAGCTTGAATGCAGTGTTCCTGTGACTCTGTGGGCTGTGTGTTCTTCATCATTGCATGCCTCAAGAGGTCAAGAGCATCATCAATGAGGTACCATCATATTGCAACACAAAGAGATGGTGTTTTTTTTGTCCTCATCGCACCATCAGTTTCTCATAGCGCTGTTCCCTCTGCTGAAGAAACTGCCACTCTGAGATGACTACTGCTAGCTCTCTGTCCCCACCAGTATAGCATTCACAGCATATAGGGGTTAATCATTGGACAAGGCAAATGTTATTGCCATTCAACATAGCTTTTCCAGACCCTCTCATAGCTTCCTGAATCACACGCCATATCTACTTGACTTATTGAATTGATATTTTTAAGTAGTTCCTTGATGGAAGGAGGGTCTGCTGACTTCCAGAGCCTACATATCTCTCTCCTTGCCAATAAGACCAGATAAAAGACAAGCCTCACTTTGGCGGCATTAGGCCCAATGTTCATTGGGGAGTCCCTCCCAAAAAACACCAGCTGAGGGCTTACCTTAATTTGATGCCCAGTTAATTCGCTGAAGATCTTACTCACTCTATCCCAATAGGATGACAACGCTTGGCAGAGCATTAACGCATGCACATCGTCTGCTTGTAAAGCACCACACTTTAGACAGACAAGTGTCTTGCCAACCACTTTTGCCAACTTGCTCGCAGTCCAATAACCCCTGTGGATAGTAAAAAGATGGTTTCTCTTAAGTAGCTCAGATTTAACCACCAAATTTTATGTATTTAGGGATACTTGCCACAATTGCCTTATATCACCCTCAATTAGGTCATCCTTCCAGATTGAGGATGGTTCAGGATGATGTTTGTCTTCAGCCTTAAGAAGGTCCCAATACCACAGTGCCACTTCATCTTTTAAAGGCTCAGTACTTATTAAACGATCCTCCCACTCACCCTCAGTTTCCTCAGACCACTCATGTGATGCCCACCATGACTGTAACTGATAATACTTAAACTTTGAACGTTTGACTCCAGTAAGTGCTACCAGTTCTTGCCAGTCTACTAATCTAATCCCATCTCACAAGTCTGCCCAATAATTCAGACCTGCTTCTCTTAGGGGACGGCTTAGCTGATCATTTAAGCATTCTGGTGAGTCCCAACTTGGGGCTGAGGATGTGTAATAGGGGATAGTAAAGCTTTTCCTAAAATAAACCCATGTTCTTACTGCGGCAGTAAGGCAGTGGCGGCTCCTCCGCTAAGGTGGAGGAGCATTGCCCCATTGCTCAAAAGGAAAAATAAAATGCTAATAACGTATTGTTATTACCATTTTATTTTTCCTATTGCAGTCAGTGGCTCTGTTTCATGTGGGGCGTGCTGGCCAGAGCAGGGGGGAGGAGTGGTGGCACTCTCTAAGTGCGCATGACTGTTTGGCCGTCCGTCTTGGCCCAGCCAAACAGTCATGCGCACTTTTCATGTTCCCCACCAGGCTGCAATGCACAGCCTGGTGGGGAACATGCACAGGCTCCCTGTCCCCGTCTGAGCACCAAACCACGGCGCTAAGACCAATCACAACCCTGCATTGCAGCCTTGTGATAGGCTTAAGGGAGCCTGGGAGCCCGGCTGCTTCCTGCTGCCGGGACTGGAGTCTAGGCGCTGCATTCTCTTGGACCTCAGTCCATTTACATTCCAGTTAACTATTTCAACCTCAAGATTCTTATTGTGATGTTTTCTACTATCTCCTCCCATTATATATCCTAAATAGAACCATGCATCCAGCTCTAGCTAAACGTTCAGCATTTCCTGTTGTTGCTGTTTTGTGATCAGAGGATTTATGTTTTTAACTTCTATGCTCCCCACCCATAGTGCTCTCATCCCAGCCACCCTGAGGAACCCCCCCCTCTTATCCTTTGACATCTTGACCACCATTCGCAAACTCGCACCGGGGATGGCTGCCTATTTCTATAGTGTGTGTGTACTCTCCATATTCTCTACTCTTATTCCCTCAAACCTTTTGCAATATCTTAAAAGACCTCTTTCATCTGTGCAATTAGGAGATCTACTTCAGCAGGATCCTGAAGTTTGTGCATCTTGTTCCTCCACATTATCCGCAACATCGCGGGGAACTTTATCTGGACTTTGGGCCCCTAACTTCTGTAGTTCGTCCATTCTAGTGCCAAGTTCCTACTGCTGCTGCACTGTCCTCTTGCCAAAGTCTGACCTCACTTGGTAGGTATCTTCTCAGTAGTTCAGGACTTTATCCTTCAATGTGCAGGTTAGAAGCAACTCCTTAACGGCATAGGTGAGAAAATTGACAAGAATTTTCCTGGGGTTTTTTCAATTAGTGATCGGCTTAAAGGAGTCTATTGTACCTTTTCTAGATCTACATCCAGTCTTTCCGGCATGATCCCTTCTTTTAGAAATTTAATTACATAGGCTATTACATCTCCAGCTTTTCATCCTTCCGGGATGTTCATCAGCCTCAGATTATTACGCCTTGTGTGATTCTCCAGCCTTTCAAAATCATCCATTAATACTTTATTCTGACGTTTCAGCCCCTCTATCTCTTCTCTATGTTTTCTTCTAAGACTGAGGTTCGTTCCGCAGGGCATCTAATTTTTTCTCTAATGCGGATCATTTCTCTTGGATCTCTTTCTGATTAACTCTGAGATTTTGAATCTTTTCTTTATATCAGATCTGAGGCTCAACAGAATGCCTTCCAAAGACTCCTGCGGACTCTTGCCAGTATCCTGGCAGGCCTGCTGGCTTGCTTCCGCATTCTTTTCCAGTCTCATGGGGATACTTATGCTCCCCAGTGACTCTGTATTACTTATTAGTGTGCTGCCACTATTTACAGGAGGATCTTCCTCCTCCCCTGCCACTGTTAGCAGCTCAAAATGATTGAGAGTGGGTCTGAATGCCAGCTCTCTCCTTGCCAGGCTGCTCTGAGTTTGGTCTTCCGTCTCAGGAGGTGGTGCACCCGCCTCTGACATTCGATGGTGATCCTTAGACTGCTCCATCAATTTAAAAAAGGAATTGATTGATGGTGTTGGCTTTATAGCGGCTGCACCAGCGTTTTTCCCAGCCAAACTGTGGTTCTCCCTTCTTGTGCTTACAATTGTTTTTTAACCAACCCCACTGCAGTTATCCCTGTGTCCAAATTTTCTTTTGCTGGGCCCTCCTTTTCAGACCAGATCTCAATAGATATCTGTTTCTAGCTGCTCCCCAGGTACGATTTGGAGTTCTACCTGATGATATCAGGGTGCTGCTATCTGTGCTTTGAGACCGCCTAGCAACCTTATTGCCCCCGTTCAAGTCCCCGGCCTTAGCTGTCACCCCGTTGGAAATTGGAAGTACCTGGGGAATGTATGCAGCGCTGCAGACATCTGCACCTGCTCTCCACCACTCCTGCTGCTGTCTCTAGCCCTTGAGCCGGGCACTCCCACATCTTTCCTCTGTGGCGATTCCCCAGCAGTGCTGAGCCTGCTCGCATCGACCCCGAAATGAATGGAGGCCGCTGCAGTGCGAGTACGCTGTACTGAAGCAGACTCCTCACACCAGCGGTAATCCCTGCACCATCTGGCGTACAGCTTTATCAGCTGCTCCAGGTTTGACCCAAACTGGTATTATGATTATTAAATTGCGAGGATTACGTGAATACCTTCACATATTTGGTATCTCGCTGCTAAATTTCTCTCGCCGCTGGAGAGTATTACCATTTTACAACATGCTCCTCATGACTCCGTCCCCAAGTGCGGAGCTCCCGCAACCAGCATCAGCCCACCGCCATGTTCCCCAAACTTTCAAAGAGATGGTGTTGTAGACCTTACCAGGTGTGACATAGCTGGGCTACTTAGGAAGTACCTCTGTGGATCTTATCCTTAAGGAGACCACATGTATTGCATGCTCTTTGGTAGTCTGTGACTGTTTGGCATCATTGTAATATTACATTTCTTTTCTGTTTGAAGAACAAACAAGTGCCAGAGTACAAGTCTCCAGAGAAGATGCTCGGCCACCTGAGGCATGGAAAAGTACCTTGGGCTGTGCTGCTAGTGAATGTCAGTACAGACTTTGCAAATAGATGCTACAGTGGTAATTTCTGCAGACACTACTGATGACCAGTTGGCAGCGCAGTTGATATGTACAATATTCAATTAACACATATTCCTGTTGTGGTAAACTCTTTCCAAGGATTTTGGTGGTACGATGGAATGGTGTATGTGGAAAATCTGTCTACAGACTGAGAAAACCTGTCTCATGGAAATATCCTTCATCATAGCATCCCATGTGTGTGCCGGTATTCATCTGCAGTCTGGCTGAAGTTTGACCACTCTTGCATAATACCCATGCTGCAAAATACCCCAAGTAGTCCACATGTTAATTTGTGGTGTCAAGTACATTAGGCACGGTTTGCCTCATGATCCAAACTAAGGTCAGTCATCGCTATCACTTGTCCCTAGACAGGAGGACTATGTTCTGAGCTACATCTTTGATTTAAGGGCATCACCTGTGCAGCGGGCTTTGAAATACTACGTAAATGATCACTGCACCTGGCCCACAAACACTTCACCTGACAGTGGGCCTGAGCAAGCAGAGGATACCATACACCTTCCATTTTCTTTCACACAAAGTATGTCTGTATTTGAATTCTGGACTATATCCATTTTGTTGTTGGCTGTGCAAATAATAGCAGGCCCCATTATACCACATTAGTAATTTGACCCCCAAAATTATCTATACTGCAAGTTTGGTTATTCTTGTATGTGTGATTCCCACACTATTACAAGTTTTCCCCTGCAGAATTGGGAATTCCCCAAGAAATCAGACTTTCCATGCTGATTTCCACATGTTTTTCCCTTATTCTAGGCACTTTTCCAGTGAATTTTTCCCCACTTTACAAAATGTATCCATGAAAAATCCCAAGGGTGCAACATTACTGCATGTCTCATAGTTGATTGTAATGCAACCAAAGCTGTGATGAGAGCATATATGTCCAAGGTGGATCTGAATTTTTAGAAGAATTTAATTTTTGAATACTTGAGTGGAATGTAATTCCAGAGTTTATACGGTTGGAAGGTCTGGGATTGTTTGAGGTTGGGTCCCATTGGGAATAGAATTATCTGAGGTGGGGTGTCACTGGAAATAAATGTTTAATATTTTATATTATTTCAAGAAAAACGGCCAATCACACAGTACTGGACAGATCCTTTGGCAGAGATCTTTAACGTCACTTCAAGATGTATGAGCATTTAATTGGTTACTTCCAAAAGAGGAGACCAGAACTTTATTTGATGAATAACCTTGAGGCAGATCCTAAGATATCAGTTTTTAAAATGTAGGCTTTACTGCCTTAAAATCTTGGATCAACTGGTGCTTGATGGAAAACGGGGAGGGCAAGGAGAATTGGCAGGGTCTGTGGGCAGGATGATAAAAGGGCTGGGTACAAGATACCCTCACGGGTAATATTACGCTTTACAAATACATATAACATAAAATATTGCCACCCTGCACTAAAAAGGGAAGAACATAAGCCTGGCCATCTAAGAAGTTTACTGTGACCATCGAGGAGAACCATTTTTTTTTCCAGGCCATGCAAAAAAGCCAATAGATTGGAAATAAGTCTGTCCAGGGCAGACAGAGAGTTAGTCAAATTGGGAGCCAGTATAGAAAAGATCTCCCACCCAGCCTGCCTCTTGTAAAGCACGGGCATAATATGATTTAAGTCAGTTTTCACCAAGGAAGGGCCCATGCCGAAGAAAGATTTGTCAGCTAAGCAAAGCATATTAAAGGTGATAGGCTTGAACAGAAACCAACGCAATGATCTTAACAAGGGATTTGTATGGCTGAAGCTGGGTGCATTGTTTTGCACAACATTCACCAAACAGAATGGTAGACCTACAATAAGGCATTGTTATAATCTAACCTGGATCTGATGAAGGCACAGTTAGCTGTGCTCCTATCTTCAGCTGAGAGAAACTGCAATATCTTGAAGAGCTACCACAGCTGGAAAGTACAGGAAGATACCACAGCCTGAACTTGAGTGTAAAGAGAAAGGTGATCGTCTATCTTAACTTCCAGGTTCTTACCACTCTGGTAGAAGGAAGACAAGGTTCCACCTCAGAAAAACAGCAGGAAGAGGACTATAGGTTAGATGTGCCACCATCATTGAGGATCACCAGAATTGAACTCCAGGCCAGCTGACCTCCGTCCACTTCCTTACTTCTAGTAAAAACACAGCTAAAACTGAACTGAGTAAAGACTCTTGTCCTCCAATCTCAGCAGCATTTCACAAAGGTGCAAAGGTGGAAGCCAGAGCCCTGATGAGGGCTCCGAGTGGCGCTGCAAAGATGTTAGAGAGGCGGCAAGAGGACAGGACCCTCTGGCTCACCACCATTGATTTTCATTACCCCTGACAAAAAAGGAGGCAGGCATACTATCAACGGCCTTGGAGAAGAGAGTAAAACCATTGCAATACAGTGTCTCCGTAGTCAATGTCCACCAGTCTATCTAGGAAGATGATCTGGTCAGCGGTTTGAAATGCGGCTAACAGATCTGAAAGGATATGGGTAGTGACACCGTTGATATCAGTTTCCAGGCGTCAGTTATCTATAACTGCTACCAGAATCATCAACTCTGCTCCTATTTGGTCAACATCCTGCTTGTAATTAAATCCAAAACGTAATTGTCTTAAAAAAAAAGCACCTGTGAAAGAAAATCAATGTCCTCACATCTACTTGAAGTCTAAAATATCTCTATCAAATCAAAACTTTAAAAAAATAAGCACTCAGTTAGACAGCACTTCGCCTACCCCAGTCAATATAAATGGAATTCTAACCCCTACCACATCACAACATTTTTCATGCATTCTTGCCCCACAGACAGCAGCGGAAGAGCTAAAAGTAACAGAAACTGGAACTCAAACAGTTGGAGTCTCAGCAGGTGCCGTGGTTTCTCACAAGAAGGACCAAGAGGACCTTGAAACAATACAGATAATATCCACTATATACTCGGTCACTGAGCTAGTCATATGTGAGTCCTTACTTACAGGTACTAACTACGTCAGAAGCACAAGCACAATGTAAGTTTGAACATTACATAACATGGTGTTTCTGTTTAATGCAAACTAAATAAACATAGGAAACTAAAAGTTGAAGTGAGTTCCTATAGTACAGCAACGTTTATGGAACTGTGTATGGGTAAAGGGTCAAGAGGAGAACCTGATTTAAAAGATTGGATCTTTAAATGAAGATCACATTTGCTAATCAGGAGCCTGTTAATGTAACTGAGAAATCTGCGAATTGAATATCATGTCTAATGGGCTCTGCTTTAGAAGAAAATAAAGTGTCTAGATCCTCACAAATTTGAATGGATTGCAGAAAGGTTTTTGATTGGATTAAGGTCAGAAAGATTTTTTTAACTTTATAAACTTGTTTAGTGGAGATCTTTGGCATGGCAATTTCTGATGACTAATAGGAGTAACAAACCCTTCTTTGTTCCTGCTGATAAATAGGGGCTAAACAACCTTTTAGCAATATTAATATATTTATGTCCCCACCCGTGTCTTGTGGTTTTACACACAATTTTGGAATCTCCAGAAACCCCCTCAGTATGCCCTGACAAAATGTACTCAAGGGATGTCGGGGGATAAGGTTTGAAAATCAGATCTAAATTATGTCCCCCATTGTGAATGAGAAACTTAATCCATTGTAATCAGCTAGAAGCCTCCATCATATTTAAGAATTCTTTAGTCTGAGAATCATTAAAGCCACACACAAGAAGGTTCAAGTCACCAAGAATCAAGGATTTATAACACAAAAAAAAATTGGTATCACAATCAAAGAAAGGGCCAATAAAATGTAGAGCTGTCCCAGGTAAACAGAAATGAAAGGGTTTCTTGAGGTGAAAGAACCAATAGAAAACAACAGGTTTTCAATGCCAGAGAACACAAAAGGTTTTAGCAAATTTACCCTAAAGTAATTAGTGAGGATGAGTTCACATGCTGCCCTCTCTGGGCCCAATTCACAAAAGTAATCTGAGACAAAATCCTAAGTTTACGACTTTCGGTATTCACAAAGGGCATTTAGGAGTAGTAAAGTTAGGATTTTGTCTCAGTTAAACTTAAGTTTTGGTCTTAAGTTTAACTTAAGTAAAACTTAAGTTTAACTGAGACAAAATCCTAACTTTACTAATCCTAAATGCCCTTTGTGAATACCGAAAGTCATAAAGTTAGGATTTTGTCTCAGTTAAACTTAAGTTTTGGTCTTAAGTGTAACTTAAGACCAAAACTTAAGTTTAACTGAGACAAAATACTAACTTTACTACTCCTAAATTCCCTTTGTGAATACTGAAAGTCGTAAAGTTAGGATTTTGTCTCAGATTACTTTTGTGAATCGGGCCCTCTGTTCTTTGTAGCCTAATTAATATAATGAAAGATATAATACTTTGGAACCTTTTCTCTAATAGGTGACATGGACCAATTCTTAAGCCAACTCTCTGCAAACATCTGTGATCAAAAGATGCAGGACATGTGAAGTATGATGAACATATATCTAACAGTGCTGCCTTTATAGGGGTTGATTGAGGTTTCACTAGTGCTGTGGTGGATGGTGTAGGAGAGTAGGATCTGCTTCACATGGGTACCCCCACTTTTTGCTGATGCTTCACTGTTTTTCGACCTTAGTCTGGCTGGGGCCCTGCTAATCAGAACCCCAGCCTAGCTGCTTCCTCTCTAAAATGGTTTCCATGTGCCTTAGGCACATCTCTGATTGGAATCCGGAGTGCCCTTATAAGTCCCTAGTATATGGTATACTATGTACCCAGGGCATAGGTACCTCAGAGGCCTACCAGGGGCTGCAGCATGTATTGTTCCACCCCTGGAAGGCCATCCAAAATGACACCACAGGTCTGCTACTGCAGCCTGGGTAAGGTGGTGCAAGCCCCCTTACTGTGATATAGGCTACCTATATCACTACATACATACACACATATAAACCTATAAGTCACTCCTATGGCAGGCCTTATCAATCCTGAAGGCAGAGTGCGTGGTTCCTATGTGAGAGGGTGCCCCTGCATGAGCTGGGCCCCTCTGCAGCGTTCGGAGACCCTTCTCTGATGCTGTTTGTAGTGCAGCCCGACCATATACTCTTAAGCGCATTATAACCTCGCGTTAAATGCTAACTTTGGGATGGCTGCACGGAAACATGTCGTGTTTGGTGTCAAACATCTTGAAATACTACCCCCCGCCAGTTCTGGCGGCGGGGGTAGCATTCCACCCTTCTAGAGGGAGAGACATGTACACACCGGTATACCCGGTACTGACTTTCCAGAGCCCTGGCATCACAAAATGGATGCCGCTGCCACAGACACGAGTCTGGCCTCCTGCTGCTGACCGAAACTCCGGCAGGGGAGGCCTGGACAATAGGTTTCCTGTCCCAGGGAGGTGTAACCACCTCCCCAGACAGGATAGTGTGTATTGGGGCTGGGCGGGAGCACTCTCTGGTGCTTTGAAGTCCTGCACTGGGGGCACATTTGGTGTCCCTGTGCATACCCCAGTTCAAACCGGCTCAGGGGCTTCCAGCCCCTGCTCTGGCGCGAAACTGGACAAAGGGAAAGGGGTGTAACCACCCCTCTGCCCTGACCCTCCCATAGGTGGGGCCACAGAGTATGTCCAACCCCCTACCTTAGTATAAGTATGGGACCCCAGTCCTTAGGACTTTAGATTTACCTGGACGAAACTCTGACACAGAATCCTGGACCTTCGACGCTCTACTTCAAGATTAGAGGACTGAAGAATCTCCCTTGGGGTCAAGGAGTGACTCCTCTGCTTGGCAGGCACCAAAGAAGCAATTGTCCGATCTGCATCGCTGAAGCTCCAGCCGGACGCCGAAGTCTTTGCATCACCAGAGATGGATTTCCAGACTTCCCCGAGGCTGCCCTGAGTCCCCAGCAAAGCTGAGGCCCGTAGCTGTCGTGGGTAACGTGGAACCGTGACCCCTGGACACCGATTGCATTTGCTAGTGCATCCTCTTCTGGGTCTCCCACAAAGTTGTGCTTTGGGCTCCGAGTAGCCCCAGCCTCCAGCACCAAGTGCACCAAAGGTCACTGGCCTCCACTCCACGAGTGTCCTGTGAGCCAGCTCCACGTGCGTCGACTCGAGGCTCCTTTGCGGTCGCTAGTCCGTTGGCTAGTAGGCCCTCCCGAAGGCCAATCTTCTTCTGCTTGGGCTCCCTGGTTGCTCCAGGCATGCCCTGACTTACCCTTGCTGGGTGAGTCCCACAGACCTTGCTGGTCTGCAACATCGTCCTTCTTCCATTTCCACAAGACTTGCCGTTGCCAAGGCTTGTTGGGTCCAATCCGGTCGCCAACACCCCTGCAATCGACAAACGTCGTGGGACAGCTCGAATCCAGCTCCTGGTTGTCGTCGACACCTCCTGGACCTCGTGGCTGAAGAGTCAAGACGACCATCAACCTACCTGAAGCACTCGACATCGGTGGGCATCTGCTCATCGCCTTCCTGGTCACTGGCTAGTGACCCAGACTCTGTCCCCTCTGCTTTCAGGTTCTTCAGATCTTCGATCCACCTTTGGATCCACCCGAACACTTTCGACTTGGCCGCCAGCAGCACTTTGCAGCAGATCGCCATTGAAAGCGACGACGAAACCCGACCCCGAAAGACACCTATGCACCCGGCTCCCCTGGGTGAGGTAACTCGAGTACTCCGGTGCTCCCGTGGGTATTGACACTAGAACAGCCTAGTTCTCAAAGGGTTTGCTCCAAGTCCTCCTCTAAGTGTCCCTTTTCTTTTAAATTCAAATCGCGACTTTCCCCATAGAAGTTAACGGCGATTCGCGGCTGTGTTCATACACTGCACGCGTCCCCGTGGGTCCCCTGTGTCACTACCTTGGGTGGTTCCTTGTGGTCCAAGCACTTCTACAGGCTCTAGGCCTTGTGTCTAGCTCAGTCGTGGTTCTTATACCACTTTATTGGTATATGGTTTGGTACGCCCCTAGGGCTCAAACGTGTATTTGTGCTATTACTGTAGATAACTAACTTATAATTTATGTACTTCGAACTCTAGCCTCATAAAGAGACTAGAGGGGTGTGTTTAGCAATAAATACATATATTTTGAATATATACCTGGTGTGGTCCTCTTTCATTTGGTCACTCAAGAGATTATAGACTGGTAAAACAAGCTGCTTTACATTCCTTCAAGACTTAGCCTGAAGGCTGCTCTCCATAGCTACCACTAGGATAGCTTTCAATAAAGGTTGTCTTTAACCTATCTCCAATAAGGGGTTGTTTGGACTGGTGCAAGGTGCCCACTATAATTAGTGGACAGCATATGCCAGGCCAACTTCTCACATTGGTGTGCAGCGTGTGGGATTCCAGCTTGCTATTGTTTTACCAGATAATCTCAATTGAATTGATCAACTGAAAACCACTAAGGGTACCTAAGGTACATATAAATCAAGCTTAGTAATACAGTAAGTTCTACTGAACTTAGAGTTGTGTGTTAAGGGATAGCACACCCTTTCTACAACTCAAGAGAGTTTAGTAGGCCACACTAGAGTAGGTAGTGCATACACCACACCTCACTAGTAATGTCTTCAAAGCCAGGACCCAGTGAGTCCTTGCCAGAAGCCAGTGGGCTTCTTCCCTCCAAGTATGATAAACTCCCATTCTTGGAATTGAGAGCATTATGCAATACTAGGAAGTTGAAGGCAGGCAAAAGTGCCAGCACCCAACACCTCAGGGAGGTGTTACTAGCTGATGATCTCAGCAGACCCATAGGGTCTGAAGGGGTAGGCAAAGAGGGTGGGGCAGAAGATGAGGAAGGGGCCAGGGGTGAAGAAACCCAGGCCCCCCCCCCCCCTCTGAAACTGGCCAGGAAGGTGAAAATGACCTTGTCCTGGAGAACCCAATTCCTCCTGTGGAGGAGGAGGAGGAGGATCAGACTGACCTCCCCTTTGTCCCCCCAGGAAGAGTTCTGAGTGTGCCCAGAAGGTCTAGGTCTCCTTCTCAGGAGTCTAACCACTCTGACACCTCAATAGGGACCTCTGTCTCCTCTCATAGGAGGGAATCCTCTCATGAGAGGAGGAAGAGACTGATTCAGTATGAGCAAGCCCAGCTTGAACTCAGAAAACAGCAATTGGCTATAGACAGGGAGTCCCTAGATCTCTATAGAGAGAGACAAAAGTTGGGACTAGAGTCCCATGGTGGCAGCAGTTTCCCCAAAGATAGGGAAAGGTCTTATGACCATAGAAACCTGAGCAAGATTGTCCCTCCCTACCAGAGTGGGGATGACATCCACAAATGGATAACTGCTCTAGAGAGGGCCTGTAAAGTACAGAGGGTCCCTCAGGAGCAGTGGGCAGCAATCTTGTGGCTCTCCTTTGCAGACAAAGGTAGAGACAAGCTCCTCACTGTTAGAGAGGAGGATGCTGATAATTACAAAGTCTTGAAGAGTGCTCTAATTGATGGGTTTGGCCTAACCACTGAACAATACAGGTTAAAGTTCAGGGATACCCAAAAAGCACAGACTCAAGACTGGGTGGACTTTGTTGATTGTTCTGCCAAGGCTCTGGAAGGTTGGTTATTGGGCAGTAAGGTATGTGACTTCACAGGATTGTACAATCTTATCATGAGGGAGCAGATCCTTAACAATTGTCAAAATCAGCTGTTGCATCAGCACCTGGTGGACTCTGATCTGACCTCTCCCCAAGAATTGGGAAAGAAGGCAGACAAATGGGTCAGAACCAGGGTGAGGCAGAAGGTACAGAACCAAGGTGGTGACCCTAAGAAGCAAGATTCGAAAACCTCTGACAAGGGTGGGGAGAAGGGTAAAGATCAAAAGTCTTCACAAGGCCCCCAAAAATCTTCTTCAGGTGGGGATTCACAGTCTAACAAAGGGAAAGGCCAAAGGAAACCATGGTGCAAGGTCTGTAAGCAAAAGACCCACTGGACCAGTGATTGCACCAAGTCCAAAGACTCTACTCCAGCCCCCACCAATGCCCCTAAGGCACCTGCTCCCCCTAGTGCAGTTACAGTTGGTGGTGGGACTACACAAGCCAAGGGTTTAGTAGGGTTGACCCTGGGTAAGGAGATGAGCTCTGACCTAGTCAGAGAACTCACTCAGGCTGTCCTAGTCTGTGATGGAGGCATGGATATGACCTCCTCTGTGAGTCCCAGTAATCTGGGCAAGTACAGGCAACAGCCCTTAATCAATGGAAAAGAGGCTTTGGCATTTAGGGACACAGGGGCAAGTGTCACCATGGTGACACAAGACCTTGTGAATCCTGGGCAGATTATACTTGGTGAAATGTACCAAGTGACCAATGCTAGCAACGTCAGAACAGACCATACTCTGGCAGTTGTTAACTTCTCCTGGGGAGGGGTAACTGGCCTTAAGAAGGTTGTGGTAAGTGCAGACCTACCCGTTGAATGCTTGCTTGGCAATGACTTAGAAACTTCAGCTTGGGCAGAAGTGGAGCTCAGGACCCATGCAGAAATGCTGGGCATCCCTGCAGATGTGTTTGCTGTGACCAGGTCACAAGCCAAAATGTCTAACACTGAACAGGCCTTGGATTCTGGAATAATGGACCAAGTGCCCTCCAAGAAGAGGAGTAGTAGGGTAAAGGCAGTGCCTTCCCCCTTGGCTCAGAAGGAAGATCAGTCTCTTGAGGGGGATGATCTCAGTCCTGAGGAAGGAACTGTCCCAGAGGAGCTTGAACCTGACCAGGTTGAGTTCTTGGGGACAGGGGGCCCTTCCAGGGCAGATCTGAGCCAGGAGCAGCAGAGCTGCCCCTCTCTTGAACCCCTCAGACAGCAAGCTGCTGCTGAGGCTGCTGGGAAAGCTAGTGGTCCCCATACTGTGTATTGGGATGATGGACTCTTGTACTCAGAGTGTAGAGACCCCAAGCCTGGTGCCACCAGGAGGTTGGTTATACCTCTGAAGTTCAGGGGCTTCCTATTGACCCTAGCCCATGACATTCCCTTAGCAGGTCACCTGGGCCAGAACAAGACTTGGGACAGAATTGTCCCTCACTTTCACTGGCCCCACATGTCTGAAGACACCAAGGAGTTTTGTCGCTCCTGTGTAACCTGCCAGGCCAGTGGCAAGGCAGGTGGCACTACAAAGGCCCCCCTGATACCACTACCTGTGGTGGGGGTTCCCTTTGAAAGGGTGGGGATTGACATTGTTGGTCCCATGGATCCCCAAACAGCATCTGGGCACAGGTTTATCCTGGTGGTAGTGGATCATGCCACCAGGTACCCAGAGGCTATTCCCCTTAGGACCACTACAGCACCTGTGGTGGCAAGAGCCCTCCTGGGAATTTTCTCAAGAGTGGGCTTCCCTAAGGAGGTTGTATCAGACAGGGGTGCTAACTTTATGTCTGGATACTTAAAAGCAATGTGGAAGGAGTGTGGAGTGACTTACAAGTTCACCACACCCTATCACCCACAATGCAACGGTTTAGTTGAGAGATTCAACAAAACCTTGAAGGGCATGATTAAAGGGCTCCCAGAAAAGCTTAGGCGAAGATGGGACATACTCTTGCCCTGCCTTTTATTTGCATACAGGGAGGTGCCTCAAAAGGGGTTGGCTACAGCCCTTTTGAACTTTTGTTTGGTCACCCTGTCAGGGGTCCATTGTGCTTGGTGAAGGAAGGATGGGAGTTACCTCTCAAGCCCCCAAAGCAAGACATAGTGGACTATGTACTTGGTCTCCGCTCCCGGATGGCTGAGTATATGAAAAAGGCAACTAAAAACCTTGAGGCTAGCCAGGAACTTCAAAAAGCCTGGCATGACCAAAAGGCTGTACTGACTGTTTACCAGCCAGGACAGAAGGTGTGGGTGTTGGAGCCAGTGGCCCCAGCAGCTCTCCAAGACAAATGGAGTGGACCCCATACCATTGTTGAACAGAAGGGTGAGGTTACCTATTTGGTGGACCTAGGAACACCCAGGAGTCCCCACAGGGTTCTCCATGTCAACAGGTTAAAACCATATGTGGACAGGGCAGACATGGGCTTGCTCATGGCTACTGATGAGGGACAGGAGGAAGAGAGTGACCCACTCCCTGACCTGCTCTCACAGAACCCTGATGATGGGTCAGTGGACGGTGTAGCCTTGGCAGGCAGCCTCACTACCCAGCAGCAGACTGATTGCAGACAGGTGCTCAATCAGTTCAGACACATATTCTCACTGACACCCAGTCAGACTACCTGGTGCACTCATGAAGTGGACACTGGGGACAGTCTGCCTATTAAAAATAAGATTTATAGGCAACCTGACCATGTCAGGGACTGTATCAGGACAGAAGTCCAGAAGATGTTGGATTTGGGAGTTATTGAACCCTCAGATAGCCCTTGGGCTAGTCCAGTGGTCCTTGTGCCAAAACCTCACACCAATGGTGGGAAAAGAGAGATGAGGTTTTGTGTGGACTACAGGGGTCTCAATGCAGTCACTAGGACTGATGCCCATCCAATACCAAGGGCAGATGAGCTAATAGACACTTTGGCCTCAGCCAAGTATCTAAGCACATTTGACCTGACAGCTGGCTACTGGCAGATCAGACTAGCTGATGATGCAAAGCCAAAGACAGCATTCTCAACCCCTAGTGGGCATTATCAATTTGTGGTGATGCCCTTTGGTCTGAAGAATGCACCTGCCACTTTTCAGAGGTTGGTGAATACAGTCCTTACAGGTCTGGAAGCCTATAGTGCAGCATATCTAGATGATATTGCTGTCTTTAGCTCCACCTGGGAGGATCACCTGGTCCACCTCAGAAATGTTTTGCAGGCCCTGCAGAAAGCAGGCCTGACTATCAAGGCCACCAAGTGCCAGATAGGGCAGAGTCAGGTTGTGTACCTGGGCCACCTTGTGGGTGGAGGCCAGGTTCAACCACTGCAGAGCAAGATCCAGACCATCATGGACTGGACTGCTCCAACTACCCAGACTCAGGTGAGAGCCTTCTTAGGCCTGACTGGGTACTATAGGAGATTTGTCAAGGGGTATGGATCAATAGTGACACCCCTGAATGACTTAACTTCCAAGAAAATGCCCAAAAAGGTTCAGTGGACAGTTAGCTGTCAAAAGGCATTTGATGACCTAAAGCAGGCCATGTGCACTGCTCCCATTCTACAGAGTCCTGATTACTCCAAGAAGTTCATTGTCCAAACAGATGCATCTGAATTGGGGGTAGGGGCTGTACTGTCACAATTGAATGATGAAGGTCAGGATCAGCCAGTAGCTTTTATTAGCAGAAGGCTGACCCCTAGAGAGAAACGTTGGTCAGCCATTGAGAGGGAGGCCTTTGCTGTGGTCTGGGCTCTGAAGAAGTTGAGGCCATACTTGTTTGGTACTCACTTCCTTGTTCAAACAGACCATAAGCCCCTCTTATGGCTAAAACAAATGAAGGGTGAAAACCCCAAACTGCTTAGGTGGTCCATTTCCCTACAGGGGATGGACTTCACAGTGGAACATAGACCTGGGAGTAACCATGCCAATGCAGATGGACTCTCTAGGTACTTCCACTTAGAACATGAAGACTTAACTGGGCAAGGTTAGTTTAATGTCCCTACGTTTGGGGGGGTTGTGTAGGAGAGTAGGATCTGCTTCACATGGGTACCCCCACTTTTTGCTGATGCTTCACTGTTTTTCGACCTTAGTCTGGCTGGGGCCCTGCTAATCAGAACCCCAGCCTAGCTGCTTCCTCTTTAAAATGGTTTCCATGTGCCTTAGGCACATCTCTGATTGGAATCTGGAGTGCCCTTATAAGTCCCTAGTATATGGTATACTATGTACCCAGGGCATAGGTACCTCAGAGGCCTACCAGGGGCTGCAGCATGTATTGTGCCACCCCTGGAAGGCCATCCAAAATGACACCACAGGTCTGCTACTGCAGCCTGGGTAAGGTGGTGCATGCACCCCTTACTGTGATATAGGCTACCTATATCACTACATACATACACACATATAAACCTATAAGTCACTCCTATGGCAGGCCTTATCAATCCTGAAGGCAGAGTGCGTGGTTCCTATGTGAGAGGGTGCCCCTGCATGAGCTGGGCCCCTCTGCAGCGTTCGGAGACCCTTCTCTGATGCTGTTTGTAGTGCAGCCCGACCATATACTCTTAAGCGCATTATAACCTCGCGTTAAATGCTAACTTTGGGATGGCTGCACGGAAACATGTCGTGTTTGGTGTCAAACATCTTGGAATACTACCCCCCGCCAGTTCTGGCGGCGGGGGTAGCATTCCACCCTTCTAGAGGGAGAGACATGTACACACCGGTATACCCGGTACTGACTTTCCAGAGCCCTGGCATCACAAAATGGATGCCGCTGCCACAGACACGAGTCTGGCCTCCTGCTGCTGACCGAAACTCCGGCAGGGGAGGCCTGGACAATAGGTTTCCTGTCCCAGGGAGGTGTAACCACCTCCCCAGACAGGATAGTGTGTATTGGGGCTGGGTGGGAGCACTCTCTGGTGCTTTGAAGTCCTGCACTGGGGGCACATTTGGTGTCCCTGTGCATACCCCAGTTCAAACCGGCTCAGGGGCTTCCAGCCCCTGCTCTGGCGCGAAACTGGACAAAGGGAAAGGGGTGTAACCACCCCTCTGCCCTGACCCTCCCATAGGTGGGGCCACAGAGTATGTCCAACCCCCTACCTTAGTATAAGTATGGGACCCCAGTCCTTAGGACTTTAGATTTACCTGGACGAAACTCTGACACAGAATCCTGGACCTTCGACGCTCTACTTCAAGATTAGAGGACTGAAGAATCTCCCTTGGGGTCAAGGAGTGACTCCCCTGCTTGGCAGGCACCAAAGAAGCAATTGTCCAGTCTGCATCGCTGAAGCTCCCGCCAAACGCCGAAGTCTTTGCATCACCAGAGGTGGATTTCCAGACTTCCCCGAGGCTGCCCTGAGTCCCCAGCAAAGCTGAGGCCCGTAGCTGTCGTGGGTAACGTGAAACCGTGACCCCTGGACACCGATCGCATTTGCAAGTGCATCCTCTTCTGGGTCTCCCACGAAGTCGTGCTTTGGGCTCCGAGTAGCCCCAGCCTCCAGCACCAACTGCACCGAAGATCACTGGCCTCCACTCCACGAGTGTCCTGTGAGCCAGCTCCACGTGCATCGACTCGAGGCTCCTTCGCGGTCGCTAGTCCGTTGGCTAGTAGGCCCTCCCGAAGGCCAATCTTCTTCTGCTTGGGCTCCCTGGTTGCTCCAGGCGTGCCCTGACTTACCTTCGCTGGGTGAGTCCCACAGACCTTGCTGGTCTGCAACATCGTCCTTCTTCCATTTCCACGAGACTTGCCGTTGCCAAGGCTTGTTGGGTCCAATCCGGTCGCCGACACCCCTGCAATCGACAAACATCGTGGGGCAGCTCGAATCCAGCTCCTGGTCATCGTTGACGCCTCCTGGACCTCGTGGCTGAAGAGTCAAGACGACTGTCAACCTACCTGAAGCACTCGACATCGGTGGGCATCTGCTCATCGCCTTCCTGGTCACTGGCTAGTGACCCAGACTCTGTCCCCTCTGCTTTCAGGTTCTTCAGATCTTCGATCCACCTTTGGATCCACCCGAACACTTTCGACTTGGCCGCCAGCAGCACTTTGCAGCAGATCGCCATTGAAAGCGACGACGAAACCCGACCCCGAAAGACACCTATGCACCCGGCTCCCCTGGGTGAGGTAACTCGAGTACTCCGGTGCTCCCGTGGGTATTGACACTAGAACAGCCTAGTTCTCAAAGGGTTTGCTCCAAGTCCTCCTCTAAGTGTCCCTTTTCTTTTAAATTCAAATCGCGACTTTCCCCATAGAAGTTAACGGCGATTCGCGGCTGTGTTCATACACTGCACGCGTCCCCCGTGGGTCCCCTGTGTCACTACCTTGGGTGGTTCCTTGTGGTCCAAGCACTTCTACAGGCTCTAGGCCCTGTGTCTAGCTCAGTCGTGGTTCTTATACCACTTTATTGGTATATGGTTTGGTACGCCCCTAGGGCTCAAACGTGTATTTGTGCTATTACTGTAGATAACTAACTTATAATTTATGTACTTCGAACTCTAGCCTCATAAAGAGACTAGAGGGGTGTGTTTAGCAATAAATACATATATTTTGAATATATACCTGGTGTGGTCCTCTTTCATTTGGTCACTCAAGAGATTATAGACTGGTAAAACAAGCTGCTTTACATTCCTTCAAGACTTAGCCTGAAGGCTGCTCTCCATAGCTACCACTAGGATAGCTTTCAATAAAGGTTGTCTTTAACCTATCTCCAATAAGGGGTTGTTTGGACTGGTGCAAGGTGCCCACTATAATTAGTGGACAGCATATGCCAGGCCAACTTCTCACAGATGGGCCTTCAAGCAAAATGTCCTGATTCAAGAGGCACAAATGAGAAAACAAGATTTACCTTACAAAGGTCATCATTTAGAGTTTGTGGATAAGATACACCACCATAAATTCGAGGTTCACCAGTTTCGCCAAACTCACGATTTCCACACTCCATTTAGAGGTGGGGGGGACTGCAGGGTTTCTGCTGGCAGAGCCTCAGCTGCCTATGCTACTGGAAACCCTTGATCTGAAAGCCATTCTGCCTATGACTGCCATGTCATAGTGTCTTCCCACTCAATGTAGGGTAGTGGTGAGATTGTCACTAGTGGAAATTGCTGAATGGCCCCCATGTGCAGGGAAAAAAATCTTCTTATGCTTCAGGGCCATTGAATGTTTGATCTTTAAGAAAAAAACTCCAGCTTCAGGAGTCTATTATTGAAAAAAATTAAAAGTTGGTTGAGAAGGAGCAACAAACATGGTGCTCTGTTGGCAAACTCTTCAGGCGTAAAAGCAAATGCTGCAACAATGGTAGCTTTGAAGGGTTAGAGGCTATCTCCATGCAGGTGGAGATCTCTAAATCTGTCAGGCGGTCCGCCACCAGGGAAGCTTCTAACCTGTTGATCTAGCTGGCTGCTCACCACCCTCTAAATGAAGGCTATAATGTTTGTGGGTCGCCTTAATTTACATTCTTTTGTTATGAATAAATATTATGACTTGATGGAATAGAGTTTCTGTACTGTGCTGTTTCACCTTTATGCCTGAATTATATTGTTTCTGAATCTGATGTAGCTCTGCTTCTGTAAACAATAATCGTGGTATTTGATTTCCCTAAAGATATATATTCGCTCCAGCACCATCCAATTAAGGAAACAAAGGTGATGTCAATGTTTAATATTTATTGCGCTTTCTGTTTCAAGTCTAAGCTATGCTTTCATTTAAATTTTCAATATATGTGATCAGGATGTCTGCATCTGAAAGTTATTCTTACCAGATTAAAATATCTTTAGAAGCACAATGGACTTGAGGCTGTTCATGATATCATATCCCTTCTCGACCTAGACAAGGGGAAGTGCAAATTAATTCATGTTTTAGGTCTGGGTTTTGACAGTGCAGCTGTCAAACATGTCTAATCCTTACAATATACATAGAGTGGGTTCTGGGTCCCCATTGACTTTATTCGACCAGTCTCTTTCAGCCACTGGTTCAAGACTTTGTCAATCATATCTGGCCTCAGCCCAGTTGACTATTCATTTCTTACCTATTGCTGTTGGCTATTTAGGTATATCCTTCTACCGCCACTTGATTGCTTATATTGAACTGCGCAAGGGACTGCTTTAGAAGTTTATAGCTCTCTGTCCACTTCGGCTGGCTCCTTCTAATATGAGTCGCTCTAATGTACTAATTCTGCATGTGTTAGTGCATTTAACCCAGACCAATTGACTTTCCCAATGCTTGCCATTGAATGCCTCTTTCCCAAATTGATCGATTTACATATTTTCTAGTTCAAGTCTTCTATGCCTTAACACTGGGGCAGACAATAAAGAACCATTATTAGTGTTATATCTCTCAACACTGATAATGCTTTAGGAGCTCAACATTTTAATTAAAGTAACACATAATTCACCACACATTTGCAAATTTGTTCAACTTGGTGGAATTCTACAGTTTCTATGGAATGTCACAGGTTTTTTCTACCTCCCCCCTACATTAACCGATGAACCATTGCGTTTTTTTGCAGATTCAGAAAAAACAGCAGAAAAAGCAGTTTGTCACATTTTATTGCTTCCACATTTCATAAAAGATACAATACATCGGCCTTGCTTGCTATCAATGGTCAGACAGATATTTTACCAGCACAATTGGGCCTATTCACAAATGTTATTCACAAACCTGCAAGTTTAAATCTCCATCTCTCCTATCATTTCTATGGGGGATCCTCATACTTTACTACTTAGTAGTAAATGTGGGATGGACCAGAAGTAGCGGATGGAATGAGGGGCATACTTACTACTAAATGGGAGGGGATTAGGGAGGAGTTTAGCCCACAGAGTAAGCCCACTGCTGTTCACAAAATGCACTTCTAAAGTTACTACAGCCACAAAGGGACTTAAATCAGTAATAAATTACTCCGGCTCAGAGCTGGAGTAAGTCCAGCATCACACATGGCCATCCATTGGTACTGCAACACTCTCCCACTTTACTCTAGAGACACTCCGCAGTCGGGGTGGAGACCTGGTAGAGGTATAGAGAAAAGTAAAAAAGTTTATTAAATGTGGAAAAGATTTGTAAAAATATTTTCATGGCAAATATTGATGTACATTAATTTTATATATTTCTTTTAAATGTTAAGCAAAAGAAATGCTACATCACTATTAACTTAAGTTTGAATAAAATCTTTAATTCATTTAAATATATTAAATTACAGTAACATTATTTTTCTGAAATGTGAATTAAAATAAAATTCCCAACAAAAGTAAATATTTTTTATTATGCATGAATAATTATTAAAATATATAGAATTAATTGCAAGTAATTTAATTATATTTTATTAAAATTGAATGTTACATGTATTTTTAGATTAAAAAGGTTAACATATTTTACAATTAATAAATATGTTTTATTTGTATATACTTTCTGTAACATTAAATTCTATTTATTTATATTTGTAACTATTTTAAACAATCTAATTTAATTTAACATTGTTCTCTATGAGGTGTTATAATAAATCTCTACCTCCATTATTTTCTATGTGAAGGTGTTGCAGTATCAGTGGTTGGCCATGTATGTTGCTGGACTTACTACTGTTTCTTTTTGGCAGTAGTAACTTGCACTGGTAAATTTAGTTCAACCCCCTGTTTGAGGGGATGGAGTCTACACTATTAAGTACCTTTACATTAGGATTTTGAGAATAGCCTATAGTAGTAAAAATTACTGAAAAGTGTAACAGTACATTGCACATATAAATTACAAGCATAAGTTACCTTTGTGAATAGCCCCATTTTATATACATCATGTTTTTTTTTTATTTTAATCTATTTTGTTGTAAAACTTCAGAAATCTTCTTATCCCTCCTCTGTATTGTGTGCTTGACAACATAGACTCCCTGCTACCATCCCCAGCCAAGGTCTTAGATAAAATCATTAACAGACACCTCACCGAATACCTCAAAAACCACCAACTTCTCAACACCACTCAGTCTGATTTCAGACTCAGCCACGCCCTCATGACCACCACAATGACATCCGCATGACTCTGGACAGAAGAAACCCAGCAGCTTCATCTTCCTGGACCTCCCTGCAGCATTTGACACAGTCTCCCACCCCACCCCATCCTCATCCAACGCCCACATAACATCGGAATCCAAGGACACACACTCCAATGGATCTGCTCCTTCCTGACTGGAAGGACCCAGTCAGTACCCTGGCACCATACACCTTGTACGCCCGCGACCTTATCTGCGGAGTTCCTCAAAGATCCTCTCTGAGCCCAACCCTCTTCAATGCATACATGATCCCTCTAGCTAGCATCATCCGCTCTTATGAAATCAACATCCTCTCATACTCCGACCACACGCAACTCACTCTCTCCCTCATGGGCAAGACACCCAGTACCTAGATCAAGTTCAATGCCTGCATGACTGAAATCACCCACTGGATTAAGACCACCTGTCTAAAGCTGGACACCGACAAAACCAAAATCGTGATCTTCGGTACTTCACATGGTGGTGAACAGAGCTAGGACTGACATCCACCCCCACCACCCACAATAAGAACCGCAGGATCATCATCAACAGCCAACTCAATGACCGCCCAAGTCAATGCTGTCACCTCCTCTTTTTTTTTTTTAAATAATGTTTTGATTGAGAACATTCACAGCTAACATTAGTAATGCTGTCACCTCCTCATGATTCCATACCCTGAAGATACTGAGGAAGCTTTTCAAATGGCTCGGAATCAGCACCCGGAAAACCATCACTTACACCGTGGTCACAAGCAAGCTGGACTATGGGAATACCCTCTATGCCAGGATCAACAAAAAACTCACCAGAAGACTGCAGACCATTCAGAACTTGGCGGCCAGAATCTCTCACAACCTACCACGCAGCACTCACATCAGACCACACCTGAAGGAGCTCCACTGGCTCCCCATTAACAAACAAGCACATTTCAAACTCCTCACCCAGACGTTCAAGGCACTACATAACACTGGTGCAGTATACCTCAACAATCACATCTGCTTTCACAAACCTTCCAGACACCTCTGCTCGTCAAAACTCCTACTTGCACAAATCCCACGCATAAGGAAAATCAGATCTGGCCGTTGAGCCTTCTCCTATATCGCTCCTAAAGCATGGAACAACCTGCTACTACACATAAGAGCCTCCTCCTCACTCCTTGAATTGCACATGTAGCTGTATCCCCCTAGGCCCTAGGTGTGGCTAGACTCACACCTGCTCAATGCCAGGATACCCTCCCGGGTGATAGTGCACCCTACAGATCAACTTAACTTAAGTTCTGGTATTGTGAACAGAGCTAGGCCCTACAAATGAGAACATGTTGTTAAAAACTACTGGAAAAAAATGAGCTTCATTTGCATAAAACACATCTGGATTACAAGCATTTTTGCTTACCTGTGTCTGTTGCCATTACAGAGATAGACCACTGATATCCAACATTAGTCTTCAGCCCACGCCAGAAGAAATCATCCATCTTGTACATCAAGAGCACAACTTTTCTAAGCAGGACACAAGCTACACCAGATGAGTTTCAGCATTTTCTGTCCATTAAGGCAGGCATGGGGCAACTGGCAATATCTATAGCTGTGGATATAAAGTGTCTGAAGCTCCTATTACTGGGGGCATGTGGAACTTGAGAAGACTCTTATTGAGGGCATGAGATCGTGTATGAAATGGTAATATCCAATAAACTGCAATACCTCGTAGTGGTTGTGTGGGAGCTGGCAATACCTGTTCTGTGTCATTTGAGTGCTGTGTGTGTGCATGTGTGCGAGGGCTGTACAGAAGTCATATCTACTGGTTTTGTCAATGCTTCTTTCTGTTCGCTCTTGTTTGAATAAGTGCTTTGCTTTATCAAATTAAGCAACTTATTTTGGGCTTCCCTCATAAGGGTATCTTTCATTGTATTTCAAGCTTTTAAGGATGTACTCTATGGCAAAACAATAACTTTTCTGGATCGCAACTGTCCCTATTTAAGATGTCTGCTTTGTCGAAATCTTTCAAAATATGCTTGACCTACAAAGATTTCAAACGCAAAAGCAAGGGTGTCCTCTGCCAAAAGGAACAAAAGCACATATCATTAGCACTAGCAAGAGCCTCCACAGTCTTCCAGTGGAACATAAGGAATTATTCAAAACACTGACTCCATGCAAATGTTGTACCAGGGCAAGGAAGGGTCCATGATTGATATAAACTGTGCCAGCAATTCACCCATTTTATGCATTTCATATCCAACCACACCCGAACTGTGTGCCAGGTCAAATGTGGATGTAACATTCATAAAGACAGGTAAATCAGAGACCATTGTTCTGGAAAATCTTCAACTAATCACTGAGAAGTCAGACAAGACTTCAAAACTAACCTCTTCATGGAAGAATTTGGCCTTTTATGATCTTAAGTGGGATTATCCTCCACCAATACAGACCTTACACTGAAATTAATAGCTCACTAACCCTGAACAACAAGGCATGTCCTTCTAGAAACCCATCAGCAACCATTGACTATCTGTTTTCATACCTAAAACCAGCCATGATTTCAATACCAGTTAAATAGACTGCTTTTATTCTAATTCATCTAAAAAGGCCAGGTTAATATCTGAGACAGACCTTCAGTACCTTAGTCAAAAATTTGTACTAACCTACAAACTACTAATTTTGAGTTCTAGAGTAGCATGCTACTCATTGAAAAAGCGCTTCAATGCCTTGCCAGGGGTCATAAGAACTACATAAATACATTTACGATTACAATTACAATTACAATAAGCACATACAAGTAGCTGTAAGGTAGCATACTTGCTCAAAATATAGGTCTATTTGAAATAATAATTGTTTTTTTATCTAAGAAGACTAATGTCGATGCTGTACCTGCTTATTTTTTTCATTCAAAAAGTCATAGTGGTGACTTTGTCTCAATTTTATATACACTGTGGTGTACCTTTGCAAGGCAAGGTGAGATACAGTGGTTTTCTCTTTGGTAGGCACTGCCATTTAGGTAATTTTGAAGACAATTGCTCTGCCTCCTTGCATGATAAAGAGTTGTTTTTGGTATTTTACGACCCTCTCTGAAACTTTGAAAAGGCATGAAGTAAAGTGCGGATCACAATTTGGTTGTTGAGTGGTATGTTTTCTCTTTGCTCATTACATTGTTTACTCAATACATGGTTGGTGTTTAACAATTGCCCTCTTTTTGGAGGATGTGTATCCATCAGAATCTTTGTGTACCATCTAAAATATAAAAAAGAGTAATATAAGTGACAGAAAGAAACTTGAATTTGCTGCTGTGCTCTGGGATCGCACACTTGTTGCTTGCTACTCAGTTTTTTTTAATATAACATCTTTAAACTGTCTTGATTTTTTTTGCAGACTAATTGCTTCTGGCTGCATTATATTTCATGCATATGAATAGGCCTATGCATTTACCTGTATGGGGAAAACAAGACACTTAAAGTTGACAAACGAATATTGTTCTTCAGATAACTGTGATTCCACCTCTTGAAACATGAAAGACACAGCCTCTCTGAAATCTGATCTTTCTGTGATTATTCATAAGAACGCTCCTGCTAATAGATCAACTTTAACAACAAATAAAAGACCGAAAAAGACCCACCCTCTCTGACCAAATCTTCTCCACCTATCTCCATAGAAATAATTTTGGGAGAGATAAGGGCATTTAAGCCGTATATAAAGGAAAGTAAAAAAAGGTTACAAGGACTAGATGAGAAATGGATAGATGAATAATGGATGTAGAACAGAGAGTAAGCGACCTGCAGGATACAACTAGTAAAATTGAAACTGAGGTTGATATTCTTAAAAGACATGCTGAAGATCTGCCAAACAGAAATCGAAGAAACAACTTAAGAATTTATGGTATCCCAGAAAGTACTGAAGGCAGTGAATCCGGTCAATTTCTTTAAATCTTTTCTTCCTAAATTGTAGACTTACCAGCTCCTACACAACTAAATACCCAAATATGCCATTGATTAGGACAAAAAGTGTCTACAAATCCAAAGGGTATCATGCTATTTTTCTTGAGGTTTACTGATATTTTAAAGAGACTCATTGCAACAAAAAAAAGAAACAAATAATTTGGTCAGGGCACAGAATTGTCTTTTCCCAAGATGTTTTAAGAGCAACAGCAGAAAAGAGTAAACAATTTCTGAATTTAAGACTAGAGTTGAGAGTCATTAATGACAGTTATCACTTGACACACCAATGGTGCTTCAAGCTCACTTATTAGAACAAAACGTTATTTTATGATAACCCTTCTAATTTTACACACCCATCTAGTCTTTTAGAGAAGAAAACATAGATTCTTTAAACATTGACTTAATAAAATGATAATTACATTCATTGCATCCTTATAATGGTGTACAAGTATTCGTGAATGATCAGTAATGTGTTAATGTTCTCACTCATATCCTTATATGAAGTTCATCTTTGTGCTGCGTATTTCTTTCCCATGTAAATTCTCATATTTTTGATGCTCCGGTCATCCAGAATGAAGATGTGCCATTTTTGTCTTGTGTGGTTTCCCCACCACCACCCTTGCACCTCCTCTTCATAGGTATGTCCTTCAGTTGTCATAAAAATAATGTTTACTCTAGTTTCTGATATGTATATTTTATCCCTCCTTCACATTAACCATTTTCGATTTATCTTTTGATCTTATAGCTGTATCTTTTCTACAATCATAATTTTTGCTTTTATTGTTCTTTGTTTCTTTTCTTCCTCAGTGTTTTATGCTCTGTTACAATTTATTGGCATATTGGTTCATATATATGTCAAAGGTTTTCTATTTCAGAAGAGTCTCATGGAATGTTAAAGAGTGAATAATCCTATTAAAAGGCAGAAAGTTCTCTCACATTTAGCAAAGCCTAAAGCTGACATAGCTTTATAACAGGAGTCACATCTTTCGTAGATATAAGTGTTAAAATGTAAATAACTTTGGGTGGGTAAGTATATGCATCTCCATCCTTACAGTAAAAAATGGAACAGAAATCCTGTGTCATAAAAATGTATCTATAACAGTTAGCTCTGAAGTTATTGACACAGAGGTTAAGTGGTTTATTGTTAAATTAATCATAAATTATAAACAAAATACCTGTCACAATTTTCAATGGTTTCGGCCCTACATCAGTAAATACCTCATTCTGCAATAAAATGTGCAGAAAACTGTTAGAACACAAGGGACATTATCTCATGTTGGGTGGTGATTGTATCCAAGTTCTATAATAAACAGAAATTCAAAAGTTAAATATGTTCAAAATAAGATGCTTAAACAATTTTCTTCATCTGTTGCTCAGAATTTCTTGTTTGATCCACTGAGGCTATATAATCCTAGATCAAGAGAATACACTTTTTATCCCCAGCACACTCCGCACAATCCAGAATTGACAACATTTTCATTAATAAATCTTTATTCTAAATATGGCTCAGTGCGAAGATTTGAGCTATTATCATTTCAGATTATGCCTCTGTTATTTTGGACTTTGAATTAATCCTCTTTCAGCAACACTCTAAAAGTTGGAGATTTAACAACACATTGTTATTTGCTAATTAGTTCTTCAACCTAAAGACTCCCTAAGATTCTTCTTTCCAGTCAGTGGGGGTTCTTTTAAAGCAACTATCTGTGGCTTTATTAATAAATGCACATCTGATAAGAGGAGAAAATTATTTTAAAAATCCAATTTACTTCTAAAGAAAATAAATGCACTAGAAAATAAATATTATAGTTCAAAATCTAAGGATTCCATAAATTAATTAATTAAAGCTAAACTTAATTATAACACAATATCTATGGAAAGTGCCTCAACATGTCTATTGAAAAGAGATGCCAGATATTATGGTGGTCAGAACAAATCAGTAAAATTACTGGTAAATTATCTGAAAGTGGAAAAGGAGAATACTAAAATTGAATCTGTAATTAATAGAAATAATGTACATAACTATAAAGAGAATGATATTTTAGATGAAATTGTAGATCTTTATAAAGATCTATACAACCCAGAACAAACCTCCATCACCTGTTGAAATTAATAATTATGTAAAATCTATTGACAAAGTCCAGATGAATGATATTGATTTTACAGATCTTGAAAAAGATATTCTAATTCAGGAAATGAAGCAAACAGTCAATTTCCAAAAGATGGGGCAAATTCCCATACCTGACGGTTTTGCAGTAGAATTCTATTCTCACTTTTCTAAGTTATTATTTCCTAAAGTCTATGGGGCCAATTCCGATGTCGGACGGACTTAGGTCCGTCCGACATCGGTCAGGAGCCGTAACCGACCGACCTGCTGTCGTCGGTTACGGCCCTGCAGTACGATGCGACCGAACCCTGTTCGGTCGCACTCGTACTACTACACAATGGGAGCATGCATTCCGAGCGGAATGCATGCTTGCATTGTGGAAAGCAGGGGTGCAGTTCATCCCTGCACCCTGTGGCCGGCACCCTAAGGTGCCTGCCACCGGGTGCAGGGATCAACAGAGGGGCACCATAGGTGCCCCAGGGCCATCATTTGGCGGCCTCGCACCCATGGGGGCCCTACTGGGGGCCCCCAAAGACAGTTACCGACTGCCTTTTCATGCCGGAAAGACCGGCATGAAAAGGCAGTGAAATACTGCCATCGTACTCCCTCGGTCGTGAAGAGGCGGCCGGGGAGTACTGAAGGATTTCCGGACAGCGGACGGGCTCTCCGAGCCCGTCGTAAGCCATCCGGAAATCCCAGTTGGATTCCTTTCCGACCGAGCCCATCGGAATGGCTTGGTCGGAAAGGAATCCGGCCGGCACGTTCCGATTCGGTCGGAAGGGCTCCGACCATCGTTCGGTGCCCTTCCGGCCGAAATCGGAATCGGCCCCTTAGACTCCAAAAAGTTGTAAGATACTTTTCAAGATTTGTCTTATCCCAAAGAAAAACAGAAATCTTAGACCCTGAAAAAATGATAGAATAATATTACTAGTGATGGAGCAGGATTTCGCAAAAAGAAACCTGCTCGGAGTAACACCCCCGTAATACTTACTAACAGTGTGTGGTGTAAAATTAATAAGCAAATCACATGAACATGTGGGAAACTGCTTTGCGCATGCGTGCACTAATGTGAACTAATGCACGAAAGAACTACATTGCGCTTCAAAAGAAACAAGATTATGCACGTTTAGGCCGCATCTCGCATTTGCCTTTTGCATCTTGCTTTGAAAATAATAATAAATAATGCCGCTTTGCATGAAGCTTATGCTAGGAAAAAAATATTAACAGGAAATAGTGCAAGAGTGGGTGGTACACAGTGAAAAATGCTTTACCATGTAATTAATGAATGCTATGCTCTATTTTGTCATAGTGAGCTGAATGGGCCTGTATTTGCTTAAGTTATCGGGATAGATGAGGGGCTGAAAAGATCAGCAAAAATGACCTGGCAAGCCAGACAGAAGTGCTGAACGTTGCAGATGATGTAAACAGTTCAAGGATGAACCGCACAGAGAACATTGTTTGCCTGCCAAAAGATGACACTGGCTGTGGGACCCACGACTTCTTTCGCAGACGTGGCTGAGAACTTAGTGAAATGTAGCGAGAATAAAAATGCATGGACTAATCAGTCATTACGCGATGGGAAAGGAAGTAGAACAATGAATATGAACAATTTTGAATGAAATCACGGTGGTGTGATGCACCACCTCCCGAGCATCCAATGAGCAGTCGAATTCTGTGCAATGTTTAAATTAATGTGGGTTGGACATGTAGGTTTTAGGGTATAACTGGGGTGCCTTTGGGGGTGTGGTTAGGAGTTGCTGCAGCGGTAGGAGATTGAGAGGGGAGATGCGTCGCTGTTCGTCGGTTTGCAGGGAGGCCTAGCTGTTCCTGTCCTTGTCCTGTCCTGTTCCTGAAATCTTTGTTTCCTGACTCTACTTCAGGAGACCCCCACTACTCCCTTGGCTAGGGGGGTGGTATTTCATTGATCTTTGGGTTTGTATTATCTTCCGTCTCGAGAATTTGCATAATCATTTACAAACGCAATTTTGTCTCTGAAACTTATGTCTCTTCATCTATCCACTCCGTCATAAGTATATTGTTTATTGTTGATGAGTTTGACATTGTTTGCATTGCTGATTGATTTTCTCTCCCTTGTGTGAGATTCATTGTTTGCATTACGACCTGTATACGATGAGCATAAACCATTTATTTGAGATAAACCTTTTAAAACTTACCGAGAGTCTGTGATTATTTAGTTGGTTAGATAGTCAGTTAGTTCTATTATTACCATCAACTTCTCAACTAATTGGTCCATCGACCGAGAGGAAAGAGAGTTGATATATATAGGTCTAGTTATGTATTTAGAATAATTGAACATGAATTTGTGAAGGAAACGATTACCACGTCTTTAAAACTTGACCCCCAGCGCATCAGGGATTTGGGTCAATGTGTATGGGCCATTGTATGTAATATTGATGAGTATTGATCCCTGATTAAGTGTCGCGCTGGATCAGTTTTCTGGTAGCAGAGGACGGTTTAATTATTGATTAGTTTGGTAATAATTATTGATTATTGATTATATGTTTTTAACAAGAAAAAGTTGGTGTCCTGTTCTATGTTGTCTAGAAGTACAGTTACGGAGGTACCTGAGGAATCCCGGGAAATGGAAATTTAGCCTGAAGTAGGCAGAAGAAGAGTGTGGATAAAGAAATCACACTGCAGAAGTACTTTGTCTGTTGTTATAATACTATACGGCGGAAGGCTGTAAGTATTATATTTAGGGACAATTTCGTATGAGAGTAGAGTGTCTGAAATAGCAAAGGGTCCACTTTCGAAACTCTGGCCTTATCCCCAGAGGAGTACCAAGACCTCTTTTACACCAAAAAGTCCTCTTGCGAAACTTTGGCCTTATCCCTAGAGGAGTACCAAGTCCACCTGTAGCTTGTTTGGGTATAGAGTAACACTGGTCGTTATTTTACTCGAAGTAAAGGAATTTCTCGTTTTGAAGTGAAGAACTATCTCTTTATTTAGAGGAACAGACAAGGTAGCATTGTTTTATGTTGTTACTAACAAGAATTTTGATTAAGAAGATTTAGAAATACATTGCCGTATTATTGTGTAAAGGGAGGGTCAGTAGAAGGAGTGATACTGACGTCACAAAAAGGCCGCGCTGGCATTGGTCAAGACGGCGAGCGAAAAGTAAGCTCTAATTGGCCGGTTGGTGTGAGCCGCGCTGGTATTGGTTGAGATAGCAGATACGTAGAGAGTCGTGATTGGACGGTTGGTGTGAGTCGCGCTGGTATTGGACAGAACTGACAAATAGAATAAGTAGAATTATGGAAGGGTTTCCTTGTTGTTTTATTGAGAGATATTAGTGTAAAGAGTTAGAAAAAATGAAGTTGCTAAAGAAAATAAAGATTTTTTTTAAAAAGGACAAACCAATAGTGACTAGAGAGGGAATTCTTATTCCTCCTCCAGGAACGCCTGCTTCCTATATGATGTTGGAGCGAGGATACCATACGTGTACTTGGTTAGAGAATTGGGTGGAATACACAAAGGATGATGGTGTTATAGCTTTTCCACACCATGGTTCGTTTAGTATAAGGATTTTGCAGAATTTGAGAAATCGAATGAATTCATTAGAGCCAAATCCTAGACCTACACAGTATGAAGCGTTAGAGGAATGGGAAGTAGAAGCATTTGAAAGAGAGAAATATCGAGGGGGTAGGAGATACAGAAATTTAATGACTAGATACCCTTTTGAGAGAAGAGAAGATACAATGAAACGATGGAGGAGAGCTGTGGTAACTGAGGATTTGTACCCAGTTTTAGTTGCTGACGACCAGACAGGAGGCAAATGTAAAGAGAAACAGAAAAATGTAGAAACTTCAAGTTTAAGAGATGATGCAAATGACTCTGATGATGAGTTGTTAGAGGATATTATGACCGAATCACTGACAAAATATCGAAGGTCAAAAAATCGACCTACAAAAATATCGCAACAAAAATATCGATGTCAATAATATCGAAATCCTATCTACAACATGGTAAGTACAAAAATATCGAGAAAAAAAATATCGATGTCAAAAATATCGTTATCAAAAATATCGGTTTTTTTTGTTAAAAATATGTAAAATAAACTAAATAATACTTATAATTAAAATAAACATAGTTAAATATATTTTATAATATTTAAAATTAATAAGTAACATATATAATTAAATAAAACATTAATTAAACATATACATATAATATATAATATATATACTTACTTAGGGGCTCATTACGATGGCGGGCGGAAGCACAACCGCCGTGCTGGCGGATGCAAAAACCACCAGTTACCGCCGGCACGCAGCAGTCCACACGCCCGCCCAATTACGATGCGAAAAGCAGGCCAAACACCGCCGGCAAGCCAGCAACACCGTCCGCCATCAAAGTGCGCCCGTTCACGTAGCGGCGCAGCACAACTGACACACACCGTCCGACGAAACACGTCCCGCCCGGCGCATAAATTACGATGCCGCAAACAAACGGCTCCCACGGCCAAGAGACACCGCACGTGAAAGAGAGGCGGTAACACGGACGCAGAGCACGGACAACGAAGAAGCGGCACCCCGGGCATGAATCCAGCACTGCAGGCCCTTCCCATGCTTCTGCTGATGCACCACCAAGGACGCAACGTACCGCGGAGACGCAGGTAGGCACACACACAACAAGTGCACGCAAACAGCGCACACAGTGCAAGGGCGGAAAAAGCGGACAACCCCCCACCAGCGCGTGTACACTACACATCCACCATTGCATCCACATATGACACACAGGCCAAATCCTAACATCGCGGAACACATGTGTACACACCACCTGGGACTAGGAACCAACCACCCCGTCACGGCCACAAAGCGCCGATGACGCCGCCACACATGCGCACAACGCAGAGGCCAACCGCAGCGCCATGCATGCGTCGCACACAGACACAGGGACACAACCAAGCAGCACACACATCAGCCCCACCCCGAACGCACATGACACGTGACAGGCCTGCCACAGACATGTCCCCAACGCCCAATTCACGGACAACACCCAACGCCACACAACCGACGCACACATGTCAGTGAAGTCACGCAACAGCAGGACACACCCCAGTGTAACAAACATGGCGAAGCACGCAGCGGCGGCAACACCAACTAGGAGAAGCAGGGCCCCTTCGGGAAGAGGAACGCCAGTACCACACTGAAAAACCCATACCACCCTGCACATATGAACAAGACACATGAAACGGAACACCAAAGAGCCCGGGGACCGACAACAGGTGGCCCGAGAATAACATCCACACACAAGGCCCAACGCAGAGCGGAAAGGCAGCCTGCCGCCCACACAAGGGAGAGCAGACAGCACTGAATGACCTTCCATTCCAACTCCGAAACCACAGCCCTACGACAGAAGCCGGTGAATACAGCCATTGTCCAAGAATAGACCAACACAGGCATGCCGAGAGACCGACCACAGGGCAGATAGCGCATATCACAGAAGCACACAACGGACGGGGAAGAAAGAAGAAAACACTCCCCCATGTCGGCCACATGCAAGTTAATTGGAAGGAGTCACACAGCACTGACCTTGAACTGTCTGAGAAGCATGTGGGAAGAGGGCCCGTGTCCTCCAAACAAGCCAACAGAACACAAGTCCTGTCTCCCTACGACTACACAGAGCTCACAGCAACCCCGGAGCGTGCACATTGCAGACTGCACACACAGCCGGAGCACGCCACCTCAACGAACCGCTGCGAAATGGCAACCGCAACACACCTACCCAACTACGCCGAACAGCTCAAGCTGTACAAAACCAACACGATACATACATTGGGATGCGATCTCCTGTCCCTGCTGAACGTAAGTTACCGACTGACTTACCGCATCACATTGTTCAGCTGCGTCATGCCCGTCTTCTAATGTCGGAGGTGTCCCTACCAGCATCCCGTCGAGATATGCCTCTCCAACCCGGCATGTCTGAAGGCGGACCTGCTAACACTACTCCTCCCTCTGGACGCACACGACAGGGCCTGCTCTGCCTATGGGGGCATGGCGTATGTGGCCAACATCGCACGTGCACTGAAATGGGACCACTGTGCCTCCACACGACGGATCATCGAGAACAGCTACATCGAATGTCACCCAGCATGCCCCATCATGGTCCTCCAAGGGACAACTTACGAACAACACCTTGACAGCCACCATCCGCTTCATTGGCTGGCAAACATGTACACCACCAATGACATGGAAGCCCTGCTGGACGGCATCGCATACCTGACAACCTGTAAATACGTCGGACCACAACGCAGGTTCCCCGAGTGACCTATGAAGTCCAACCCCGCACCCATGCTCAGCTTCCGCACGGACTGGCCAGTCACCACCACAACAGCCATACCAAACGACCGGCAACTGTAACCACACCATCAACGACATCGCCATGACATCGGATATGACCGGGACATGCACACTGTTCCCCATCACATCCAGGAACACCGCATGCATCGTGGGAGGCAGTGGCATGGGCTCTGTGTATCGCACCCACATGGACGGAACTGCACGAACAACCAGGACACTGACATGGATCCAGCGCCCATGGACACACACACCGCTCAGTGGACATGAATAGGTCGCCTGGAGTCTGTGGGTGCTGCACCCCTCCCACCCCCGCCCCGGGAATCCCATACCAGGACCTTTGCATGGACGACAAGTGCATACAACAACAACACGACCCCAGTGACTGTGACATGTCCAGTAACCACCACAGTGCAACAACAAGTGGCACGCCGCTGCATGCACGCAAGCACATGCCCTGATGTCATCTCACATGCACGCGTGCATGAGGAACAACCGCAGCAAACCTGTCACATGGAACTGAGATGGACTGTGCCCATGATGCCGAGCGGTCTGGTAGGCTACATGTATACCGTCTGTGTCAAAGTCTGCAGCTCCGCAGCTATACGTAAATGTACATTAGCACAGCCTTGGCCAAGCAGATGTTACCCCACACTCTATCCCATTTGTGATCATGCTCAGTATATCCTCAACATGTATTCCGCTGCCAGTAGTGTCCACTATACTGCATCACAGAGGACAGAAGACTCAATATAATGTTTGAAACCAAAACTGTCTCCGCTGACTCATTTCACAAGTACGAATGAGAGAGGATGAGAGTATGTGAAGTACACGGCAGTCGTGACATGACCATGTAGTCCACTGGTATTGGATGTCAACGCAAATGAGTAGCACTACTGTGGAAGACACACATGTGTCGTGTGAAGTCGTATGGACGCAGTGCTCAGGTGGGTGGGTGCGACGGGTAGATGCGCACATGCCAAGTTGGAGCACGCCGTGTTGGGAGGGGTCATGAACAGTACACCACCGCTTCCCTGGGCATTGTGAGAGGACACCTGTCGGGGGAGTGAACACGTGTGTGCACAGCAGCCGGGCACACGTACAAAGCGGTACCAGGCGCACCTCAGCCCACCCTCTGTGGACAAGCTGGATCCTGTTGTGCGCCCGCCATGCCCCTTGACAAGGCACACACAGCCCCAGTCGACCAGGTGTAACCCCAACATAGTCAATCCGCACAGGCGATACAGGGCACGGGATGGCAGTGGAGCATGGTGTGTGAGAGGTCTCCTCGCGCTCCTCCTGGTCATATCACGCAGGCAATAGAACCTCAACGTCTAGCATGGCACAAGTCACATGGAAGTGTAGGGGGACGCACCACAGCACGAGCAGCACTGACGTCACGGGAGGTGGCTCGCACCATCCCATCCATTGCCCATCATACCAACCACGCACACATGCCATTGCGACTAAGTGCAAGCGCGTGCGCCACCACCCCCGAGCCCTCCCCAGAGAGGCCAAAGAGTGAATGTGTGGGCCATCAGCCACAGACGGACGCGGCATGGCCGCAAGGGCAGCCACAGCCACTGGGTGTCGCAGGTGGCGGATCCGGAAGGCGAAGACTGTGATGCATAGTCCATGCAGGCCGGGTCTCCATTTGGGGCACCACGCAGGTGGACGGCGTCCCGCCACACATCATACCCTGGACCCACACATACACTCCTTGCCCTCTCTGGTGCGAGCTTGGGGCTGCCTGTGCAAGCGCTAGCCTCGCAGGTGAGCATGCATATTGGGGGGCGAGGGGAGGACATGAGGGCTGGGGCGAAGATGACTGTATCACTGTCAGTTAGTACAAGGGATGACCCAGATGTGGAAAGGAAGAGACGTGTCCCGTGTGTACTGCAACTAGTCGCCAATCCAACTACCCCCCATGTCCGGAATGTAAGCCCGCACCTAGGCCCGCCCATCCGCCACATCGAACATACCACCAGCACGACAACCTTCCCATTCGAAACACTGACTGGGGGTGGCGACCAGTGAACAATCATGTGTAGCCTACCCACGCGTACATGTGGGCCCTCCATGATCCATGTCACCTGCGGCAAAGACATGACATGCGCAATGAGGGAAGTGAGGAGAGCTGTCCGCCCCACGCGCAGAAGGTGCATCAGCTCCACAGACCCAGCAGCGAGTCCAGCAGGGGTCAAATGTGCAGGGGCAGCTGTGCCTGGTGTGAAGGCACATGCATATAGACAGCACATCGACCAATGTGTAGTCTGCCCACATCCACAGTCCATCATCATGCGGACATAGGAATTGAACACAGGGCAACACATCTTAGTTGGTGCACCCACCGTGACCAACAATGCGCAATCATCGACGTACCCGCCCTGTGCATGGCCCCCCACCCAACGGAGGCACATCCAGTGCCACCATCCCACACACACAAGCCTTCCACGGAACATGCTGTGTCCAATGGTCAGTACAGAGTCAGCGCCCATCTGGTGGATCCTGAACAGGAGACACATGCACACACATGCCAGCTCCCACTATGTACGTCTGCCACCTGGCACGTGCAATGTAACCTCTCACCTGTGACGTGTGACTGCAAGCACACAGCCGTCTTGGCATGGGGCTGTCAATGTGGACACCAGTCAATGTTTCGGGAGCTGTGATCCGTACAGTGCTGTACATAGGGTGCAGTGCTGACACCTACTACTGTCTCATATCCCCTCGTGCCACAGGTCCCACTTGTATTGGCCGCTCAGCCCGTGCCCACATCGTTGTCGTCGTGTGCCATACTCATCCAGCCTCGGAAGCAGTTCCATGCTCAGCAGACACTCATGTTGCCGTGGCGTTGCCGCTTGACGAATATGCAGTCAGTCCCCATCAGCACGCCCCGCAAGTCATTGGGGCCTAGATCCCCATGTGCATGCACATGGCAGTGGTATGTCTCACTTGCCATTGCCATTGTTGGGAGACCTGTGTAAGTGTATTGTGGCCGTGCCGTCCCAGCTTGACAGCTGGGCTGTGGCTCATGTGCTTGCTCAGTCATGTCAGTGATGTGTATGCGAAATTGCTATGTGCCGTGTTGCTTTGACATGTGTCCTCTGCCATTTAACCCAGGCGGAGACCGAACATTGACCGCCCATACCAATTGCTGGCGGACATGGAGGATACTGAGGTCATAAGGAAGTTTCGGCTGGACAGGCCAACCCTGCATCGACTGTGTGCCATGTTAGAGCCCCATCTCCGTCCCCGCAGGGTGTATCCGACTGCTGTCACCCCCACGGCTAAGGTGATGGCCGCCATGCATTTCTTCGCCACTGGGTCATTCCAGCACACAGTGGGCAGTGGAGGAGGGATGTCCCAGCCCATGTTCAGCAAGGTGCTGAGGGATGTACTGGCAGCCATGATGCTGTACCGGAACAGGTACATCAGATTCCCCAGGGCTCGTGAATTGGCGGCAGTGAAGGGTGCATTCTATGCCCTTGGCAGAATCCCACACGTCGTGGGAGCCATTGACTGCACACATGTTGGCCTTGTTCCACCACAGGCCACTGAGCACCTGTACCGCAACAGGAAGCACACGCACTCCCTGAATGTGCAAGTGGTGTGCCTTGCGGACATGGTGATCACCCACGTGTGTGCAAAGTTCCCAGGCTCGGCCCATGACGCACACATAATGCGCAACAGCATCTTGCCACGACTGATGGCCAATCTGCAACAGGATCGTGGCTGTATTGTCGGTGAGTATGTGGAGTGGTGTAGCGTGCTGGTTGTGCGATGCTGTCCCCTGTCCAGTTGGAATAGCAACGGTTCTCTGTGTCCCTCACACCCAGGTGACTCTGCGTATCCGAATGGGGCATGGCTGCTCAGTCCATTGAGGAATCCTCGCACCCCAGCAGACGATCGATACAATGAGGCACATGGGAGGACCAGACGTGTGGTCGAGCGTACCTTTGGCCTCCTCAAGTCCAGGTTCAGGTGCCTGGACCGCACCGAGGGTGCACTGGCGTACTCCCCACAGAAGGTGTGCCAGATAGTGGTGGCGTGCTGCATGCTGCACAATCTGGCCATTCGGAAGCAGATCCCCCTCATTGTGGATGACGGAGATCAACCAGGGCCCCAGCCCGCAGACCAGGACAGCTCGAGTGAGGTGGACAGCGGAGAGGAGGAAGCTGGGAATGTGCTCCAGCAGCTCATCGCCCGCTACTTCACTTGACGGTGAGTGTCCATGTACGACGGATGATGTGTCTGTATCTGTGCAGGTGTGTGTGTGCTGTGTCAGGGTGGCCGTATGTTCACTGCGTGCAGTGTGTCAACGCTCCATGGCCAGGGTAGTATGCCACTGTTGGTGACTGTGGCATTGTGCCCTATTGCTCTGTGCGATGTGTGTACATTGCTTGTAGTTGTTGACATGTACTGTGTGATGGGTGTGTGACACACTCATTGAATGTGCTCCTGTTCTGTCTCCCACCCCTAGGTCCCTACAGGCCCTCCGGATTCCATTGCCATGCCACGCATCAGGTGCCTTTCCGCCCAAGGTGGCCGTTGTATTCCGTACAAATAAAACACAGGGCACAAACAGCAGTTAGTGAAAAAGGTGCATTTATTACAAACTGTGACATGTGATTGTGTGTAAGGTGATGACAAAAGTGGTGCGTGCAGTGACAATGAGCTGTCGGTCATGGCTGCGTGAAGCTCAGGGTGTACCCACTGGTTCTATGTCCATAGTCCAACACACACATGCCATCCAGATGGCTGTGTGGAGTGGGATCGTAGAGCAAGTCAATGCAGTGGCTGGTCAAGGAAGGCTGGCGGAAGGCTGGCTGGCTGCCTCACTTGCGACTGGAGCGTGCGAAGTCCTCCCGGGAGATCTGTTTCCTCTTCGGACGGCCCCTTCCACGTTTGGGAGGGGGTGTGTGGTGGCGACCTGCTGGTGGTGGGTGAGGTGTGCTCACTGGCTGTGGACGCAGGGGAAGTGGACACTGCTGCCCGACCCTGCGCCCTAGCAGGTGGTGGCGGAGGTGGTGTTGCTGGCCTTGCCTGTGACCCCACCGCCACCACCAGCTGGCCCATGAGGTCCACGAGTTGGTCCATACGGGACACGAATTGGCCCATATGGGCGTCCATGGACCTCAGCACCCCCAGCACCTCCCGCGTGTCTGTAGCAGACCTGGCCCATTGTCCTTGGGCCTCTTCATAGGCCCCAAGGACTCTGGCCATTTGAGGCAGGGCATGGCTCCCAGGGGAGGCTGGCGTTTCCCTGACCCTGCTCCTCCTACCAGTCCTGCTGCCACCGGCCTGCCCACTAGCCACATTGCACACCACGGTCCTCGCTGTGGCTCCCAGGGTGGATCCAGTCGGCCGGGCCACCACCTGCGCTGGGGCTGGTGCCAGCGAAGACGTGGTGGTGGTGGTGGCGGTGGTGGTCGGTGCGGCGATGGTGGCGGTTGCGGCAGTGGTAGTGGCCGCAATGACCGTGGGTGTGGCCGCAACGACAGTGGCAGCAGGGGGCTGGGACTGTTCAGCATCCCTGGATGATGGGTTGGTGGGTAGGAGGGGTCCTGGGGAGCGGCTGGGCCCTGCCACGCCAGATGGGCCTGCTTGGTGGTCCGTGTCCGAAGAGGATGACAGATCCTCCAGATCCGTGTGTCCTCGTTGGGGGCTTGTGGGCTGGCTGTGCTGGCTGCTGTCTCCATCCCCAGCATCCGGCAGTTCGTCACCTGTGGAGAGAATGAGATTTGTTATTGTGTTGCACCTGGCGAAGTATGTATTTGTCGTCTGACATTGGCAGTTCGTGCAATCTCGTACATGGGTTTCCCGGAGGCGAGTGTGTGGCTGTGGCATCTGTAGTTGTGTGTGCTAGGCAATGGGACTGTGTGCTGTGCACATGTGGCATGGGACGGATTGGCCATGCCGATGGGTGTGTTGCTGTGCCCCTACTCATTGTGACTCTGGTGTATGCGGGCTCCTGGCCCATCCTGGGTCTGGTTTGTACTTTGCTTTTGGGGTTCACATGGAACGCTTAGGAACGCATATGGCAACATGGGGGCCATGCCCCAGATTCGCATTTGGGAGGGGATATGCTTTTGGGGTTCAAATGGAACGCTTAGGAACGCATATGGCAACATGGGGGCCATGCCCCAGATTAGCATTTGGGAGGGGATATGCTTTTGGGGTTCAAATGGAACGCTTAGGAACGCATATGGCAACATGGGGGCCATGCCCCAGATTCGCATTTGGGAGGGGATATGCTTTTGGGGTTCAAATGGAACGCTTAGGAACGCATATGGCAACATGGGGGCCATGCCCCAGATTCGCATTTGGGAGGGGATATGCTTTTGGGGTACATGCTGTGAGCCATGGGTGCCGAACGTGACATGTGTTGTGGCAGCATGACAGTGCATGGTTTGAGGTGTGTGCATGCTTGACATGGCCTGCATATTTGCTGTCTGTCGTGATTACTGGACATGGCATTGGACGCATCGTTATGAGTGAGTGATAGTTGTGTGCCAGCCAACGTATTGCAGTTGTCCCATCTCCTTGGTGTGCGTGCTGCCCTGTGCCATGTGCATCACTGCAGTGCTCGGGGGGGTGTGGCCCATGTTGTGTGTTGTTGCTCACAGTGTGTCGTGCGCTTAATTGACTTCTGGCACATGGTTGGTCATGGGCATGTGTCTTAGCGTGACTGCTGTATGTGTGGCAGCTGTGCGGATGACATGCCTTTCATGAGACTGGGGCTGACGGATGGGATGGATGGTATGTTGTATGTGCATGGTGTGTCTGTGAATTTGATGGGTTCAGTGGTGTTCGTGTGCATTTCTGTTGTTCCGCTCTGTTGCGTCTAGTGTTGTTTGTCTTACATAGGCGTAGTTGTGGGGTGTGTGGTTGACAGGCAGTAGGGGCTACATGGACAGGACTTCAATGGTGTTTCGGTTGTGTGTGATGAGTTGCACAGTGGCTGCCGTGTGGGACTATATTCAGTGTGGCTTGTGCATGCAGACGTGGCTCCTTGGGTGTTGCTATGTCTGTGATGGGTCATGTGGGGTGTGAGTCTGTTGTTCATGTCCGTGTGCACATTGTTCACTTGTTCGTGACGGTGGGCGGTGCTGCGTGTTCGTCTGCTACGTGACATGTCCCATGTGTTGGTCGTGTTCATGGTCCTCATGCCTCCAGTAATCCAGCCCTGTCCAGTTTCCCACCTGCAAGTTGTTCGTGCGTGCACTGTACTGGATGCCACATGGCTCTAAGCGGGGGGTGCTCCATGTTGCAGGTCTGTGGGGGTGGGGGGTGTTGTGGGTCGTGGGGGTGGCTGGACACCCACTGACACCGATTGCTGTGGACCGTGATGTCTGCCTTTCGGCTGTCGTTGTGCACTGCGGTGGCTGACACGTGGCTGTGGGGTGTGGGGGATGCTCCTCCTTGCTGTGCTGTGGGACTGGGGCCTGGTGTGTGTTGTACTTGGGCTGTCCACCCTCCCACCCACTGCACTTTGTGTTCCTGCCACTTACCTGTTACTTGTCGGTTAGTGCAGCTGTGGCGGACACATGGGTGTGGTGGGTGCTCGTTGTGGCGCTTCTGGCATATTTGGGGACCTGTTGGTGGTTACGTGGCTGGCTGAGTGTACACATGTCCCCACGCATCTTACAGTTGTTCGGTTTGGGCTGTGTGTGGTAGTGTCTGTTGCATGTGTGTGTGATGTGTTGTGTATTGTGTGCTGGACATGGGGGTGTTTGTCCCTGGGAGCTGTGGCATGGTAGTTGCGCATGTGAGTACATAGCGGTGTGCTGGTATACATTAGTTTGTACTTACCAGCCTCCACTCCCCCTGCTAATCCGGCGAGGATCTCCGGATGGATTACGACTCGCACCTTCTCCTCCCACGCTTTGAAGGTCTTAAAGAGCGCGGGATTCCCTCCGCCAGTGACGGCAGCCAGCTCTCTGTTTTTGCCCTCCTTCTTCTTGACCAGGCTCTTGACGTCATTCCAACGTTTGTTAATCTCGACTCTGTTCCTGGGCAGGGTCCCGACTGCATTGACCTGGTCTACGATCCGGTTCCACATTCTGTTTCTGGTGGCTAGTGGTGTGTGCTGGACCATGTTCCCATAGATTTGTGGGTACACCTTGATGATCTCGTCGACCATGACCGTCAGCTCCATGGGCGTGAACTTGGGCATCCTTTGTGGTGCCATGGTGTTTGTGGTGCTGGTGCGGTGTGTGTTGTGTAATGTGCAGGGGGTTTGTGGTGCCGGGTGTGGTGGTGGTGGTGGTGGTGGTGGTGGTGGTGTTTGGTGGTGGTGGTGGTGGTGGTGGTGGTGGTGGTAGTGATGTGTGCGTTTCTGTGGTGTGCTGCTGTCCTTGCTGTGTCACTGTGTCCTCTCCTCTCCTCTCTGGTTTGCAATGTAGCAAGGGGTTGTGGTCTGTGGGAGTGCTGCTTTTGTACTCACCTATGTGGGTGTGTCCTCATGGTCTGTTGTTTTCAGGTGTGTTGTGTCTGGGGTTCTGGCCTTTGTATTTTTTGTTTGTCCGGGGGTGTTTTCGGGATGTGTACTGTGCTTGTGTATTTGTGCGTGCCTTGCTGTGTGGACTTGTTGGCCATGTTGTGTGCTATTGGTTTTGTGTGCGGATGGTTTCTGTGCAGGTACGTTGGCGCCATGGCTTCTGCCGTGTCGATTCTCATCGGCGTTGTTTGCGCTGGCGGGCGGTATATTTGTGGTTTTTCCGCGCTCATGGCGGTGCGATCGTAATTTCACGTGCGGTGTGTCGGCCGTGTGGGCGGGCGGTTTTGTGTTGTCGTGCGTGTTTCCGTCCGTGGCGGGCGGTTTGACTCCGACTCGGACGATGGCGGGCGGTATTTTGTGTGTTTTTCCGCCGATGGCGGTTTTCGGTTTGTGTAATCGTAATGGCGTGGTCGGTGTTCAGGCGGTGTGTGCGGGCGGATTTTTGCCGCTTCCATGCCTGGCGGATTTTTTTACGCCGGGTATCGTAATGGGCCCCTTAATAATCAGTTTGAATAATTATTTTAATAAATTATAAATTATTAAAAAATATTATAAATTTCAAATACATCTATACACATAAAACAATAACATAAATACAAATTAAATAATTATGTATAACAAATTAAAAAAATGTAATTTACTTTTAATATTTTTAAAATTAATTATATACTATATTAACTAAAATAATACAAAAAATATTAAATAGCGTAGGAAATAAAACTACTATTACAACCCCCAAAGAAACAACAGTAAGAAAAATGTTGGATAGCGTAGGGGTAAAAATTACTATTCCCACTCCAGAGAGTGCAACAGTAGGGAAAGTGTTGGATAGCGTAGGGGTAACAATTACTATTCCAACTCCAGAGAGTGCAACAGTAGGGAAAGTGTTGGATAGCATAGGGGTAGAAATTACTATTTCCACTCCAGGGAGTGCAACAGTAGGGAAAGCGTTGGATAGCGTGAGGGTAAAAATTACTATTCCCACTCCAGTGAGTGCAACAGTAGGGAAAGTGTTGGATAGCGTAGGGGTAGAAATTACTATTCCCACTCCAGGGAGTGCAACAGTAAAGAAAGCATTGGATAGCGTGAGGGTAAAAATTACTATTCCCACTCCAGTGAGTGCAACAGTAGGGAAAGTGTTGGATAGCGTAGGGGTAAAAATTACTATTCCCACTCCAGAGACTGCAACAGGAAGGAAAGTGTTGGACAGCGTAGGGGTAAAAATTACTATTCCCACTCCAGAGAGTGCAACAGTAGGGAAAGTGTTGGATAGCGTAGGGGTAAAAATTACTATTCCAACTCCAGAGAGTGCAACAGTAGGGAAAGTGTTGGATAGCGTAGGGGTAGAAATTACTATTCCCACTCCAGGGAGTGCAACAGTAGGGAAAGCGTTGGATAGTGTGAGGGTAAAAATTACTATTCCCACTCCAGTGAGTGCAACAGTAGGGAAAGTGTTGGATAGCGTAGGGGTAAAAATTACTATTCCCACTCCAGAGAGTGCAACAGTAGGGAAAGTGTTGGATAGCGTAGGGGTAAAAATTACTATTCCAACTCCAGAGAGTGCAACAGTAGTGTTGGATAACGTAGAAGTTACAAATAACATACTTATAAGTATTTTTTAAAATAATTAATGAATTATTAAATAACTCTAAACTATTTACCAATACCAATAAATAATTATTAAAAACATAATTACCAATAGAAAATTTATTAACAATAAATTAATAATAAATACCAATAAATAATAATGAATAAATATTAATTACTAAATAATAAATATTGAATAATAAACTATTTTTAATAACAAAAAACGTATAAATGATTAAATCTTAATTACCAATTAACTAATATTGAACAATTAAATGCTTTTTTATACCAATAATAATAATAATTAAACATTAATTATCAATTAATATATAATTCTTAATATATTAATTAAATGTATCAATAAATAATATTTAATAATATTTAATTACCAATTAATGATAAAACAACAATAAATTAATTTTTAGAACCAAAAAATTGTAATTTAAAAAAATTACCTATTAATAATTAATATCCAATAAATTAATTATCAATACCTAAATATAAATTTAATAATTACTTAATTAGATTTCAATTACTTCCAAAAGTATTCCCCTATAAACGCACAACACACTCCAATGATAAAATAATACACTTAACATAATGATCAATTAATCAATGAATAAAAATTAATAACTAATTAATAATAATTAATTACCAATTAATAATAATTGATTACCACTTATCAATTAATTAACAATAATATAATTATCAATACCAATTAATTAAAATAAATTATAAGTGAATTACATTTAAATTACATGATCAATTAATCAATTAATAAAAATTAATCACCAATTAATAAAAATTAATTACCAATTATTAATTAATTAACAATTATATAATTATCAATAACAATTAATTAAAATACATTTTAACTTGATTACATTTAAATTAAATAATAATCAATTAATCAATTAATAACCAATTAATACAAATTAATTACCAATTATTAATTAATTAACAATAATATAATTATCAATACCAATTAATTAAAATAAATTATAACTTAATTACAATTAAATTACTTCCCACCCTATTCCCCTATAAACCCACAACCCGCTACAGAACTTAAACGCAAAAATATAATTAACATTTATTTACAATTCCTAAAAATTAATAATTAATTTAGTATAATTAAATTACTTCCCACCCTATTCCCCTATAAACCCACAACCCGCTACAATACAAAAAAAAAAAAAATAACTTAAAGAAAAAATGTATTAACATATAAAAATTGTATACATATATTTTTAAACAAGTAGAACACTTAACAAAAACACATATAACACATACATACTAAAAACATAACAAAATACATAACAATAATACAAATATCGATATTAGTAACATCGATATTAGTAACATCGATATATTTGATTTCGATATTACTAACTTCGATATTATTTACATCGATATTAAAAAATTCGATATTACTTACCTTAGGGTCGATATTCTGTCCATCGATATTCTTCACATCTATATTCTGTCCCTTCGATATTTTAACTTCGATATTATTGTATTTCGATATTTTATTTTCGATATTTTGACTGCTCACCATTATGACCAAAAGACCTCCGCCATATCAAGAAAATTCAGTTGAGGTGACTCCGAATGCACCCTTTATGGGAAATCCATTAACCCCACAGATTACGGACATGGCTAGAGTAGTGCGAGAAAAAGAATTGGACATACTAAATAAGGCAAGATTAGAGCAGATCCAGAAAATAAATCAGTTGAGTCTAAATGCAGAAGCATTGATGGTACCGGTATCAATTGGTCCCGTAGTTCCATTGTATGGAGAAAAACAGAATGTATCAAAAATACATACATTGGCAGTTCCAAGGAGTAGCGACAGGAGTGGAATGGTGACGGTAGTGAATGAGGACGGACAGGCTGACACAAATACTACATTGTTAGATCTTCCAGTTTGTGAGATGATAACAGAAACCCCTAGAAGAAGTGTACAAATAGATCCAAGGAGAATAGGGCCGAATGTTATTTCAGCGACAGGGAGTTCAGCAGGTCCTTCACCAGAGGAATTGAATGATTGGATAAAGGGAATTGAAAGGCAAAAACCTCAACCACAGAGTATAAATGTGAGCCAATTGAAAGTGGATTTGGAAGAGAAAATTATTGGTACAATAAGTCCAGATAGATTAGGGACTTACCGAGATGAAGAGCTATTGTTTTTGTGTAAAAGTATTACTTGGAGAGCGAGGAATCTTCATGAGAAAATATCAGAGGCTGCTAGTGAATATGGAATAGATATAGAGAAGTCAAAGGTGTTGCAGAAATTGTACAGATTGGCCTTTACTGAAAAAGATCTGGAGAGCTTGAATGCATCAGGGAAAAGATTGCAGATAAAAGAGTTGATGAATATTCTGAAAAAATGGGGAGATGTTGAACGATGGAAAGGTAGATGGACGAAAAAGAAAGAAGAGGCAGCTGGCAAAGGAACATCAATGTTTCCGTTAAAAGAGACAGAACAAGTTGACAGGGCGTGTCCGATGAGAGAAGTTCCAGGTGGTGGATATGTGCACGTTCCCTGGACAAGACAGGATATATTGTCTTTTACAAATGATTTTCCTAGATTAAGAGAGAAACCGGTTGAGTGGTATAACCAGGTAGCGAGGTTTGTGAAAGTTTCAAAGGTTTTGTTAAAAGATTTAGATGGTTTGTTTGAGATTGTCGTACCAGCTGATTTGCGGACAGAATGTAAAATTACTGTCGATTGGCCAAAAGAAGAATATCCTAGAGACCCTAAAACAGGTGCACCATCTGATGAGGTGCTGAGAAAGTATAATCAGGTAATCACCTTTTTGAAGGGAAAAATTTCTCCAAAGGAAACAGATTGGGTTAAGATAGACAGAACGACCCAAGAACCGAAAGAGTCAGTACATGCTTACTATGAAAGGTTGTTGCAGGTATTTAAACAGTATAGCGGATTTGAGAATATTGGAGACAAAGATATGGGACATTTTGTGTATCGTTTTGTGTTTGGTTTGAACCCGGAGATAAGTAATATGATTCAGCAACATTTGATCTGTTGGCAGAGCAAAACCATTGACGAAAGTTTGAGGTATGCGAAGTATTGTAGTGATGACATTGAATCAAGGCATAAAAAAATTAAAGGAGAAAATGATGTGGGCACAAGTGAAGGTAGCAGAGCAACAAGAAGTAAATAATAATTCCCAGACAGGTTACCAGATGATTGGTCAGAATCAAAATAGTCAGGTACCCAGTGGAGGTAAAGGTAGAGGGAAAATAAGTAAAGAAGAGGCTAGGAAGAAATTTCCTTGTCATGCGTGCGGAAAGTATGGACATTGGAAGAACGAGTGTAGATCCGCTCAAAAGAATAATGGGGTAAATCAAAATTTAAATCCACAGATGCAGAATGAGGTGGCTGTGAATCAACAGCAGCAGCAGGGAGTTGCTCCACAGTTACAGGTGCCACAAGCTCCCATGCTCAATAATGTGAATGCTCAAGTACAGAGGTACGGTGCGAACACTGGATTTCACGGAAGTGATCAAGTTGGTAAGAATCAAAATGTGCAAATGGTACCGCAATATTGGTTGCAGTGCAATGAGAATGATTCAGACTCATCCCAATGACGGTGCCATAGGGGGGAGGAAGAGTGCGTACTTGGCGCATCTTTAGCGGTAGATCAGTCAGGTCCATTTGTTGACGGAAAGGTGGAAGGTAATGATATTACATTCCTGGTGGACACTGGTGCTACCCGTTCTACTGTGAGAGCAGCAGAAATTCCAAACCTACCCCTCTCGGGAGAAACTATCCAAGTTGTAGGAGTCTCAAATAAGCATATTAGAATACCGGTCACAAATCCTATAGAAGTTCACATTGGAAGTTTCAGAGACATGCATCGTTTCGTGGTATGTGACTCAAGTCCAGTAAATCTCTTGGGAAGAGATTTATTGTGCAAAATGAATTGTACCATCTATTGTACACCAGATGGTATTGCATTTCAGACACCTGATGAGGATGTTGAATTCAAGATGATGTTAGCGAAGCAAGGGACAGAAGTGGATGAGTTGTTTTCACTTCTCATAGAAGAGAGTTTGACTGAAGAATTAAAAAGTACAGTGAGGTCGGATGTATGGGACTTTACGGGAAAAGAGATTGGCCTAATGACAAATGTAGATCCGATTCAGGTTACAGTGAAAGAGGGTGCTGTGTATCCAAACACACCTCAGTACAAAATGAGTCCAGAAGTAATTGCAGGAGTCACTCCTGTGATTGATCAAATGAATGAACAGGGAATTTTGAAAGAAATAATGAGTAGTCCTTGTAATTCGCCTATTATAGGAATTTAAAAAAACAGTGGAAAATACAGAATAGTACAGGATTTAAGAAAGATTAATAAAATTGTAGTACCCTGTTGTCCAGTAGTACCGAATCCAGCAGTAATCCTTTACCAAATTCCATGCGATTCAGAATGGTACACAGTGATTGATCTGTGCCAAGCATTTTTTTCGATTCCTTTACATCCGGAAAGCCAGTATTTGTTTGCATTCCGGTTCGGAGACCGTGTTTTGGCATGGTGCCGAGTTCCTCAAGGGTACACAGAGAGTCCTTCAATTTTTAATCAAATTCTGAAAAGATGTCTGGAGACCTTGGTCATGCCAGGAAATTCAGTTTTGGTTCAGTACATTGATGACCTACTTGTGGCATCAAAGACCCGAGAGACATGTGTGACAGATACCATTGCCTTACTGAACCATTTGGCAGAAGGAGGACACAAAGTATCACCAGCAAAATTACAATTTTGTAAACAGGAAGTCCAATATCTAGGACACAAAATAGAAAAAGGAGTCAGAAAGGTGACACCAGAAAGAATTAGTGTAATTAAACAGATGAGCCCACCTACCACTCAGAAGGAAATCCGAATGTTTTTGGGAATGGTTGGATACTGTAGGCAGTGGATCAGTGGTTTCTCACTGATTGCAAAACCTCTACAGAGGTTGACCCGAAAAGATGTGAAAGATCCGATTGTGTTGGATGATGAAAGTATGGAAGCTTTTACTAAACTGCTAAACAGTCTTTGTCGAGCACCTGCATTGGGAATGCCAGATTATGCACAGGATTTTGTATTATATTGTTGTGAAAGAGATGGGTGTGCACTTTCAGTTTTAACTCAAAAACTTGGAATGGCACGACGTCCAGTAGCATAAATTTCTGCTACTTTGGATTCAGTGGCTGCAGCGTTGCCAGGCTGTTTAAAAGCAGTAGCTGCTACTTGTGTGAGTCTGGAACAGAGTGAAGCAATTGTGATGGGACATCCAGTCAAGGTGTATATGCCACATTCAGTTGAGATCCTTTTGACACGTACGAGGACCCAGTACATGACCTCTAGTCGGCTGACTAAGTATGAAAGAGTGATTTGGGGTGCTGAAAATGTGACAGTGGTAAGGTGCACTACAATGAATCCAGCAACTCTGTTGCCAAATTCATATTGTGAGGAAGTGAGAGAGGAGGCGGATCATGATTGTCTGGATGTGACAGAGTTGTGTACGAAGCCCCGGCCCGACATTGAGGACATTCCACTAGAAGAATCAGATTGTGAGATGTTCGTTGATGGATCATGTTTAAGAAATGAAAAAGGAGAATTGTGTTCTGCCTATGCTGTTTGCACCATAGCAGGAGTTTTAGAAGCATCCTGTCTAAAGGGGGTAAACTCTGCTCAAATTGCTGAATTGATAGCTCTGATTAGAGCGTGCAAAATTGCCAAAAGCCTGAGGGTAACCATATTTACTGATAGTCAATATGGTTTTGGGGTTGTCCACAACTTCGGTCAGCTATGGATGCAAAGGGGATTCCTGACTTCTTCAGGTTCCCCTATAAGAAACAGCAAAACTGTAAAAGATTTATTGGATGCTTTACAATTGCCCAAAAGAATTGCAGTGGTCAAATGTTCTGCACATAAGTCAGGAGATGACTATGTGACGAGGGGCAACAGATATGCAGATCAAGTAGCGCGTTTCTGTGCACAAAATTTAATTGCCCTAAATAGAGCGATTGAAAAGGAGAATACCAATTGCCAGCTTATGTTTTCTTCTTCTTTTGAAACTTGAGATGGGATTAGGCAGTTACAGGAAGAGGCAAGTGATGAGGAAAAAGAAATCTGGATAAATTCAGGTTGCAGAAAGAGAGCAGAGGACGAAGTGTGGGTCTATATAGATGAAAGGCCACTCATGCCAGACGGTTTACTATCCCAAATGGCAAGGGTATACCATGGAATTGCACATGTTGGAAGAGATGCAATGATCAGGCTCTTCAAGCAATCATGGTATAACCCAAAGTTCAGGGTCATTGCAGAGAGTCTCTGACAGAGGTGTGTCACCTGTCAGCAGCAAAATCCAGGCAGAAAAACAGTTGTTAGTTGGGGACGAATTGGAAAGGCAGCAGGACCATTTACCCGACTCCAGTTGGATTTTATTGAACTTCCCCCGTGTAATGGGCTGAAATATGTGTTGGTTGTTGTCTGTTTGTTTTCTCGCTGGGTGGAAGCCTATCCAACGAGAAGGAATGACAGCTTAACTGTCGCAAAGCTGCTTCTAAGAGAACTGATTCCTAGATTTGGATTTCCAGTCACTTTGGAAACAGATAGAGGAACCCATTTTAACAATGAGATAATTCGGATGATTTGTGCAGCATTACAGATTGAACAGAAGCTGCATTGTGCCTATCGACCCGAAGCATCTGGAGTGGTTGAGCAGTTAAATGGCACAATAAAATCTAGGTTAGGAAAGGTGTGTGCATCCACAACACTGAAATGGCCTGATGCTTTACCCCTTGTATTAATGAGTCTTAGAAGCATTCCTGACAAAAAGACGGGTTTGAGTCCACATGAAGTCCTGATGGGAAGAGCAATGAGACAAGCATTTATACCCGCGAACAAACTGATGAATATATCTGATGATCTAGTGCTTGATTATTGCAGAGGATTAGCTGATCTGGTGCGTTCTGTGTCTCGCCAGGTTGGGGAAGATGCTACTACGACACAGCCAAATCAAGCTCATGATCTGAGTCCTGGTGAGTGGGTTCTTGTCAAGAAACACGTGAAGAAATCATGTTTAGAACCCAGGTGGAATGGTCCCTACTAGGTGATTCTGGTGACGACAACAGCGGTGAAGTGTGGTGGGTTGCCAAATTGGATCCATGCCAGCCATACCAGACGAGTCCCAAGTCCCCTTGAAAGACAAGAAGAGCAGCAACTGGTAAACCAAAGCCAAAGACCAGAAGCTGAAGTGTGTGAAGCTGAAGAATCTAGAATAACAGATTCTGAAGAACAAACGGATGATGAACAGCCAAGCACAAGTCAAGTAGAGTGTGCACCAGTTACTGGGTCTCATGAGACTCCTGTTGAACCAGAAGAAAGAGAAGTTACTGAAAGTCAGGAAGTAGAACAGATAGAAGAAAGGTCAAACAAGAGAACTTGTGAATCAGATGGAGAAGGCGAAAAAGTAGTTCAAGTTAAAAGGCCAAGAAAAGGGGACAATTGGCCAAGCGGAGTGAAAAGACTGAAATATACTCTTGTAAGGAGAAAATTGAGGAGAAGACCAGAGCAAATCAATGAGGTCACAAGTCAAACAGAACAAGAAGAGTCAGAAGAAGAGTCAGTACGAAAGACAAGGAGAGTAAGAATTCCAAGCAGAAAGTACACAGCACCGGAATGGACGTATGTGATCTTGGAAGAAATTGAAAGCTCAGATCCAAGTGAAGAAAAAGACAGTACTGACACTGAGCAAGTGGATGAAAGCAAATTTAGACCACCTTAAAAGAACTGCGAAAACTTTTAAGGTGCAACTTTGTCAGACGAAATGAATGGAAAGACTCAGAAGATTTAAAGAAAAAGTAAATAAAAGAAAGGGGTAAAAGAAGAAAGCTTTGAAGTGTAGGATTACACTATTTTTCAGAGGGTTATTTTTTTGTAAATTTAGTTTTTTTTATAGATTTAGATTTTGATTTTTAGTAGAATATAAAATGGCCAAAGCAAAAGTGACTGAACATCCAAAATCTAGTCTAAAACGTAGATGTATTAAAGCTTGCTTATGTAGTGTCTTTTTACTGACATTTATGTGGATAATATTAACTGTCATTGTACCTATTCTAATGGTAACTAATAATGGAAACAATACTAATGATGTAATAACTGAAAGAATGAGTGATGTTACTAAAGAAACCCCTAATACTAACATAGAACAGATGGATGGAAGTATTCTCCATCATGATAAATCAATTAGTGATTTCTCATTAAATGTGTTTACAAAATTGTTATATGAGTATGTTAATACAATGCATGTGAGTAATTGTTATGTGTGCATGCAATTACCTTCGTCTGTCTCAGAAGGGGTGACTTATCACCACCTTCCTCTAACATATGGTGTGTCTTGCAGTGTCTTAACCAGCCTATTCTACGTGACGGGAAAGCTGGAGTATCATTATTCTAATATAGATTTAGTATTTTCAGAGATACCTATTATAAAGGAACTAAACAAGGATTTAAGTAATAAAAATGCACGTTATATGGGAGAATTTTTCCATATTACTAAGACACTAGATATAGGATATGCTTACAAAAACAATCTAACATGTAGTTTACGGGTTGAAGAAAAAGTGTTCATAGATATGGTAGAGTATAGAAGAGAACGTTTCCAAAGGAAAGCTGCTGAACAGAAGTCACAGATACCACCATGGGCATTTAGAGAAGGAAATTATGAGAAAGGCGAGATATATGGTGCAATGTCCCTGGACTGGTACAAAAAGGGGAACATTTGTTTGCTTAGAATGAAAACTAACTATAATAATTATTTCATTGGTTCTAGTGAATGTGAGCATACTTACCAAATTACTGGAGGTTGGGGATTGAAGGGTGGAACTGATCCTGTTTTCCCAGGAGTCTATTATGTGTGTGGTAAGAAAGCCTATTACAAGCTACCTGCACATTGGTATGGTAGTTGTTATTTTGCAATTGTTTTCCCAAAGGTTTACCATGTAGACAAAAGTAATAACAGAATCAATGAAATAAAACAAGGACTAATGCGTAAGAAGAGAGCTAGTTTCTCAGAAATAGTAGGTGATATTTTTGGTGCACTGATACCATCAATTGGAGTCGTTCTGAATTCGCATAAAATCTGAAAATTGTCCACAGTGGTTGATCGTTTATCGACAGATACTGCTGGTGGCTTCTTGATGATTGACACCGAAATGGTTGCGATCAGATCAATGGTTTTGCAAAATCGACTTGCCCTTGATATCTTATTGTCAAAAGAGGGTGGAGTCTGTGGCATGTTGAAAATTCAACACTGCTGTACTTATATACCTGACAAAAGTAAAAGTATTGAGGGATATATTAAGAATATTACGAAATTACATGAAGACTTGACCCAACTGGAGGTTGACAGTGTTTGGGAAAGACTTGGTAAGAGTTTCTCTTCTGTAGGTAAATGGTTTTCTACCTTTGGAAGTAGTTTATTAGGAAAAATAATAATGCCAATGATGTCAGTAGCTGGAATAGCATTAGTAATAATAACAATATATAAATGTTGTAAGTGTAAGTGTGGAAGAAAAGAGATGAGAGGAACAGATAACAAACGAAAGGCAAGGAAGAGAAAAAGAGATGAAATAGAACTAGAAGATATGAAAGGGGATTACTATGATGAGATGAAGGAGTTAGATGAGAAGATGATGAAAAGAGAAAAGAATACTGATCTTTAGATAGATAAATATGGCACTTGGTATGGTGGGTATTTTATGAAGGCTCCAGGAAGCCATCAGAGGGGGGATTGATGGAGCAGGATTTCGCAAAAAGAAACCTGCTCGGATTAACACCCCCGTAATACTTACTAACAGTGTGTGGTGTAAAATTAATAAGCAAATCACATGAACATGTGGGAAACCGCTTTGTGCATGCGTGCACTAATGTGAACTAATGCACGAAAGAACTAGGCCACATTTTACATTGCGCTTCAAAAGTAACGAGATTATGCACGTTTAGGCCGCATCTCGCATTTGCCTTTTGCATCTTGCTTTGAAAATAATAATAAATAATGCCGCTTTGCATGAAGCTTATGCTAGGAAAAAAATATTAACAGGGAATAGTGCAAGAGTGGGTGGTACACAGTGAAAAATGCTTTACCATGTAATTAATTAATGTTATGCTCTATTTTGTCATAGTGAGCCGAATGGGCCTGTATTTGCTTAAGTTATCCGGATAGATGAGGGGCTGAAAAGAAGAGCAAAAATGACCTGGCAAGACAGACAGAAGTGCTGAGCGTTGCAGATGATGTAAACAGTTCAAGGATGAACCGCACAGAGAACATTGTTTGCCTGCCAAAAGATGAGACTGGCCGTGGGACCCACGACTTCTTTTGCAGACGTGGCTGAGAACTTAGTGAAATGTAGCGAGGATAAAAATGCATGGACTAATCAGTCATTACGCGATGGGAAAGGAAGTAGAATAATGAATATGAACAATTTTGAATTAAATCACGGTGGTGTGATGGTACCACCTCCCCGAGCATCCAATGAGCAGTCGAATTCTGTGCAATGTTTCAATTAATGTGGGTTGGACATGTAGGTTTTAGGGTATAACTGGGGTGCCTTTGTGGGTGTGGTTAGGAGTTGCTGCAGCGGTAGGAGATTGAGAGGGGAGATGCATCGCTGTTCGTCGGTTTGCAGAGAGGCCTAGCTGTTTCTGTCCTTGTCCTGTTCTGTTCCTGAAATCTTTGTTTCCTGACTCTACTTCAGGAGACCCCCACTACTCCCTTGGCCAGGGGGTGGTATTTCATTGATCTTTGGGTTTTTATTATCTTCGGACTCGAAAATTTGCATAATCATTTGCAAACGTAATTTTGTCTCTGAAACTTATGTCTCTTCATCTATCCACTCCGTCATAAGTATATTGTTTTGCATTATTTTTGCTGAAACTTATGTCTCTTCATCTATCCACTCCCTCATATGCATATTGTTAATTGTTGATGAGTTTGACTTTGTTTGCATTGCTGATTGATTTTCTCTCCCTTGTGTGAGATTCATTGTTTGCATTACGACCTGTATACGATGAGCATAAACCATTTATTTGAGATAAATCTTTTAATACTTACCGAGAGTCTGTGATTATTTAGTTGGTTAGATAGTCAGTTAGTTCTGTTATTACCATCAACTTCTCAACTAATTGGTCCATCGACGAGAGGAAAGAGAGTTGATATATATAGGTCTAGTTATGTATTTAGAATAATTGAACTATTTAGACAGAATCATGAGCGTAAAAGGAAGACAGATGAAACTATTGCAAGAATACTCTCAGCAGAAAATCAAATGGCTGAAGCACTTTTGCAGGGCTCAACTGAAGCAGAAGAACTGGGCTACACTTTAGTTGATCTCAAATCTGCTCTAAAAAATACACTTAGGGAAAAAGCCTCATCAAACTGAATAAATACCATCTATCTCAGTATGAGGGTGGGGAGAAAGTAGGGAAAATATTAGCATATAAGGTGGCAGATGAAAAAGCAAAAACTTTAGTTAAGGCTATTAAAGGGCCTAATAATGTGACGTATAACAGCCCTCAGCAGATACTTGAACAATTTGCTAATTATTACAAGGATTTATATACTCCTGAAAATAGGCCGGTGGTAGGTGACATTTATACATATTTACAAACTAACTCCGTGAACTGTATTGAGGATGAACAACTGGATATATTGATCAGCGATGTTACACTGGCTGAAATCAAATTGGCAGTGTCTGCTCTACCATCAGGTAAAGCGTCTGGAGAGGATTCAATTCCTCTGGAATTGTATAAAAAATTTATTGAGGAACTAGCCCCATTATTTAGCTTGGTAGTCGGGTACATCGGATCTGGAGGGAAAGCTCCTAAATCATGGAATATTACGCAGATCCTATTTAAAAAAAATAATAATAAGTTAGCTGACGAATGTGGGTCATATAGACCCATTTCTCTCATAAACACCGATGCAAAAATATTTGCTAAAATACTGGCAACTCGCCTCGCTCCGATAATATCTGGCTTGGTATCTCCACAACAACACAGGTTTATCCCGGGCAGGGATACCACGACCCATATAAGCACGGCCTTTACAGCATTCGATGTTGCCAGGATTAAGTAGATCCCACTCGGTATGATACTATTAGATGCTGAGAAAGCATTTGACCGAGTGGGGTGGGACTATCTCTGGGCTACATTAAAAATATTTGGGATCAAAGGCCAGTTTTTACAGTGGATACAAGCCCTGTATGACCATCCTAGTGCTAAAGTTTGCTATGCAGGGCTGCAATCGACATTATTTTCTATACTCCGGGGTACCCGTCAAGGGTGCCCTCTGTCACCTTTATTATTTGCCCTGTTTATGGAGCCGTTTCTAGTGGCACTACAAAACCAATCATGCATAATTCCTTTTGTTTCAGGTCTGAATACTCTTAAAATAACGGTATATGCAGATGATGTCGCGGTATACTCAGTTGATGTAGGAGAAGCAATGAAAGGTATCTTCTTGGAGGCAAGGAGATTTGGGGCTGTTTCAGGCTACAGACTGAATACAAATAAGACTCAAGTAGTGATGAACTATAGACCGTTGACTCCGATACAAGGAGTCTGTAATACTGCTACTTACCTGGGGATTAAAGTCTCCGCTAACCTACAAGAGATAGCTTTATTAAACTATGAACTATTATTGAAAGAGACAGCTATCTCATTAAAAAAATGGCACAAGGTCCCTCTCAGTATAAGTGGGCGGATAAATCTAATTAAAATGAAGATCCTTCCTAAATTTCTTTATTTATTTCGTTCTATTCCCTTTTGTATTAATAATTCTTTTTTTAAACGTTTAGATGGTGTATTAAGTAGTTTTATTTGGAGTTACAAAAAAGCGCGTCGCGCAATTGAGCTATTGAAACTTCCATTTAGCCAAGGGGGTCTTGACTTCCCAGATTTTAAATTATATTTCTGGTCGGCTTTCCTAGGACGTATGCGTAGTTTAGTAAACCCTAATAATAATCCCTCTTTTACTATGTATTTATGTTGGGAGAAGAATCTAAAATGTTTCTATATCGAATCAACGATCCAAATTATTTCAAGCGGGTTAAATTCAAGACTGCATGGGATATTGTATTCATCTGGAGGGCTGTTCTTAATAAATACAAAGTACCGATGTATCACCCCAAACTTCCCTTATGGGATAATCCAATCTTCCCAGGAATTTTTCATGATGGGGGTGGTAGACAGTGGGACAATCTGGGTATAAAAAGCTTAGGGGATCTGTATGATTCTAATGGGTTTTTAACATTCGATAGATTGAAGCTCATATACAATCTTACAGAGAGCATGCGGCTAAAGTATTATCAAATCTGCGACTATCTTATACGCAGCATGAAACTTATGGTATTATTAGATTCTGATATATGGGACTGTATTTACCTAGCTAAAGATAAATCACTGATTAGTGTCGGATATAAAGGCTTTAATTCTCATAAAGTAGATGATTGCGGGAGATTAGCTGCACGTTGGAGTCAGAAAATGGGGATTATTATTACTGCTAATACTATTTCATCTGCATTTAGCGGTATTTGCAAGTCAGTACACTCCTCTAATCTGAGATTACAATCGTATAGAACTATCTGTTCACTGTACTACACTCCTGAAAGGATAGCGAAATGGTCACTAGATAATTCTACTAGTGACCGGACTAGATGTCCAAAATGCGATTTATTCGCAGCTGATTTGCAACATATGTTCTTTCAATGCCCGTTATTAACAGAGTTCTGGCAAGGAGTTACAAAAACTATGTCTCATAAGCTTGGAAGACCTATACTACTTACAATATCAGATGTGCTGCTGGGTGGACAGTTCGGAGACTCTAGCCAGAGAGATCTTATAATTATCTTACTGGCTTGTGCTAGGTTAGCTATAGCCCGGGTATGGATCGTACGGAGCCCACCGACGACGTTGGAATGGTGGGGTATTGTTAAAAAAATATATAATATGGAATTCGCACTTGCTAAAACCAGGGGGACCCGCTCACTGTATAAAATGGAAAAAATCTGGGGAGCATTTATCTAAAGATAAATTTTATTCCTCCCTTCTTTTCATTCTTTTCATTTTTGTTAATTTTCTTTTTTTCATTTTTATGCTAAATTGTATGTATTTTTCTTTCATTCTAGATATAGCGATGTTATGAAAATGCTTTTCCTGTTTATTTTATTTGCTTTGCTACTCTGACCTCATGTTAACAATAAAAAGAATTAAAAAAAAAAAAAAAAAAGAAGAATTGAACATGAATTTGTGAAGGAAACGATTACCACGTCTTTAAAACTTGAAACCCAGCGCATCAGGGATTTGGGTGAATGTGTATGGGCCATTGTATGTAATATTGATGAGTATTGATCCCTGATTAAGTGTCGCGCTGGATCACTAGTTAATGTGGAATATAGAATTTTTGTAAAGATATTAGCATTACGAATTGCACCAATTCTCCCAAATCTTATTGAAATAGAACAGTTTGGATTTCTAATGTTTGCTTATCTTCGAATAATGCTAGGGTTTTCATTGATACTCTAGGTAAAGTACCAACATTATCATATAACTTATCTGCAATTACTTTGTATGCCAAGAAGGGTTTTGTTAGAATAGAACAGACCAAACCAAATAAAAATGAATGTTTATTTCAGATACAGTAATCCATGAAACACAGTACAACAAGATTAAATAAATATAAAAACAATAAATATAGTTTAAAAAAGCAATAAATACTGTCAGTCACATACAGGGTGTCAGTACCACAGTCATAAAAACACATGATAAATAACAGGGACGAAAACCCCAGCAATGTTAAAAACAGCATTCAGCGTGGATACAGATAAGATAAAAGAAAGAGTAACATTAAGGCACCATGGCTTCATCGCTTCAGCACTGCGCGTACGGATGAGCCAAACAGCATGCAAATATTTAGTCATTCTAATAACAATCACCTCTCCAGTGTCAGAGCGTGAAGTGTCTAGTGCAGGCACATAATGATAAAAACCCAAGAATTTACATACAGGCTTTAGCCATTGTTTACGTGGCCTAACATATACGGGACAAAAAATGTCAAAGTAATGAGGAGTTTCCTCCGGTAAGTTACAAGAGGGGCACTTGCCTGAGCTACATCACTTGACTACTCATTTCATACAGAAACTATTCACCGGCAGGACCCCATACCTTCATTTTAAGAAAAGTTGCAATGGGGTAGGTCCTGGGAGAATGTAAAAAAACAACATATAAGCAGGTGTAAGCTTAATGTCTAGAAAGAGGTCAGTTAGGCTCCCCGCTTGAACACATTTCAATTCCCTCAACCACAAATGCTCCTTTAAATGATCTCTAATCAAGGAGCGAGGGACTCGCTTCGCTATATCCGGGGTATCCCACAGTAAAGGCAGATCTATTTCATATAACAGACTTAATATAGGCAAACCAGGCGATCTTCACACAGATGGGAGACTTTAAAGGTGCCTTAATCGAGACTCTGTAGGATTCCAATTCTTCTGTTGACCAACGTCTATGCCAATACATATTGGGATGAGACATAATGTGTTGGTTAATTGGAAGGATACCCAAGTCCAAAAGTTGGGGGAGGCAGGGGGGCACTCTGTGGGAGATGAGGAAAGCTCCACACAAACCTATTTTTGGTTTTACTGCGATCATCAGACCTGACGTGTCCCCACAGTCCTACACTATCCATAGCTGTACTCTTTGCTTTGAGATTTATATATCTCCACCACTGGTTCAAGGGAACATGCATGGGCCTTCTTACGCAATTTAGATGCGGCACCAACTTTGTGTTGGAGCTTTAATGAACACTTCCTAAGATGCATGGACCAGCTCATTTTGTGAGTTAAGCAGAACCCCAAATACACAAACTCCTGCACTTGTTCGAGAGGAACAACCTGCACCGTGATATTTGCTCTGACAGATTTGTAGGGGTTAAATGCCATAAATGTTGTTTTATGGTTGTTGAGCTCAAGGCCCGATTGCTGCAAAAGATTAAAAAGCGATCAACTATTGCCTGCAGGCCACTCAGTGTTTTGGAAATTAAGAGCGTGTCATCTGCAAAGAGCAGCATCACAATTTTGTGAGTGCCTAGTTTAGGTGCATCATTTCCAGGCACATTTGGTTCCTTGCAAACAACCTCCTATTTTAGGGCCCGCTTGTTATTCGAAAGTGTTGGTTCAGCCCCAGAATTCGGGGTGTCATTCTCATGAGCAACAGTTCCAAACCCACTAAGAGACAAATGAAGAGCGTTGTGGTCAGTGTCGTAGCCCTCTACCACCACCATGTCTTTAAGAGATGACCCCATCGGCAGTGACAGAAATATATAATCAATGCAGCTTTTTTTCATCACATGCTTAAAAGTGTGGGCACCACTTCAATCTGAAAAGGACCTGCCATTGCAGGCCCTCAGGCCAAGATGGAGAGATAAACTCAACAACTGGTCAGAGACCACAGAACATCTCATGACCGGGTCCAAGTCTAACTGAGGGACACCCCAAACTGCATCCTCCTCTTCTGTTAATTTAAATGGCACGGGGCCACAGGGTTTGAAGGTAACATTAAAGTCGCTGTTGGCGATTACCCTATTATTGTGTGGGAGAACGTCTGTAGCATTTTCTAAAACCTGTAGGGCATTAAATGACCTATTTGCCCCACTTGGCTTGTAAACATTAAAGACATAGCAAGAGGACTCGCCCCCAACAAGAGACAACCCCAGAACATCTTAAGAATTTATATTAAGCCTCGATATAACGAGAGCTAGCGAATTTTTAATCCACATAATTAAACCGCATATTGGCCAACCCCTACCACCAAAGGTTGCTGGACAGAAATGAACTGGCTCAACACCCCACGTTTCCTGCAACATACATATATCAAATATATTGATGAATGTCCCCCAGTCCACATCTGCCAGCTTGGAGTTGAGACCGCAATATTCCACAAGAGTATATTCCAAACTTTATGCTGTGATCTTGGGTTGGAGGACGGTATAGACTGATCCATCAGGGTGGGTAGGATTGCAGTATCGGAATATGGTGACTAATGCCTCGATGACTTGTTCACTGTGTTGACCTCCCATCTGTGAGGAAGTCCCATACGTGCCAGGTTCCGGAGACTTGGGGGAGGAGGACACCAGATGGTGACTCAAGACGTCCTTGATAGAAGCTGAACTGGGAACAGTGGTTGAGGCATTGTCAAAGGCTCCCTGGTGGACACTCGTGGTCGAGAAGGATCTGACAACACCAGATACCAGGTTCAGCCACCGTCAATCTTGGCCATCCAAAGACAATAGAGGTTCAAAAGAGTTTTTTATAGGAATGTTAGTAATTGTGTTACCAGGGAAGCCGGATCTACCATTAGGCCTAGGCACATCCCTTATGGAGTTCAGAGAAGTAAGAGGCCTATTTAAAATAACCCAAAGGGAAAGCCTTGATTTGGCCTGACAGAGATGCCATCTGATTTAGTCGACCCAGGAGAAGCTCCATGGTTAGAGGGGTCTTAAAGTTCACCAGTACACAGTCCCCAGGGCAGTCTTTAGGGTGAATACCAAGCCAGGGTGATCTTCTGACTGATAGAACTTCTTGGGCCAGGTCTTAGGGCCACCTTGCATTGGTTTTCAACCAATGCACTGTTTTATTCCGCAAGGTCTCAAAGTTTTCACTTGTATTGGGAGGTACTTTGGGCACATCTCTAAGGACGATCAGATATGGCATGCACTCTTGAGGAATTTGTGGATAACGTGCAGGAGGTCTGCAATGGTGGATAGTTGGGGTAAGCCTCCCACTTCTTCCTGATGGTTGTAGCATGTTGTTAACTCTGCCTTGTCCCCCCCGCCCCCCAAATTGCCCGCTAAACTCTGGCTACCACTGGACTCTGACACAAGTGATAGTTGAGATGAGGTATGTGGGTTAGGTCCAGTTTATACCTGCTGCACATGTGAGGGTCCTAAGGTAGATAGAAGACCATTCCCCACATCGGAGAATGACAAGGCCTTTAGAGCCTACAGTTTCCCATCCAACATGTCAAGGCGAGTCACTAAAGGAGCAAGCTCCACCTTTAGGATGGCCCTGAATTTTTCTAGAGAATTCTCCAAGAACCCATCCAGGAGTTCCTGGCAGGGTATCTTAGGAACCTCACTGGACGCATGGAGAGATGGCGGGAGAATAGAGTCGCTATACTGAGAGGATTCATCTACTAGATGCTTAAATTGATTGCTATTATCAGGGGAAAAAGTAGTAATCTGCTCGCCTAATGAGTAGCTCAAGGGGGCAAAGCGGTTACTGCAGGGAAAGACACCATCAGGTGAGCCTACGGTTGGAGCAACAGAGAGGCATGTTGAAAATGGGTCTATTTGGGGGAAAGAGATACGTTCCTGGCCCTTTTTGCTAGATCTCGTAAACATTACAGAGATTCTCATCTGTTTGCACAAGTTGTTGTTGGTGGAGGGACTGGAGACACCTAGGTGAGAGGTGGTTAAAGCAGGAACTAAAATCTGCTTGCTTTCGGTCAGTAGGTTTTCTATTCTATCTAGGATACAGTTATCCCCAGCAGGTTTTTGGATTTTATTAGGTTTCTTTATTTTTGCTGCACTTGACACCCCGCCCCCCCTCCATGGCCTTTCTTTTCCCCATGATCGAGCACGAGCAGCCCAGGAATCAGACTGGACTTATGGTAAAAAACAGTTTACATTTAGGAAATGATATATACATGTGCTTAGGGAATTGCAAATTGCGATTCCCTATATGGAGTCGCAATTTTAGGTAATCTCAAAAAATTGTGTTTACCTAAAATGCACTGCCAAAGACTTTCATACACCTTGAAAGGCTATTTTGCCTTCGCAAACAGTCAAATTTAGCGATTCGCACAGTTTGCGAATGCAAAATAGGTTGATACATGTGGCCCTTAGTCCTTTAAGGTGCAAAGTCTAGTTTTCCAACTTTCTAACATTTTTTCCCAATAGTTGTTGAATTCTATTTCTACCATTAGAATGTTTAAGGTGTAATTATGCATTTTGAAATTGATGCTCTGAGATTTGGCAAGCTATTATGACACTAATTAAATTCCCCTTGTATGCTCTGTGGTATGCATTCAATATATAAAGTTTAAAGTTCACAAAAAATCTAAACTTTTCTTTAAAAAGCTAGAAGCAATGATGGTGTGCTACTGAGTTAAGCACTCAGTACTAGATAAAATGTTAAACATTTAAAAATACAAAATCATACCTTGCTTCCCAGCAAAATAGAGAAATTAAAGTAACAAATATTATATTGAAACAAGTAAAATAGTCAAGTTATTTCAGTTTAAATGTCCAACTTGTAACCATACATCACTATGCCACCCTTTGCCACAGGCATGATAAAGGCAAGAGGAAATGCCTGAAGGAATAGCTAGTCCCAAATTGGGGAAAGGACTGCTACAGTATATGTTTATGTTAGATAATCAGAGCTTCACTTTGTATTTTTAGAATTAACTTCTAATTTTTATCATATTTTACCATTCCCTGCTTCAAATTTGATATTGCCAGGTTACAATGTGAGCTACCAGAAATTTTACAAAGCGGGGTTGACATTTGTTATTGCTCATAATGGAGTATTCCTGAGCATTGTTGCCTGCAGATATCAGTAGAAATTAGTACTAAGAATTCAGCAAATGACTTAGGAGAAAACACATTAGGATAACCATAGATGTTTACATTGCCTTTTCTTACTTTGCTTGGTATACAAAAACATAGGGCCTGATTTAGAAGATGGCGCACAGGTTACTCCATCCACAACAGTGATGAAATCCTGTCAGCCGAAATATAAATCCCATTATAGCCTATGGGATTTATATTTCGGCGGACGGAATATCCGTCATCGTTGTGACGGAGTAACCCGTCCACCAACATCTAAATTAGGCCCATAGTGTTTCAGAATTGTGGCCTCTGATGTGGCTCACCTTTTTTTACACAAATATATTGTTCCAACCAATTCATCAAGTCAATGATTTATTGGAGGGTGGTCCATTTTGGTCCATCATTTACTGATCTGAACTCTTGCTATTGACATTAGGTAAAAGAAAAGTTTATTATAAACTCACTATCACAATTTTAGAAATTAGTTGGGGGAAAAAGGTCATACTAAATTGTCACTCACCTTAATGTAGTTTCTTATATCTTTGTGGCTGTAATTTCTTATGTGCAATCAGGCCTTGTCAAGCTTTGAATACTATACAAACATATGTTAATAATCTTTACTTCTGCTTCACATTTCAGTAATTTTAACTGAACTTCTTTATTACATTTTAGGAAGTTTGACTTGTGGCCATTAAAGGCAGTTAGTGGTTAAGACATGAATTATGTTAAGATTACCAGACCTAAATAAATCTAGTATTAAATTACCAGGTACTTGCCATATATTGGTATCCTCCAATGAGAGAAAAGTCTTCTCCATCACCATTAAGTAAGTCTTCACCTTACCTTCTTTAACACTTTATAGAGTATTGTATCAACATAAGATTTCTTTCTTCAATGAACTGCTCATTCTGAACTTATATTCCAAATGGTACTGTCATTGACGGTTATCTAAAGTTTTAATCCATATATGTCATTACAAAAACCTGAATTTATTTATGCATGTCCTGTCAAACCTTTCCTTTTATTCTGACTTTAGTTTGACATTTTCTAAAAGGTCCTATCCAAATAGGAAATTGGCTTGAATGCTTTAGTTGGAACATCTGGCAAGAATTCTGTAGTTCCAGGAGAACTCTAAATCGGTTGAACCTGCCCAAAGTATGAAAGCCTACCACAATGAATTTTCAATCAGTTTTTAAATAAGGATGAACATGTTTAGCTTCTTGAAGTACATTGATACAGAATAGCAGTAAAAGTATTCACCAGCTGCTGCTAATGCAGCCGTAGCATTCAGCATTTCATAATATCTCCTTGATTATTTGGAATTATTATAGTTTGTGATTTTATTTGAAATACGTAGTACTATAGTTCTAGATCAGGTAGAATTCATGTCTACTCCAATTGGCAGTAGAATATTTATGAACTAATTACAAGTTTCCTAGAGAGGGGGGAACAACCATTACAACGCACTACATTTACAACGCAGTCATTACAACGCAACTGCCTTTACATCGCATACCATTACAACGCAGCCATTACAACGCATGTCACTACAACGCATGCCATTACAACGCATGTCACTACAACGCATGCCATTACAACGCATTACCCCTACACTATCCAACACTTACCCTACTGTTGCACTCACTGGAGTGGGAATAGTAATTTTTATTTATTTATTTATTTTATTTTAGAGGTTTTATATAGCGCTGGCTGGACCCAGAGGTATCAGAGCGCTTTACATGAGTATGAAGATAGTTACGGTATAAAACAATATTTCAACAGCATGGAATACCAACAGGTTAACAAAAGAGAAACAGCTTGAGTTTACATAGATCAAATAAACGGATCGATAGAGCAAGAGCTATATACATATAAAACATGTAGGAGACAGTAGGAGAGTGGGGGGGACCAAAATGGTGGATGGGGGAGGGGGGATTCAGGGCGCAGGTTAAGACCCCCAATATTTATTGAGGAGGTGCATTTTGAGGTCGTCTTTAAAGCTGATGTAGGAAGGGTTACATCGCAGGTCTTTGGGGAGGGCATTCCAGATGTTTGGGGCATTTACGGAGAAGGAGCGGGATTGTGTGGATTTCTTTTTTTGCAGGGGTGGGACGAGGAGGAGAGCGTTGGGGCTTCTCATTGGTCGTGAGCTGCCCGCTTTGCTGAGTTTATTGGCGAGGTACGGCGGTGTATTTTGATAGAGGGCTTTGTGTGTAATGCAAGCAGTTTTGTAGGAGGATCTGCCTTTGATGGGAAGCCATTTAAGAGTTTTGAGGACTGGGGAGATGTGGTCGAAGCGTTTGCAGTTGGTGATGAGCCTGGCTGCAAGGTTTAGCACAGATTTGAGTGGAGCTAGGTGGACCTTGGGGATTCCGGTGAGGATGGCGTTGCCGTAATCAATTCGCGAAAGGACCAGTGATTGGACTACTAATTTGAAGTCATCCGTTGGAATAAAGGGTTTAATTTTCTTGAGATGACGGAGAGTGAAGAGGACCCCTTTAGCCGAATTTTTGATGTGGACTTTGAGAGTAAGGCTATTATCGATGGAGATACCAAGAGATTTTACTGAGTTGGACAAGGAGAGTGAACAGTTGAGGGCATTAAGGTCGGAGATCCAAGTTTGGATGGGGAGAGGGTTATTTTTAGGGGAGAAGAGAATGATTTCAGTTTTTTTAGGGTTGAGTTTGAGATGATTTGATTGGAACCAGGATTGGATCTTAGTGAGGGTGTTGTTAAGGTGTAGGACGTCCGAGTGGGATTTGATCTTATGGTAGAGTTGGGTATCATCGGCATAGAGGTGGTAGTTGATTCCAGCTTGTTTTAGAATGAGGGTGAGGGGTTCCATAAAGAGGTTAAAGAGAGAGGGAGAGAGAATAGATCCCTGGGGGACTCCTAGGGAGATCGGAGTAGGGTTTGATAGGCAATCGTGAATTTTGATTTGCTGTGCTCGGTGTTGGAGATAGGAGACGAACCATTTATGGGCAGTACCATTGAGGCCAAAGCGATCTCTGAGCACATTAAGTAGGGCAGAGTGGTTAACTGTATCAAACGCTGCGGAGAGATCTAGGAGGATAAGTAGGCAGGTCTTGCCATTATCGAGGGAGTGGTGGATGTCATCAACAATGTTTAGCATGGCAGTTTCGGTACTGCAGCCTTTCCTGAAACCTGATTGTAGGGGGTCCAGGAAATTGAAATTTTAGATGTGTTTGTCTAATTGGAGCAGGACACATTTTTCGAGGGCTTTGGAAAGAAGGGGGAGGTTAGAGATGGGGCGGAGATTGTTTAGGTCATTAGGGTCGGCATTGGGGTTTTTAATCATGGGAGTGATTTGTCCAAGTTAGAGGGAGATAGGGACACACCCCGTGGCAAGGGAGGTGTTGATGATTGTAGTCCAAGATGGGGCAATGATGTGCTTTAGGTCTTGGACAAGGTTAGGAGGGAGGGGGACTTTAGTGTGAGAAGACGGTTTTAGTTTAGCAATGATGTTGAAAACTTCGAGTTCAGTTACAGGGTGGAAATTATACCAGGAGGCATTGTTTTTTAGTTGTGGGTTAGGGTGGATGGTTTCAAGGGGTGTAGCTGTGGGTAAGTGTGGGGAGTAGTTATAGGGAGGTGTAGTAGTAGGTAAGTGTGAGGAGTAGTTAGGGGGAGGTGTTGTAGTGGGCAAGTGTGAGGTGGAATCAGGGGATGTGGGGAATGTGGTATGAGCTTTTGAGGTGATGACAGGAGAATGTTGGGAGTTGGTTGGGATCTGAGTTAAAAGGAAGGATTGATCAATTTTGGTGAATTTCTCGGAGAAGAAGTAGGCAATTTCTTCACATCTAGCAGTCGAGGCCATCGGCTTTGGAGGTGCGGAGGATGTTTGGTTACGAACGATGTTGAACAGTTCTCTGGGTCTATTTTTGGCCCGATCAAGTTGTGTACGGAAGAAGGATGCCTTTTCGTTAAAGATATGTTTCTTGTATGTAGATCTAGCTAATCTGAGGAGTGCCAGATGTGAGTGAGGAGGATGCTGTCTCCATGTTCTTTCCATCAGTCTTAGTGAGCGTCTTTCATTGTTGAGCTCCGAGTTAAACCATGATTTGGATGGGATATTTCTTTGATTTTTTAGTTTAGACAGGGCCATTTGGTCTAAGACATCAGTGACAGTTTTATTAAAGTATTCAGTAAGCTCATTTGCGTTTTGGGAGAGAGGAGTGAGAAGAAGTTGAGTTTAGACTCCAGTTCTCCAGGGGGGATAAGATTTAGATTTCTGGTCCATTTCCTAGTTTTAATGATTTTAGCGGGGGGAGGGGGGGCCGTGGTAGCGATGGTGAACAGTATGAGGTGGTGGTCGGACCAGTCGATGGGGATGATTTTGGACAGGAAGGCCAAATTCTTATTGGTAATAATGGCGTCCAGAATGGCTCCTTTGTTGTGGGTTGGGGACTGGCATAGTTGTTTGAGGTCATTAATCTCAAGAAGATTGGTGAAGAGGGTGATTGTGGGATCATCAATATCGTTCCAGTGGAGGTTAAGATCTCCAAGGAAGAGATTATTTGAGTTGGAAATTGAGAATTGTGTCAGAAGGTCGGATAGTTCATCAACGAAGGGAAGAGGATCTCCAGGAGGGTGGGAGATATTATGTAGACGAATTGGGTGGGAACCTTGTACTTTTAGTTCAGCTTCAAGGTATTCGAAGGTAGAGTGATCGGAGTTTTTAACAAGGGAGAGCTGAAGTTCATTTTTGAAGATTATGGCTAAACCACCCCCTATTCTGTCTGGTCTGTCTTTTCTGAGGATAGAGTATCCGGGGGGGAGAGTAGGTCCAGTATGCTTGTTGAGTGGTCATTGAGCCAGGTTTCCGTGAGGAAGGCGATGTCAATGGTTTCACTTAGGATAGTTTCAGAAATTTCAGTCGCATGTCGGACAGCAGATCAACAGTTCACAAGCATGCAGGCGAGGGGTTTGGGGTTGTTTTTGGGGGGTGGGCAGGAGTGGATAGTGTTGAGTTGAGGAGGGGGTCTGGGGGAGACGGAAGAGGAGGGGACTCTGTTAGTCCCCATAATAACGGGGATGTTAGAGTAGGGGAGGGGAGGATTGTAAATTGAAGAACTAGGATGGTAAGAGTTGCATAGGTCAATAAGGTCGGACGGGGAGAGATGGCTCGAGGTGCGGTGGGGCCTATGAATACAGCAGCGGAGAGGAGTAGTTCTCCAGTGTTTGTAGTTAGTGGTGTTTTTTCGGCCAGAGAAGGGGGGATTTGCACGATTGAGGAGTGTTCTGGAGCTAAGGGAGTTAAAATCTTCTCTAAGTCGAGAGAGTTCTATCGTCAATGTAGAGAGATTGCGTTCTATGTTGAGTAGGTTTTTTACCCCTACACTATCCAACACTTACCCTACTGTTGCACTCACTGGAGTGGGAATAGTCATTTTTACCCCTACACTATCCAACACTTACCCTACTGTTGCACTCACTGGAGTGGGAATAGTAATTTTTACCCCTACACTATCCAACACTTACCCTACTGTTGCCCTAAAAGTATTATGTGTTGTAATGGTATGCGTTGTAGTGGTATGCGTTGGAATGGAATGCGTTGTAAATGTAGTTTCTAAAAATGCGTTGTGATGGCATGCGTTGTAAAATCATGCGTTGTAATGGATGTTGCGATGTAAAAACCACGTTGTAAAGGCATGCGTTGTAAATGTTTGCGTTGTAACGTGTCCTATTCGAGCGGATAACTCCAGGTCTGGAAACACAGGACCCTTTTTTGCAGGTTGCAGATCTTTACCCAGTGAAACCAAGGGCAGTGGTGCAACCTGTCCCTCATCTGCCACCTTCTCCACCTTGGGGAGCAGATAACACTCCTGCAGTGTTGCCCTGCCTGGCTTCGCTTTCAGATGTAATTTTCCGGATGTTTGAAATGCCCTGCTGCCTCTGGAGTGCCAATCGATAGACCACGCTCTCACAAATGCTGCGCACACAGCATTGACAATTTACCTCTGGACAATTTGGTTAAAAAAAGCCCCATGTGCTCCACCATTTGATTTTTGGCAATTGGAGATGGTTGAACAGAAGGTGAGACATCTAGTAGTTGGAGGTCTGTATGTCAAGAACTATCTTGTTATGGGAAGTACCATTTATCCCCATTGGGCAGGCTGATACAAGATGACTGTAATGTGTTTTCAGTTCATTCTTTGGATTGTCAGTACTATATAAAGGTGTGTTTGTGATCTTGTCCAATTCCCCTTGCTTTCTGGGTTACATTGGGCTTGTTTTATGTTTTAGTTTCTTCCTTGTTTTTATTGTTTTATTGCTTATTTTTTTTCTCTTATTTGTGCTTTGTTGAGAAGTGTTTTTTATGCCTGCCTTGTGGTTTTTCATCTCTTAGGTTCCATTTTTATATCTTGGTTACTAATCTTCTGAGCTTCTTTTGGGTATTGTTGCCTAGTATTTCCATTCTGATAAAGGAAAAGTGGGTTGTCTTTAGAGGTGAATTTAGAAATAGCATATTTTTTTCAACAATTAAATTTTTATTTATCATTGGAAAACAAATTAAATCTGTCGGCTTCCATTAATCTGGGTTTGGCACCCTCTGACCTGGTTGTTGCTCTTCAGAACATCGGACTGACTCCGATATGCCATGGTAGCGCCATATGCCGTGAGCCATACCACCTGGGTCTCTCCCGTCACCCACTGGTGTTCGCAGCTTTGCTTGCCGCCTGACATGGATTTCCAACATGCAAGGACGATTAAAAAAAGAAAACGTGCCACTGGGTTCCATCACAAGGCTTCATACATATGCCTATCCCTGAAACATTGGAATGATGTTATGGGAAGCAGTACCTTGTCTATCCATGTTCTCATGAAGCCATAACCTTCCCCTTCACGCCCGAGGAGTTTAATAAAAAAATTGGTATTCTCACAAGGAGAGAGTTAAAAAAAAAAAGCAAAGGTCTTTTTTTCCTCCCTGCAGGACTACCATGAACTACCTTATTTCAAATCACTAAATAACTAACTAACTAAATATTCATGTAGACACCCATTGCATTTTGAACAGACAAGGAACACAGTAATTATTGTGGATTTATAACCAGTGAAAAAACAGAAAATTAATCTTGATGAATAAATGTATATATTTTTGTAATTCTTTATATCAATATTTTGTCTGTTTTACTACAGTATGGTAGTGTCTTGTTTTAACTATGTTTTATTGTTCTGCTTGCTCTACATGGAGCTACAAAGAAAGAAGTATAGAAATAATGAGCAGACAGATTTAATTTGGTTTACGATGATAAGTAATCATTTAATCTTTGAAAAATTAGGTTATTTCAGTATTCACCTACTGAGAACCCCTTTTTCAGTTATCTGTTTAGTGCATCCTGATTCTACGAGGCTAATCAGGTACCCCCTGTTTTGGTACTAGCATCTCCGTTCTGTCCTTTATTCCTGGATGACACTACTAAGGTTGCTAGGGAAGGTCACCTCTTTCATCCCCATTCCAGACACCAGGATAAGGTAAGAGAACTGTGACATGCCATTAACACTGCTCTCCAGACACAGCCTTTAGGCAAGGTGATGGTTCTTACAGCAGGTAACAATGTTGGTGGTTCACAAGAGTACCCAAATCATGGGCACAATGAACTATGGGATCTCTGCAGCAGGCTGCCCTAATCTTCCTGAAACAATAGGACAGACAAAAGGGCAGGCCCTGCCTATAAACCTCCTCACATTGCACAACAGAAACTGCAGTCTCACCCCTCACATTTACTATCTACCAAATGGCAGTGCTCAGGAAATTTTAATCAACAGCCTTTTGCTAACAAAGTCTTCATTGAATTTCTAGGGGAACCCTGTCTCCACCCTCCCTTACGTCAGTGTCTGAGTCTCCACCCTACAGCCACAGGAATGTAGTGAAAATACTTCTACTGTCTTGGGAAGCTATATCCATTCTCCATCTTGTGCCAGTCTAAACCAGAGGGCATCCAAAATGGATCCCACGGGTCCCAGTAATCACACTCTCACCACACACGGAGTCGTACTACCTTACATGTGCTATACAGTCACTGTACAAACAGGCACTCAGCATGCATACTGATAGTCAGCGCAAGAATTTGGGGTTCACATAACAGCAGAACTTTACTTGAGAGGGGTCAATAGATGTGAGAAATTGAGTTGTTAGTTGAGGGGGGGGTAAGCCCATCTCAAGCAGCAGCCACAGTCCTTGTCAAGGTGAACCACAAAAGTCACTCAATTAACCTGTGCTTAATCCTCTGGTAGCTTGGCACAAAAACAGTCAGGCTTAACTAAGAGGCAATTTGGTAAGTATTTATGCAGCACACAGACAGCAGTAAAGTGAAAACACAACATAAGAAAATCCCACACATTTTAGAAAAAAGAGTAAAATGTAATAATTTATTTGACACTGTTGGAACCGGGTTTACCGAGTCCGCCACGGTAGCATGGCGCGAGGCGGGAAAGCACGCGAAGGCAATGTGTAAGGCAGTTGTGCAGCACACTCTTACTTTGACTCAGGAATGCGAACGCAATAACATGACACCACACCAGGCTTGTGTATTTAAAATCAAGATCTTTTATATATAAATCAAGGTAGCATCAGATGAGGCAGATTAATTCAGATCTACATTTAAATTCATTGCATTACTCAACTGGTGCACATTCTTAATAAAGCATCATAGCTCATCAACATTGTAGGCCACTAAGAGGCCGCAGGAATTATCTCTTAAACGTAGCACTTAATAATGATCTCAAGGTGCGTTAATAAAACATGGGCCTAAACATGCAGTTCACTTTAGGAATATTCAATTACTTAAAAGAAGGCTTTTCACGTTACATTTCAATAGGCCTGCATTAATCTTCAGTACAGTGGGCGTCACAATTCCAGTACACCTGTAACATAAAACACTTCAACTCTTGGCGGTGTACACTTCAGCTCAATTCAATTAACCACTTTCCCCCTGTGGTAAAGACTTTGCAGTTAAAAGCATAGGCCTAGGCAGTAATTACAATAGGCATCTGCAATAAATTAATAAACACTGTGGGGAACCCCTCAACATGTCCTGTATCCTGGGGCTTCTATGTCCCTTAGGGGTTAATTCCAGGCTAGGCCCACTCCTCTCCGGGGCCTCGCCTCATGGGGAAAGTTACACGGTTAATTTTAGGGGTCAATGGTGGCCCCCGGCCCCCAGTGGCGTTTTTGTGGGCCCTAGGGGCCTCCTGGGCTCACCTGGTGCTTGGTCGTTGGTCGCGCTTCTTTAGCGACTGGCAATCCCCAGGCCCGGCCCGTGTTCTGGAGGGCGGGGCCCGGTCGGGGTACCTCGGCCTTCTGGCCGGAATGACGGGACGTTGCGGGGGCCGGTATCACCCTCCTCCGGCCCCCGGGATTAGGGAAGTGACTTTGGCACGTTGCGGGGGCCGGTATCACCCTCCTCCGGCCCCCGGGATCAGGTGAGTGGGTTTTGCGGGCTTCAGGGACTTCGGGAATGGGAGCGGGAGCCGGCAGTCCTCTCCGGCCGGCTCCCCGTCTCCCTCTGCACGGCCGGGGCTCTTCCTCGGCCTCCGTCGGCGCTGGGGGCGTGGCGGGAGCCGACGCCCAATCGCTGCGCGGCCTTCCTGGGGGCGCGGCCGGCGTCCCCGGTTGCTCGGCAACGGCGTCGGCGGGGCCTGGAGGCCTCGCGGATCGCGCTAGGCCGCGGCTGCTTTACGCGGCCCCCTTGGGCTGCGGCGGTGATTTCTTCAGCCGCGACGGCGGCGGTGGGGCCCCAGGCCCGGCGGCAATGATATTGGGGAAATGTAGAGGCTTCGGTGAGGGCGCGGACGGCGCACCTCACCACATCCACTCAAGGGGCTTCCCTCACCTCAGCGCTCCCTTCGGTGAGGGCGCGGACGGCGCCCCTCACCACACGGCCTCGAGGAGGGCCTCTCCTCACAGCAGCTCCTCTCTTCACGCGGCGGCGGCCGCGGCGGTGATTTCCTCACAAGGTCAGTGACCTGAGGGGTGGCAGTTTCTCCCTCGTGGAGACAGAATGCGGGCGCACCAGCAGCCTGTGGGCAGGGCTGACTGGAAAAGTACTTGGGGGCAGCCCAGCAGCAGGCAGGAATAGATAGGGGTGAAGGTCTAGCGCTTCAGGGTACGGCGCTTTACCTGGTGATCCCCAGTTGGGCAGTTTAGGCTTCAGGCCTTGCTGGACGGTCAGGCCTCCTCAAATTAAGGTGTCTTGCGACTGTTCCAGATTGGTTGCTTCTTAGGCGTTTCTTGTCAGGAGTTTCTTGTCAGAAGTTTCTTATTATAAGTTTCTTGTCAAAAGTTTCTTGTCAGAAGTTTCTTCTTATGAGGGGGGGGATGAGTTGGTGGTCTGGGAGTGCTTGATGTTCCTCCCCGCACGCTGAAGGTGGTTCCCTGGGTCCCCTCACACTGGGCAAGGTCAGTGGGTGGTGGGCGTTCCTCAGCTATCTTACTACAGCAGGGCCTCAGCCCTGTCAGCAGCAGTAGTGTAGGTCTCCCCCCTAGGCCCTAAAGCCTGTACTCCGGCGGAGGTTCTCCCAGGATCAGTGGTGCCCCATCTCAACTGACTCCAACTGACTAAAAGTTTTCCCTCCAAACCTTTTATACCCCTAGGTCAGGTGACTCTCCCAAAGGCGGCAAAACATAACTCCTCCCACAGCCCGGAAGGTTCTGGAACCTTCTACATGCCTGGCTATGTGGCCCAGAGGCGGGGACGGAATGGATACTATATCCCTATGTCCCAGCCTGACCCTGGCTACTAGTGTGTATGTGTGCAAGGCCCCTCTGCAGTAGCAGGGGCCTGTGGCAGCCATCTTGAGTGAGTTTCACACATGGTAAAACGGCTAGGGGGAAAAACGAAAAATTTCTGGGAAAAAGGGCCAAGTCCAACACAACCCCCTCCCAGCCAAAAGCCAGGGTAGACCGATCAATGCCTTGATGGGCTTCCCTGCTTCGGGCGAGAAAACTTGGACGCGGGCCTTTTTCCCAGCTGCAGGAAGGTCCTGCAGGTCCTTCTCCACTCTGGAACCCGGTGGTTCCCTCTCTCAAACCTCCCTGGACCAACGAAGCCACCCCACTGGTGCTCCCTAGTTGTCCGCGGCCAGGACCAGGCGCTAGGCCGTCCAGATGTCTCTGGCCCATGTGGTCTCACAGAGCGGGGGCAGTAGCCCCAGGCCCGTTGGCCACTCTCCTTCTCCTCCTTGCAGTTCCAAACTGCCACTGGTCCACCCACCTGGGGTCCGCACCCTCAGGCTGACCAGCAGTCAGGGGCGAGGCTCTCCTCCCCCTACCTCTCCCTCTGGGGTTCCGCCCTCTCCTCCTATGCGGGGCACCCTCAGACCACCACTCTCTCGCTCTTCCAGGGCCGTGACCCTGCATACGATCCACCAACCCAGGGTCTAAACCCTTAGGTTGCCCCGGTGCCAGAGGCGAGTCCTCCCTTCCTCTGCACCCCCTCCCAGAGTTCAGCACCCTCCCACCTGGAGAAGCACCCCTGGGAGTCAGCTCCGGAGGGACACTGCTTACAGACGTCCCTCCCGCCAGGTCAGGCAGCCCCTGAACCTGGCACCCCAGCCCAGGATCTAAATCCTGTGGCTGGGCAGACCCCAGAACCCCTGGAGCTCTGAATACATACGCCCCGGGTTCTCCTGTCACTGGGGGATCCCCTTCCATGGATGGCCCATCGGGACAGCCTAGGCTCCCAACCTGGGGTTCCCTTATGGAACTCTCCAGGCCCTGAGACTGCGGTTGGGGCACCTCGGGACACCTCCCCGTCTCACTCCTTCCTATAGATAGGATGTGAGGCCCTACAACCCGCTCACTATCCTGGGACCTAGCTGGGCTATTCTCCACCTCTCCCACCTCCCTGGGTTGGAAGATCCCTGCACCACTCCCTTCAGGATCACTCCCCAAACTGGCTATCACCTCTCTTGGTAGGTAAAATTTGGGCTCCTGTGGAACCCCAGCAGGTACGCTGCCACCATTCACTTTGCCCTGCATCTCCATCTGCAAGGCTCGGAGCTCTAGTTCCTTCAGGCTAAGCTCATGCGCCAGCTTCCTTTCCTCCATGGCTAGCCTTGCCTGTTCTCGCTCCCTTTTCATCCTAGCAAGTTCTAATGTTAATTGCCTCTCCTCCCTTCTGTCCTCAAATTCCTCTGCCAACAACCTCCCCCCAGACGCACTACTGCCTGCCCTGGAACGTCTTCCTGGCAACACATTCTCGCTAACATCAATGTGCAGTAGGTCCAGTTCTCCTGGGTTGTCTGCCTCCCCCTGCTCCTCGTCCCCTCTTCCCTCCGGGTGGGCCATTACCCATGCCCTCAAAGCTTTCTGAAGCACCTCCTTCCTGGCGCCTCGCTTGACGGCCACCCCCTCTCTAGGCAGAACTCCTTGAGCTGTGTCACCGTATACCTTTCTAGGTTGGCTAACTCAAACTCCATCCTCCTAGGTGGGGTCCCAGACAATTTAGGGAAAGGGTTCTAGACTGTAGGTAGCAGGTCTAACGCAGGAATGTACACAATCGGCAATTACAAAAGAATTCCTAGCACTTGCATTACAATAGGTGTCTAATTGCGGCGCACACTGAGTCACTGTAGGGTGCTGCACAAACACCAGTCCTTATCCAACCGCTGAACACCAAATGTTGGAACCGGGTTTACCGAGTCCGCCACGGTAGCATGGCGCGAGGCGGGAAAGCACGCGAAGGCAATGTGTAAGGCAGTTGTGCAGCACACTCTTACTTTGACTCAGGAATGCGAACGCAATAACATGGCACCACACCAGGCTTGTGTATTTAAAATCAAGATCTTTTATATATAAATCAAGGTAGCATCAGATGAGGCAGATTAATTCAGATCTACATTTAAATTCATTGCATTACTCAACTGGTGCACATTCTTAATAAAGCATCATAGCTCATCAACATTGTAGGCCACTAAAAGGCCGCAGGAATTATCTCTTAAACGTAGCACTTAATAATGATCTCAAGGTGCGTTAATAAAACATGGGCCTAAACATGCAGTTCACTTTAGGAATATTCAATTACTTAAAAGAAGGCTTTTCACGTTACATTTCAATAGGCCTGCATTAATCTTCAGTACAGTGGGCGTCACAATTCCAGTACACCTGTAACATAAAACACTTCAACTCTTGGCGGTGTACACTTCAGCTCAATTCAATTAATCACTTTCCCCCTGTGGTAAAGACTTTGCAGTTAAAAGCATAGGCCTAGGCAGTAATTACAATAGGCATCTGCAATAAATTAATAAACACTGTGGGGAACCCCTCAACATGTCCTGTATCCTGGGGCTTCTATGTCCCTTAGGGGTTAATTCCAGGCTAGGCCCACTCCTCTCCGGGGCCTCGCCTCATGGGGAAAGTTACACGGTTAATTTTAGGGGTCAATGGTGGCCCCCGGCCCCCAGTGGCGTTTTTGTGGGCCCTAGGGGCCTCCTGGGCTCACCTGGTGCTTGGTCGTTGGTCGCGCTTCTTTAGCGACTGGCAATCCCCAGGCCCGGCCCGTGTTCTGGAGGGCGGGACCCGGTCGGGGTACCTCGGCCTTCTGGCCGGAATGACGGGACGTTGCGGGGGCCGGTATCACCCTCCTCCGGCCCCCGGGATTAGGGAAGTGACTTTGGCACGTTGCGGGGGCCGGTATCACCCTCCTCCGGCCCCCGGGATCAGGTGAGTGGGTTTTGCGGGCTTCAGGGACTTCGGGAATGGGAGCGGGAGCCGGCAGTCCTCTCCGGCCGGCTCCCCGTCTCCCTCTGCACGGCCGGGGCTCTTCCTCGGCCTCCGTCGGCGCTGGGGGCGTGGCGGGAGCCGACGCCCACTCGCTGCGCGGCCTTCCTGGGGGCGCGGCCGGCGTCCCCGGTTGCTCGGCAACGGCGTCGGCGGGGCCTGGAGGCCTCGCGGATCGCGCTAGGCCGCGGCTGCTTCACGCGGCCCCCTTGGGCTGCGGCGGTGATTTCTTCGGCCCCGACGGCGGCGGTGGGGCCCCGGGCCCGGCGGCAATGATATTGGGGAAATGTAGAGGCTTCGGTGAGGGCGCGGACGGCGCACCTCACCATATCCACTCAAGGGGCTTCCCTCACCTCAGCGCTCCCTTCGGTGAGGGCGCGGACGGCGCACCTCACCACACGGCCTCGAGGAGGGCCTCTCCTCACAGCAGCTCCTCTCTTCACGCGGCGGCGGCCGCGGCCGCGGCGGTGATTTCCTCACAAGGTCAGTGACCTGAGGGGTGGCAGTTTCTCCCTCGTGGAGACAGAATGCGGGGCGCACCAGCAGCCTGTGGGCAGGGCTGACTGGAAAAGTACTTGGGGGCAGCCCAGCATCAGGCAGGAATAGATAGGGGGTGAAGGTCTAGCGCTTCAGGGTACGGCGCTTTACCTGGTGATCCCCAGTTGGGCAGTTTAGGCTTCAGGCCTTGCTGGACGGTCAGACCTCCTCAAATTAAGGTGTCTTGCGACTGTTCCAGATTGGTTGCTTCTTAGGCGTTTCTTGTCAGGAGTTTCTTGTCAGAAGTTTCTTATTATAAGTTTCTTGTCAAACGTTTCTTGTCAGAAGTTTCTTCTTATGAGGGGGGGGGATGAGTTGGTGGTCTGGGAGTGCTTGATGTTCCTCCCCGCACGCTGAAGGTGGTTCCCTGGGTCTCCTCACACTGGGCAAGGTCAGTGGGTGGTGGGCGTTCCTCAGCTATCTTACTACAGCAGGGCCTCAGCCCTGTCAGCAGCAGTAGTGTAGGTCTCCCCCCCTAGGCCCTAAAGCCTGTACTCCGGCGGAGGTTCTCCCAGGATCAGTGGTGCCCCATCTCAACTGACTCCAACTGACTAAAAGTTTTCCCTCCAAACCTTTTATACCCCTAGGTCAGGTGACTCTCCCAAAGGCGGCAAAACATAACTCCTCCCACAGCCCGGAAGGTTCTGGAACCTTCTACATGCCTGGCTATGTGGCCCAGAGTCGGGGACGGATTGGATACTGTATCCCTACGTCCCAGCCTGACCCTGGCTACTAGTGTGTATGTGTGCAAGGCCCCTCTGCAGTAGCAGGGGCCTGTGGCAGCCATCTTGAGTGAGTTTCACACATGGTAAAACGGCTAGGGGGAAAAACGAAAAATTTCTGGGAAAAAGGGCCAAGTCCAACAGACACCAAAATCACATAAATCCAATCGGTAGAACCAGAGATATGCAATTTTAAAGATTTCAGGGAAGTATAGCGCCTAAAAGCACAAGGCGCCACTTGCAGCTATCTGGTTGTGCGAGACCAGATGAAAGTCACAAGTTCAGGCCGACCACAATGGAGTGCGGGCCAGATACAGCGACAAGGTTAGTCCTGCTGAAATGGTTCCCTTCTAAAGTCCTGCCTGAAGAGTCCAGTTTGCATTGGAGGAGGCTGCGAAGAAGCAGGAACAGGTTTGCAGAAGGTCATTGCTGTAGTGCGAAGAGCAGGCCAGGCGTCACGAACAGTCACCGCTGTAGTGCAAAGATCCTGCTGGGCATTGCGGATGGTCGTTGCTGGAGATTCTCGTTGGCGGTAACCGCAGGCTGTCGATGCAAAGTACAAATCTCGCGTTACGCAAAGAGTTTTGGGCCAGATGTACTACCATTCGGAATTGCGACTCGCAAATTGCGAAAAATAGCGAGTTGAAATTCCAAATGTACAACAGTGTCAGAGACACTGTTAGCGATTCCCAATGGGGTAACTAAATGCGAGGCTCATCAATATTCATGAGGCACTCGCATTTTGCGACCCCATTGAGAATGGCTGGCCCTCCTATGGATGGTGGCCTGCTGGGCTCAGCAGACCACCATGTCTGGGACTGCTTTTAAATAAAGCAGCTTTTTTTTAAAGGCAGCCCGTTTTCCTTAAAGGAAAACGGGATGCATTTAAAAAAAAAAAAAAAAAAAAAAACGTTTTCGTTCCATTTTTTAAGGGCAGGCAGTGGTCCCTGGGACCACTGCCTGCCCTTAAAAAATATTTTCGCATGCATTTGCAAAGGGGAAGGGGTCCCCTGGGGACCCCTTCCCATTTGCGACTGCATTACCACCTACTTGAAGCAGGTGGTAAATTGCGACTGTTTTGCGACCGCAATTGCGGTCGCAAAACAGTTATACATAGGGCTCAGAGTCGCAATTAGGAAGGGATGCCCTTGAAACACCCCTTCTTAATTGCGAGTCGCAAACGCTATTTAGCGAGTCGCAAATAAATTGCGACTCGCTAAATAGTGTTTGTACATGGCCCTGTAGGGTTTTTGCATGCGCAAACGGGTCTGCGACCCGTTTGCGCATGCAAAAACGGGTCGTACATCTGGCCCTTTAAGTTTTGCGTAGGCAGTCGGCGCATGTGACAAGATCTTGGCACGAACGGGCCCTTTCATGGTCGTGAAGGACCAAAACTTCAGGATTTCTCCTTTTCTTTAAGGAGGAGGTCAACTGATTCCACACCTCTTGGAGATCAGAACTCACTCCATCTTAGACTAGCAGGGCTCAGGCAAGTCCGGCTGCAGGTCCAGGCAGGTCCAGTTGCAGCAGGTCAGCTGGACAGCTGCTGAGAGGCCTCAGCAGAGAGGCCTCTGGAGCTTGTTGTGTCCCTGTAACCTAGAACGGAAGGTCACTCAGCTGACCCTTGGAGTCATTTCATTCGGAGGTGAAGGGTGCAGGTCCAGTCTTCCTTCTCAGACAGCAGGGCAATCAAGGCAGAACAGAATAAGATGGGACATCATGGATTGGGAAATGGAATGGAATGTGCCTGCCACCCCAGAACGCCAAGGAAAACAGGCACAGTGTATTCAGCACTGAACAGCAGCCGCCTACACCAACCCGCAATGCTCTCGTGGAAGACCACTGCCCTTGACCAGGTAATGCCTGCCCTGAGCACTTTGTCCCGCACGCTGTGCTGCACAGAAGAGAAGCGGAATGTGGCATGAGTGGGAAGCGGAGCTTCCTACAGGTACCCGAATGCATAGAGCCCAATTCCCCTAAACTACACACTACCCTGTGTTGCCCTGATGAACTACATCCCTGAAGATCATAACTTTGTTCTCTCTAGGTACAACCCACCCAGGGCCAGATTTACTAATATGCAGCACAATGCAGTAAGACAACTTGCTGCGCTGCGTCAAATGGAGAGGGAAGGAATGTGCCATATTTACTTACATATGGCACATTCCTGCTCTTTCTCTGTGCTGGCGCACTTGTGGCTGCCAAGTGCTAACGCAGGCACCCTTGTGCCATGGTGCATTACAGCAAGGTTGTTTTTGTGCAGGAAGGGGCACCTTCCTGCAGAAAAACAATCCTCTAGGCATTTTCCTCTTTCTACATGTGCTGCAGAAAGCAGCACATGTAGAAAGAGGAAACAACAAGGAGAAATAAACATTGCTCTTCTCCTCGTTATGCCTCACCTGAGAAGGCGCAGCATTTTGACGCATTCCCGTGTTTACTAGTGTTAGTAGTTCTGGGAATGTGCCAAAACCAAAGCTGGATGCATGGGAACACCCGCGCTCTACCCGTGGAATGCATTCCCAGCGCAGAGTAACACAAGGAAGTGACTTGGGCTGCCTTTCATTAATCCAGATTTACTATGCCATGCAGAGCCACGCTGTTGTATATATTAATCGTGTTAAGCGTGTTAGTCACAAGCGTGTTCCTTTCTTTCCGCTCGTGACTGTCACGCTCTACATTGGGTTGTTATGTTTTAATGGGAGTTCTAGGTGGGAGGTTAACGGGTTACTGACTGCTGATTCATGGTACATTGATTCTGGACTAGTGAAGACTGAATAAACTTCGCTCGGATATACTTCGATCTGCCTCGTGATTATTGATGCCTTATTACTTCTTAACACTGGCGACGAGCAGGCACGGATCTATTGCCCTTACTTCCATTTGTGGATTTATCTAATTTTAATCTACTTTATGACATTTTTTTATTTTTTTTTGTATTATTCGTGTTAACGCCTCCTGGATATATTCATTGGTAGCGCTACTGAAGAAACTTTCACTCAGTTTCATTCACGGATTTCTTCCTGGATATTTTTATTATTACATTGTGCTTGCCTACAATTTTTATAACTTTATCATCTTTGCGCTTTCCCAACTTCATCGGAGTGATATTGCGCTCTTTCTATTGCATCGGAGTCGTATTATGAAGCTGAGAGGGTCAAGAGAGTAGAGGATTTTCACCATATTATCACGTTGTGAGTACTACAAATAATCTCGCATCTTTTGAAACTGCGAGTCGTTTTACTCACCCATTATTCATCGTGGAATCCCAGGAGCTCCATGGCAACCTCCAGCTTTGACACCATTCTCTCTGTGAGCTGCAATCAAGATTCTACGTAAGCACGTCCTCAAGGGTAGACGCACGCTGACGAGGTCACGTCGTGCACTTTCACCCTTGACCCTGCGTGCCTCCATCTTGAAGAATTGAACATTGCACATTTCTTTGTGATGTGCACACCGTTAATTCAAAAGGCATCATACATATTATAATTAATTCTTTAGTTTAAAGGAAACCATCGGTGACACACACACCGCGTGTTTATGAGGTACATTATTTAAAACTTTTTGGTCTTGGTTACTTTCATAAAATTTGCGAAGCGTGTTTTAACTAATTGTTTTACTCATTGGTAACACGCTCACTTTTCAATATTATTATTTTAGGATTATACTTATTATTTGTTGTGTGCTGTTATTGCTCATATTTCATAATATTGTTATTATTATTCATCCATTGCTACTACTATCTAGTTATGTCAGGTATTTTACCTCCTCCCTCATTCCTCACATCTGCTGGTGAACCTCCAATGGCATGGGAGGTTTGGGAACCTGTTTTCTTAGCTTATGTGGAAGTTTTAGAAGGAGATGATTGTGAACCTGAAAGGAAACTTTCCTTATTAAAACATTGTTTAGGAGGTATTGGATTAAAAGAGTTCAAAACTCTACCTGCATTAGTCAATCCTGGCAGAATTAATGTGTATCAGTATGCCTCTTCTCAACTCAATCTACGGTTTGGTAAAAAGAAGAATGTTGTCATGGAAAGATTTATTTTTTACTCTCGCAAACAACAGTCTGATGAATCGATTGAAGATTACGTATCAGCACTTAGATCTCTGGCAGTTTCTTGTGACTTTGAACATATATCATATGAACAAGTCCTAAGAGACCAAATATTAATGAGAACGAACAACAAAAAAGTTCAAGAAAGACTATGGTCTACCTCCGATTTATCACTAAATGCTGCCATTGACATTGCTAAATCCATTGAACATTCAGAAAAATTTGTAAAAGAAATTAGAGGCAACGAGAAAGGCGATGTATTCAATGTCACCAAGGAAACTAAAGATACAGAGAAACACAAAAAGAATTCTACCCAAAGGAATGACAACGCGACTAAATTTGAAAACAAATCTAGGAATACAAACACAAAATTTGAAAGACGGTACTCACAATTACTTTGTTTCAGATGTGGGAGTAACGGCCATTTGGCCAATTTTAAAGGTTGTCCCGCTTTTGATAAAGTGTGTTCAAAATGTAATAAGAAAGGCCATTTTGGTAAGTTTTGTAAGACTATTCCCAGGAATGTGAATTATATACAATGTCTAGAAGGTAATGACATCTCTTGTGACAATGATGAAAATGAGATCAACACAGTTATCAACGTTTGTGCTGATGAAAGTTTTTGCAAATTTCCTTCATGCTTCATCAATGTAGATGATATCAAACTGAGATTTTTGGTAGACTCGTGTGCATGGTACACTATCATTTCTTCAGATATTTTTTACGAGAAATGGCCTAATAGACCTCTTTTTCCTCCTGATGTGTCTCCTGGAGGTTATACAGGACACAAAATTGATTTAGTAGGTTATTTTTCAGCAAATTTAACTTTTTCTGGTCGTCACACATTTAGTAAAGTCTATGTTGCAAAATCAGGAAAATCACTTTTAGGATGGCCACATCAAGAGCAGTTGGGCATCAGACTCGATCCCAGAGCTGATCCTCCTGTTTATGCGATTGATCCTAATACTGTTGCTCAATCCAATTCAAATTGCATTGATAAATTGATCGTAGAATTTCCCAGTGTATTCAGTGGGAGATTAGGGAAATATCAAGGGTTTGAGCATGTTATTAAATTACATGATAATGCCGTACCCATACGTCATAAGGTAAGAAATATACCTCTCTCTTACAGGAACAAATTGAAAGATATGCTTAAAAATCTATGCAAAGAAGGTATTATAGAATCCATAGAGTCTTCTCCATGGGTTTCTCCCATTGTTATTTCGGTTAAATCTTCAGGCGAACTCAGGTTATGTGTAGACTTACGCAGTCTAAATCGTGCCATTTGGGTAGATGCTCATCCTCTGCCCAATTTGCACGAAATGGTATCAACCTTGGCTGGTGCACAAGTTTTTTCATGCATTGATCTAGCAAGTGCGTATCACCAAGTTGTTCTTGCAGAAGAATCTAAAAACTTAACCTCTTTTATAACACCCGAAGGTCTCTTCAGGTATTGTCGCATGCCTTTTGGCCTTGCTAGTGCTGCATCAGTCTTCCAGAGATTAATGAAGGAAATTCTGGAGGGGTTATCTGGTGCTATCGCATTTCAAGATGACATTTTGGTGTATGGCAAGAACGATGAGGACCATGATCATAATTTACATAATGTTATAGCTGCTTTATCTGAGAAGGGTTTTACTCTTCGTCTGGATAAATGCAAGATCAAAGCGAAAGAGGTAGAATATCTTGGACATACCATTAGTGGAAAGGGCATTAAACCGAAATATAAACACATTGAAAGTATCATTAATGCCCCTGTTCCTTCTTCAAAAGAACAGTTAGTTGCTTTCCTTGGTTTAATTGAATTTTATGCGAAATTTATACCAAATTACTCATTAAAAGTAGACCCTTTCAGATGCCTTCTTAAGAAAAATGCTAAATTCATTTGGTCTAATGACATGTCCGATGCTTTTGAAAATTTGAAGAAATTCATTATAAATGCCCCGTGTTTAAAACCTTTTGTCTGTGGAAAAAAATGCATCATAATGGTTGATGCCAGCAATTCTGGTCTGGGAGGTGTATTATTACAGAAGGACAATGGAAATGAATGGATAGTAGCATATGCCTCTAGAGCATTAAGAGAAGCAGAAAAACACTATTCTGTCATAGAACGAGAATTACTTGCTTGTGTATGGGGTGCAGAACATTTTAGAAGTTTCTTATGGGGCACTGAATTTATCATCAAAACTGACCACAAACCACTTGTATTTTTAATGTCTCCAGGTGGAGGTCGGTCTATGTCTGCACGTTTGGCTAGGTTATCTTCAAGGCTACAATCTTTCCGTTTCCAGATTGAATATGTTCAAGGGAAAGCGAATATGCATGCTGATTGCATGTCTAGATTACCTATAGTTAGTGATGAAATGTGTCATGAGGATGATTGTGAAGTTGCTTTTACTACACGTGATGTGAATTTACTACATGGTGAAAGATCCAATTTTTGTGAAGAGGTTTGGCTTTTAGAAATGGAAAAGGATATTGAGTTAAACACTGTCAAAAAGTACATTGTACAAGGATGGCCGGAACAGAGGAAATTATCAAGAGATATGATGAGTTTTTTTTAAATTCATGATAAATTAGCTATTGAAAATGGTTTAGTTATGAGAGATGATAAAATTATTCCGCCTTTCTCATTGAGAGACACTATTATGGAGATTGCCCACGAAGGACATTTGGGTATTTCTTTTACTAGGAGACGGATCAGGGAAGCATTTTGGTGGCCCAGTATAGATGCTTCTGTTGAGCATTTTGTGCGTGCATGTACCAAATGTTCAGACAGTGACAAAACAGCTGTTGTTTTGCGTGCTGAATCTCATCCTGTTGATTTTCCTGTTGGTCCATGGCGGAAATTGGGTTTAGACATTATTGGTCCATTTCATGTGTTACCCAAAAATGAAAGTTTTGGAATTGTTCTCATTGACTATTATTCGAAATGGCCAGAAGTCAAGATGGTTAAGGAGGTTACTTCACAAAGTGTAATTGAATTTCTTGACAATATTTTTTGTAGAGAAGGTATACCACAGGAAATTGTCACAGACAACGGACCTCAATTTATTAGTAAGGAGATGGAATCTTTTCTGGAGAAGTGTGGAATAACTCATAGAAGAATAGATGTTTTCCATCCTGAGGCCAATGGTCAAGTTGAGCGTTTTAACCTTGTGGTGAAGGAAGCCATTCAATTATCCATTAAAGGAGGACTTAATTGGCGTAATGCTTTGCAGTCCATGTTGTTAGCGTATAGGACTTCACCTAACTCAGTCACCTTAGTTAGTCCTTTCGAACTGCTCAGGGGGCGCAAGCCGAGTACCAAATTGGTTCCTTGGTGGTTAAAAAAAAATGTAAGTGAGGATAAAAACACAACAATAATTGACTATGAGTTAGTTAGACACAGAGTTAATGTTTACAAAGAAAGAATGAAACAGGTCATGGATAGGAAGAGAGGTTCTGCGAGTAAACAAAGAATTGAAATTGGTGATTTTGTCCGCTTAAAGAAAAAGGAAGGTGTTACTAAAGGTTCTCCAGGTTGGTCAGATCCCAAGAAAGTTATTGAAGTTTTCAATAATGCTGTGAGAATTGAGGGTGGAAGTGTCTGGAATCTCAACAGGATTTCCTTGTTCAAGGGTATGGTTCATCCAACTAAGGATTCCGGCAGTAATGTGTTTTTAGATGTTGAGCACAGTAAGGTTCCTATCAATCAGGATTTGCATCATTCTTACCACTGTAGTGATTCTACTAGGAGGATGCGTGACCATCATCTTCCTGAGAAGTTCAAGGACTATGTTATGAGTTAAAAAAAAAAAAAAAGGGGGGTAGATGTGTTGTATATATTAATCGTGTTAAGCGTGTTAGTCACGAGCGTGTTCCTTTCTTTCCGCTCGTGACTGTCACGCTCTACATTGGGTTGTTATGTTTTAATGGGAGTTCTAGGTGGGAGGTTAACGGGTTACTGACTGCTGATTCATGGTACATTGATTCTGGACTAGTGAAGACTGAATAAACTTCGCTCGGATATACTTCGATCTCCCTCGTGATTATTGATGCCTTATTACTTCTTAACACACGCCTTGCGTCATCTTACGTGTCGCAACGGCAATTCAAGCCCTTAGTAAATCTGGGCCTCAGTGCTTTTCAGTTGGGCAAAGGCCAGTTCTTGTGCCACCCAGTGCTCCCCTGAGTCAGATCAACTTATGTTTCCCTGACTCACATCCACCTTATGCTGTCATTGTTCACTCCCTTCTGTGCTTCCCTAATGCACAGCAGTGTGCCCCACTGCTGCCTCTCATTCTGTGCTCGCCTGCTGCACATTGTACTGTGCTCGCCTGCTGCACATAACTGTGTGCTATCTTAGTGCACATCTGCTTGTGCTCCCTGGAATAATATCAACTGTGCAGATTCACAGGGTTATCTGTGACTGTTGTTCAGTGGGCATGGATGTCTGTACCTCTATTGGCATTTGCCTGGGTTCCTCTACGTTTGACTGTCGTCAACATGGGTGTTTTTATATCTGTTAGCCTATTTGCCCGGATGCCTGTACGTTTTTGTGTGTGGGCGTCTCTATGTCATTGTGCATCAATGCCTGTATGTCTCTGTGCAGAAAGCATGTATGCCAGGTAGCGTTTGTGCCTGGGTTCTTGTTGTTTTTGCCTGTCAGCGTGTGCGTCTGTATCTCTTGAACTGTATGTAGGGATGTCTGTAAATTTGCTGGTCTTTGTGCATTTTTCCCTTTATGGATTTTTTAAAGTCTGTATTTTGTGTGTGCACATTTTCCTGTATGACTGTTTTCTGCACAACGGTGTGTCTGTATCTGTGTTCGTCTTTGTGCATGCACTATATAAAAGCCACACTTATTGTCTTTGCCAAAACTTGTTTTACTTGCATTTGAGGGTTTGTCAATTTTGTTGCAACTGCTTAAAATACAACCTGTAAGCTGTAGTTAAACATTTTTTTTTGTAATTGGAGTTTGTAAGTAGGTGAAGCACTGAGCACATAAGCTACCAACTGTGATGACGTGTTCAGAGCAGAGGTGAGTCATATCTGCTGAGACCTGTGAGAAAACCTCCAATCCCCATCCTGGTAACCTCGAAACAATACAGCCTTAGAGTCTCCAACGTCTCCCTGTGGCACCGTTTGCAAGCCCTAAAAACTTTGCAAAGAAAACACAGCAGAATAACACATGTTATGGTGGCCAGGCACGCTCTTTATAGGATCGCTGACATCAGTGGAGAGGCAGTGACGCACTCAAGGCGCGCCATTTTGTGTCTGCGAGTGATCAGCAGGGTTCAGCAGCAGCAGGCAGAGACCCTTCCTACAGGTGATCGTTAACGAGGAGGGAATAGCCTCTGCTTGTCATTATTGCTTAACTAATGGAGCAATGGCTGCATCTGTCTTATTTCCCAAAGCCCAATAAAACCCGCGGCTCAGCCCCTGGAATGGCCCTCTTGGCTCAGGGTTTGTTTTACAGTAAATTGATATCTTATTTGGTGTGTTTAAGGCAGTATGTCTGACCTGACTTTAAAACATTTGTTTTTCTCTCCTTTTGTGGGGTGTGAAGAACATCTGCAGAGCATTCTGCAACTACGTTTATAACAGTATGGATGCAACGTATAGGTAAAATATTCTTCTCTTCAGGGCACAAGTCCAAAAATAAGAAGTGGAGGGACTACCTAAAATAGACAGTATGCAACTAACATCACTGCGCGTGACATTGCATGTGGCATCACAGGATGTGATATCACAGGAAGTGGCATCTATAAAATAATTAAATTAAAAAATGGGTATTAAATGTCTATTCGTGTAAATCCTCACACGGTCCGACACACTTGACATTCTTACAGTGCATCCTCTTTTATATGGGGATTGAGCAAAGCTAGGCAAAATGCTCAAAAATCTACTCTACCCTCACTGAATATCTGAGATACACCCAAAAATTTCTAGGAGGAAATACACACTTAAGGAGGCAAGATATGCACAGACTTGAGACTGAAATTAAAAAAATTGAAAATACATGGGTCCTTTTGTAATCCTGCTCAGGAGCATCACCGACTTTCTGGAACCCCTTCCCAGCCGAAATGATAGGCAAGAACACCTTGCACATGTCACAAAAAGCTGAACATGTTACATTCAAAAGCAAAATGGATTGAGAACACACCGGCTCCTAGAACCACTGAACTATCTACTCACTTCTTGACCTCTCTCCTCCCTCTCTGCCTCCCTTGATCTTTGTCCTTGCCAGCCTTATACTCTGTTTACGCTCACCTTTTCCCCCTTCTCCCCTTCCTTCTCGCTTGATCCTTACCCACCTTGCCACGATGTAAACTTCTACTTGTCATAGGACAAAAACTCCGTGCTATTAAAAATATTTTTTACTTTAATTGCTAACTCTGAGACCTTGTAAAAAAAAAATATATATATTAAATAAAAGGAACCTTTTTCCGATTAGTTTATCCTTTGGTTGAAAGAATTACAAAGAGGTGTTATTCCTTTTAAAACAGGCAGAATGTCTGATTTATTTTCTCTTCCTTTTAGTCCATATGATTTTGGTATCCTTAAAAAACATAAATATGTTACATACATACAAATCACATATAGACCTACATACGCTACATACACAGAGCTTAAGAAAGTAAATACATTTCAGAGCTCAGTTTATGTCTTGTGAATTGACACACCAACTATATCTTTGTTTCCTTGATGGACTACAGAATCTGGAGGCACTGTCCTGCTGTGCTCCTTGAAGTGAGGCAATTGGAGCTGGGCGTGCTGGCAGAGAAAAGGGAGCCGAGCCTGTAATGCCATCACAGGCTGCACCTCAGCGTGGATGGGCTCACACAAGACACTGCTGTTGCCGCACTTGCCACTGTCTGTCCCAGAGTCACTACACTGCAAGAGGATATACTTTATAGGATTTGGGAAACTTTTCAGAATCTGGGTCCTTTCCATTACAGTAACAGCTGGGACAGGAAGTCAGCTGCCCCCTCACCTTCACCAGCTGGTACTCTGAACACCTCCTCCCCCTTAAACGCAAATCACATGACAGCTTCTTCTGTTTTATAACTAACATTTCCAAAGGGGGTATACCCTATTACCAAATTTACATAATGCCATTCACAGATAGAGAAACCTTATTTAAATGACGTAGAAGAATTTTCTTATTCTGACCTGAACTGATGCTTCACCACCCATGCATTGCAAGCAGGGGTGAGCGTAACGCGCGTAATTCTGTGTAGCGCAATCATGTGGAATTAGCAATGAATTCCACTAGATTACTCTTGAATTATGCGAGAAAATGAATTCCAAGTTTAGCACAATTTCTTAGAGCAAAAATGCCCCCTTGCATCTAAAATGGATGTGAGGATGTATTTAGCGCTAAATTCAACAGAACATGAATAACGAGCGCCGGCAGATGCTCGTGCTCGCTAAACGTGCTCTTGGGGTAGGATTTTTCCCCAACTTACTACCGGCATTTAGCGCTGTTTTTTTTACTTAAATGCACCCTGGTGTGATGCATTTTGCACTAAGAAACAGTCCTAAATGCATCAGAAAACGAATGTCGAGCGCAAGCGGTCTCACAGATGGATTTTTCCCCTCTTAAATTTCTCTTAATTATGCAAGCAGGAGTAATTGCGTAATTATTGGTAATTCTGCATCGAAAAGTAATGCATAATTACTGAAATTACTCCGGCGCAATCAAAATTATGCCCAGGATTAATTGCAGCTGAAGAACTTCTTATTTAACAATGTATTGGTATGTGTTGGAATTTGTGATGAATCCATTTATCTCCCGGTGAGAAGTCTAATAATTGGAGCATATATTGTAATTGATTTCCTTATTGACATAAAAGCAACACTACGACAAAACGTAAAAGAAATGGGGATGAAATACAAAAAATGCTTAGCTTGTGCTACTTTGCACCAAAGCTCCATTCGGCATCATATTGCTCATTGGCAAGTTGTGTTGTCCTAATCTGTTTCCTTCTGTGAATGTCAGTGTTTTTTGAAGAGGGAACAAATCAATGATTTGCACAATCCCAAAACTATCAATAGAGTACTTCAGCAAATCCTCTGCAGGAGAGTTTCTTAACCTTTTGATTTCTGTGGACCCCCTTTCAATCATTACCGTGAATCTGGGGCCCCCCTGAATCATTACCACAAATCTGGGGAACCCACTGAATCATTACTAGCATCTGGGAACCCCCATTTAGTCATTACTAGAAGCTGGAAATCATGGCCAAGGCAATTTCTACGGTTTAAACCTCAAAACAACACACAAAACTGCAAAAACAAGTATACATCAAACAAATACTCAAACGGTGAAATATTTAATTCGCATATATATAGAACAATTATAGAAAGGTAGGGGCTTATATAAATTCAGTTCTTAATTCTAAAAAACAAAGCAGTCGCGGACCCCCTGGATAGGTTTTGCAGACCCCCAGGGACCCATGGACCACATGTTAAGAATCACTGCTCTAAAGTCAGCCACCCAGGATCACACCAATTCAGAAACAAGGGGGGATATTTACAACTGAAGTGGCGGAGTGAGGCGTTAGCCGTCATGGCTTAACGCCACACTCCGCCACTTCAGAAATGCAGGGCTGCACCATATTTACGAGAATATGGGGCAGCCTTCTGTTTCTCCCTGTGCTGGTGCTACACTAAGCAATGTAGCGCCAACGCAGGCACCCTTGCACCATAGTGCAAGGGTGTCTGCGTGTAGGGGAAAGATTGTTTATGTACAGGAAGGTCCCACTTCCAGTACATAAACAATCTTTAAATGCCATTTTGTCACTTCTATTTGTGCTGCTTAATGCAGCACACATGGAAGTCACAAAATGTCATTTTTTTTAAAAGATTGTTTATGTGCAGGAAGGGGGACCTTCCTGTACATAAACAATCTAAGGCTTTTTGCTTTTTCCATGTGTGCTGCGCACATGGAGAAAGCAAAAACGAGGAGAAATAAAGCATTTCTCCAAGTTTTGCCAACTTAAGACCAGGTATTTCTTGGTCTTAATTGTGGCGCTGCCTCCTATTTACGCTGCCCTTGTAATTAGGGGGCAGCGTCAAAATCAATGGGTGTTGCGTTGGAACGCCCACTGCAACAACCACTGCCCACCTCTTTCACGCTAAGCATAGCGTGAAAGGGTGCCTTATTTACAAGGCAGCGTTAAGCCACGTTAAGTGGCTCAACGCTGCCTTGTAAATAAGGCGAGGTCCCTATCACCACCACAAGGTCACTGAAAGTGACGTTGTGATGGCGATAGGGGCTTGTACATATGCCAAAAATGCGTTCATGTGAAATTTTACACCTTGTGGAAAATCCATGTGAGCCTGCTTGCATGTGGAAACGTTCATTTGCTCGTGCAAATTTTTCCCCTCTGGAAAAGCCTTTTTCCCAACATGGAAGTATTTATTTTCCCACCTGTCCCATGAAGACTGTTATGTCTACTTTGACAGGTGTAAAGTTGCATGTGCTTCCAAAGTAGGAAAATCTGCCATACTGACAGATATGGCACTGTTATCAATGCAATTTGTTTTCAAAACACTCCACAAATAACCATTATATAAAACTTAGGTTCAAAAACATTTGGGTCTTGGGCCCAATGATTGTATTTTACTTTTTGCTGCTTCAAAACAGCATTGACCACCTCAAAGAGACATGGAGCACATAGCCACAGTTACAAAATATCATGTGCAAATCTGCACCACCCAGGCAGTTTTTGTAATCCCGTCTTTAAGTGCAAAACAGCTAATTTAAACACTGGGGGGCAGATTTACACCCCCCCTGCGCCACCAGTACGTCACTTTTTGTGACGTACTGGAGGCGCATTTCACTTCTCCATATTTACAAGGAGAGTAAAAGCCACCCTGCGTGACTTTTCCTCTCCTTGTAAATATGGCCCCTTCACACGCAGCACTTTGCGTGGAAGGGGCGTTCCATGGGTGTTGCTGTGGGTGTGCCCACGCAACACCCATGGAATGAGACACATTTCCAGATTTACGAGTAATCGTAAATCTGGAAATGCGGGTCAATGCTACGCCTCCCCAGGGGAGGCGTAGCGAGGCGCAACGAGGAGAAATGTTTTCATTTCTCCTCGTTTTTTCCTCTTTCAAAGCGCATTGAAAGAGGAAAATGCCTGTAGTGATTGTTTTTGTGCAGGAAGGTGCCCCTTCCTGCACAAAAACAATCTCCCCACGACGCAGGCATCCTTGCACCATGGTGCAAGGGTGCCAGCACCAGCGCATGGCTGCAGTTTGTGCGCCAGCGCAGGGGACAGCACAGGAATGCAACATATTATTGTAAATATGTTGCATTCCTGTGCTTCGGAAGTGCTGCAGCGTGGCGCAGTCAAAGGGCCTGCGTTGCCACGCTGCGGCACTTCCTTCTAGATCTGCCCCCGTATTTTTTAATGCAGTTTTATATAGCACAAACTAGACCTGGAGGTATTGGAGCTTTACATGAGCACCAGTTACATTACACAAGGACACGTTCATTTCTTCACTTAGGCATGGGGAAATTTAGGGCCATATTTGCTAACATTTTGAGTCATGGTTGTGCCACTTTTAGGGGCTTATTTACAAGCCCCTTGCACCACCGGTACGTCTGTTTTTCTCATATAAAAGGTCATGCACCAGCAGCGCAAGGGGCTTGTAAATAAGCCCCTTATAGTGCAGCCACGACGCAAAATGCTAGTATATATTTACAAAGCCACGCAAGGGGCAATTTGCGCCATCTTGAGTGGCTTTGTAAAGAAATGTAATGCAACACAGCGCCTTGTGCTGCATTGAGTTACATTTTGTTTTAGGAGGGCTTCCATGCGTGGAGCATGGCAATTCCTGTAAATCTACATATGAATTTCACACAACCCCAGATTTACAAAGTTTTGTAAATGTGGGATTGCATGAAATCCCAAAGCCTCCCAGAGGATGGCATAACGAGGAGAAAAATCTTTCTTCCGGGTGCACATAGAAAGATGAAAATGAATTCTGTTTGTATTTCAGGCACCGTTGCACCACGGTGCAAGGGCAGGGCCATAGCGGGTGGGCGGGGCCGTTTTTGTTACCGGGGGTCGGCAATATCGGCCCCCTGTAACAAAATCGGCCGAAACTGGCCCTCGCAAACTGCTCGGCTGCACTCCCCCTCACCCCAGGGGGGGCCGGCTGAGCAGTTTGCCAGGGCCGGTTTCTGTTCCCAGTCCGGCCCTGTGCAAGGGGGCCTGCATTGGTACTAGCCTAGGCTGCCAGAAGTGCACCAGCACTATGAGAGAGCAGAAGTGCGCCATATCTTAATAGACATGGACCATTTCTGGTCTCTCCCTTTCACATAACGCATCAAGTTGGCTTGCTGAACTGCGTTGCTTGAAAGATTAGTAAATCCAGCCCTAAGTGTATGCCCAGAATCACTGGATGTTGAGCCGACGCCGAGGCTTAAACCTGATTGCCAGTTCCAATAGCGACATCTCAGTGCGTAGCGCCACATCCTTATTCCTTGCTCATGTTTGATTCTTTTTTTTCATCATTGTATTCAATCTTCACATGGTCCAGAGGCACTTGCGCTATTACTGGAGCAAAAATTACAATAAACCCTAAAATCTGGATCCCTGAGCAGAGTTTTAAACAGGAAGTTAGTGAACCAAAAATAAACCGGCCTGGCTGCCTTTGCATTTGTGTTTACCTCGGCCTGTGAGTAATTTGTCACCAGAGGAAGTGCTCTCGAATGTCTGAACCTGCTGCAGGATCGCTGCCTCATCGAGTGCTTAGTTTCAGAAGATAATGTGTGTGGGCGCTATCGTGTGACGACAGGACAGGCGGAGTTTCTCACTGCCACTAATCCGAAGCTATGTGATTCTGCGACGCTTGAGAGATTATTTCATGGGGAAGAAGTCGAGAGGCTGTCAGCTTCTCTGGAAGTTTCACACTCTTGTGGGTAAAGTACTGGAAATCGTGCGGGGCCCCTGACAGAAGAGGCATGTGGAGATGCAGTGCCGCCGCCATTACTGAACAACTTTACACAGGGGCAGATCTACAAGAAAGTACCGCAGCGTGGCACCGCAAGCCCTTTGGCTGCGCCATGCTGCGGCACTTCCAAAGCACAGGAATGCGACATATTTACAATAGTATGTCACATTCCTGTGCTCTCCCCTGCGCTGGCGCACAAACAGCTGCCATGCGCCGGTGCAGGCACCCTTGCACCATGGTGCAAGGATGCCTGCGCCATGGGGAGATTGTTTTTGTGCAGGAAGGGGCACCTTCCTGCACAAAAACAATCACCACAGACATTTTCCTCTTTCAATGCGTGCTGCATTGAAAGAGGAAAAAACGAGGAGAAATGAAAACATTTCTCCTCGTTGCGCCTTGCTACGCCACCCCTAGGGTGGCGTAGCATACTGACGCATTTCCAGGATTACGAATCCTCGTAAATCTGGAAATGTGTCTTGTTCCATGGGTGCTGCGTGGGAACACCCACAGCGACACCCATGGAACGGCCCTTTCACGCAAAATGCTGCGAGTAAAGGGGCCATATTTACAAGGACAGGAAAAGCCACGCAGGGTGGCTTTTCCTGTCCTTGTAAATATGGGGCAGGGAAATGCGCTGCCAGTGCATCTCAAAAAGTGACGTACTGGCAGCGCAAGGGGCTTGTAAATCTGCCCCACTGTATTTATACAGAACACAAAAGGTATTACTAGTGCTTAATTTGAGCCAATGGTTTCGGTGATCAGCACTGGGTCTAGTGACAGTCCACCACGTGGTGGCGGTGTCTATTAATTTTGAGAGGAGCACAACAACTGTGATAATTAGTCAAATCGCATTGAACATGAATAATACCAGCCCCTCACCCCATTATTATAGCTTTGTGTGGCCTGAAATAGACTGAATTGTCACACTTGTAGGAGTGCGATGGTTAGGTGTTATGTTGGTACTGCCATTGGCAATGCGTGATGCAGGCTACACTAGCATTCCGAGAAGGGCCCTGGCACTTAATTCTTTACAAATTAAGCACTGGGTATCATGTGATGCTGAAACCCCCTGGCACATTCGACAAAACCTTTTGTACACATATTTCAGGTCCTGATTAAAATAATCAGCATCTGTGGTTGTCTGGGGGTAGGTTTTCTGCAGAGGTAAGCGTGGAGTGGAGTAAGGAGAAAATGGGTGTTCTCATGGAGTGCCTTGGAGTACGCTCTGCACAGAGATGGAGCAAACCTCAAGATTTAGGGAGGGCAGGAAACACTCACCACATTTGGATTCAGTGACTGCTGAAATGTATACATTTTAGCTAGTCCAGAAGCAGGGCTGGACAGAGGAGCAAAAAGAAGCCCTGGCAAAAATGCTCAAACCAGCCCCGCTGGCTTCATCTCCTCGCGCAATCTTTCTTCCCAGCAATCCATGCTCTCTCTCTCCTCTCTCGCCTTTCTCTCTTTGCCTGCTTTCTCTCTCCTTTTTCTCTCCCTCTCGCCCTTTATCCCTGTCTTGAAGCCTCCCTGTGCCTGCGCAGTTGACCTCAGGTAGCTGAGTAAAGTTACAACGGCACCAGGAGCAGGGTCCCCACCTTAATAACCAGCCTTCAGGGGCTCCAGCCCGCTGGGGAAATGCTCGGTGGAATAAAAGGTCTGTCCATACCTGTCCAGAAGGACATCAAAGGCAGCAGCGGTCAAGGGTGCCGTCTTTGCAAAGTCACATGGTGTCAATATACAAGAGGCATTGCAGGTGGTGTCTGCATTCCTGACCTCTTTACTCTGTCTCTTCAGGTCTTCAAATGCTGAGGCTCAATACTGGCAGGAGCACATTCCAGCTCATCTTCACCAGCATTGAATCAACTGCACTGGTTGCCTGTTGCCACAAGCTTGTCAAGATTCTATGACCACAAAGCGGTAGGGTTTCCCAGTTTTCAAAACCATTGAATAGAATGCGATAGAACAGGTTGACTCCATAAAAAGGATAGACTTTATGCAAAGGAGGGTTTCAATGACTCACATATTTGCTGGCTCAAGATTAAAGTAGCGGGGGCCTAATCAGGACCTTTGTTATTGGACTGCTGTTTCCTACACTCCTACACACGATCCCACTATCTCATTATGTTTGCATATCTCAGATGGCAATTTCCAACCCAATGGACCTATGGGCTGGTGCTCTGCGACAATTCAGGGTGTAATGTAATGAAGACACGCTAAGAGTAAGTATAGTACATCCATCTTTTCTTAATACATCATCGGTACATTTTGTAGTAGGGTGGGACAGTTCAAGCCCTGTGAGGACATCCAAGAAGACAGTATTGGTTCAGCTGTCTTGTAGGCAAGAGGAAGACATGGCAGACATTGGCAACATGCAGTGAATAAGGTAAAAACCAATTCCCACTGCACCCATCCTGATAGAGGCTGCCTGCACCTGAGAGCAGTCAATCAGCTGCACCTGAGAGCCTTGCAGGGGACTGTGCATCTGACATGGACTGACTTCTAACTCCAAGGGTTTGAGCCCTCTGACCTGGTGTGACTCTGCTGGTGCGTGCTTATGACTGAGGTCAGGGAATCAGCTGTTGAAACTGGAAGGTCAGAGGTAGAAGGGCATAAAGATGATCGATGAAAGACCTGTGGGCGTGTGAGACCTTGGGTTCTATGGGGTCTCTTTTAATGCCAAAAATAAGGCTTCTGCTCTAGAGAAGAATCATCTTACAAAGAGGAAACAAGTGTTTGCTCCCTGTAGGCACACTGCTTGTCCACTGATGAATGGGTGAGATGGGAGAACCCCACATACAAAACTGGAAAAGGAAGATGTCCTGCACAGCCCTCAGGGGCATATTTACAAGGGCATTGCACCAAAGAAAGGTCACTTTTAATGATGTTCCTGTGGCGCAATGCCCTGCTCCATATTTACAAGGTGCCGTTAAGCCACTTAACATGGCTTAGCGCCACCTTGTAAGTATGCCCCTAACCACAGCAGTCCGCTGCGGCAAAGGGGCGGGCAATGGGTGTTGCTGTGGGCTTTCTACCGCAACACCCATTGCTTTTTGAAGCTGCCCCCTATTTACAAGGGTGGCTGTAGTATTCACCACTGTCGTTCTGGGTTTTAGCTCCTTTTTGGAACCAGAACCACAGTGGGAAATCTCGGGTGTTCTGAGAGTTCTAGTACGGGGGTTCGTTTGCAGTTGGAGGATGCAGTTTGTCACTGAGGCTGTTGTTCTTTATGCTTGCAGCTCTGTATTACATATGAACTGATGAAATAAAAGCTACAGCACCTCAACGTTGGCGTGGTCGGTTCCTTTAAGTACCACACTTTTGATGGTGATGAGTTGCAGAGCTGCCGAAGAACCTGAGTGTTCGATGGGCTTTCACACGATGGAGAGTTAAACACAAGTACTGTATGGGGCTCACGCCTTTGTCCCACATCGTTGTTGTGACAATTTCTGCTGTTTGGGTGTCTGCCCCCTCACGCCTCCAAGTGTCAGCCTACATCGCGGAGTTGGCAGGCTTTTCTTCTGGGCTGCGGTGCATTTCACGTTGTATTCCAGCCGTGGAGGAGTTTTCAGTGGAGCTCACGTCACACGATGTGTGCTGCGCACGTTGCCAAGTTCCGTGGTGCGCATGTACTTTGTTTGATTGGAGTAACCTAGCAACATGGAGCTCACCCATTACTAAGTCTCAGCTGTCTGCCCATCGCCTACGCGCAGGGCATTTACATTAAGCCACAGCAACGTCCTGTTTTTGATTCATTATGCTCCAGCTCTTTTAAGTATCTACATCCTACGTCTGGGTCCAGTACTAAGGTTTTGGCCTTTATTCACCGCCGATACACATGACACGTACGTCGTGACTTTGCAACGTGGATCCTATACGTTGCCCAGCTGTTGATCATTTTACACAGTTTCATCATCAATGGGTATATATTTTTTTCAGACTTTGCCGATGTATATGGCTGTACACATTTCAAAATGACTCTTCCAGCGAAGAAGGTAGTTTGATTTTATTTCGGCTTCCACATGGTTTATTCTGCATGTTTATTCTTCTGGATTTGCTTCTTCAAGTCTTTCGCCAATTCACATGGCAATCCATATAAAGTGCGCATCATTTCAGTCCTTTTCATAGTTTTCTAAATATTTAGTCATCTTTTGTGCCATTACAAGCTGATAATTTCTAATGCATGCTAGGGTCTGCTTCCCGTGTGCCTAACCGTAAATAGTTTGTTTCTTGTTCCTCATAGTGTAATTTGCTATTGCTTTTTTTTCTCAGCATTTCTATTGCAGTATTAGACCATGCAATTTGTAAGCCCTCCTCCACCATTTTTGGAATCACCAGTAGAACCTCCTGTAGGATGGAAAAACTGGTTTGACGCTTTCGAAACCTATTTAGGTGCCATAGGAGCTTCAAGGTTTTGTCCTGAACGAAAGACATTTTTGTTGTTACATTCAGTAGGTTTTGAAGGTCACACTATTTTTAAGCATTAACCTAACATAGAGGAATCTGATGGGCAGCAAAATGATGACTATACAGAGTGCGTTAAGAAATTGGAGAAACGCTTTGATGTCCAACCTAGTATGGTTGTGTTAAGACACAAATTCCTTATGAGGAAGCAAATAGCTGGGGAAAATGTTGACATATATGTTTCTGCTCTCAGGAGGTTGGTGGCAGATTGCCTTTTTGAATCATTCACTTATCAATTAGTACGTGATCAGTTTATCTGCCTTTGCTCCAACAAAGCTATACAACAAAAGTTGTTGTCATTGACCAACCCTACGCTGGAGGAAACGTTGTGTATAGCCAAGAGTATTGAGACATCCCAGTTGTCTGTTAGGGAACTAGAGGAACACAAGACTGAAAATGTAAATGTAATTAGGCAAAAAGACAAAGGTTCTGTCAAACATTTTAATCACACTAGCACAAAGCCGGAGAGAATTTTTTTTAAAGCAATCTAATATATGTTTAAGATGCAGAAATCTTTCACATTTTAAGACTGGCAGATCTTGCCCAGCAAGAAATATTACATGTAGAACCTGCAACAAAATAGGCCATTTTGCCAAAGTGTGCCAGAGTCAAGGTAAACAGACAGGTAAAATCAACCCTATAGTAGCTAACTTGGGATAAGACATTTCTGAAGACCTGTTAGACAAATTGCAAGAAGATCTCCAAGATATGGTTCTAGTGGTTGCAGATGACAAAGTGGAAGTTGGTGATCCATCCACATGCGTAGACCCATATGTGGATATATCCGTTGGAGACATGGTAGTTAAATTACTTGTTGACTCTGGTGCAAGAAGATCCATGATAATTCAAGAATTGTTCAATGATTTGTGGCCCGGAAGGAAATTTGAACCTCCTGATCGCGCGCCTGTTTCCTATGAGGGGCATCGCATTGAATTGTCTGGATTTTTTGAAGATGTTCTATTTTTCAGGGAGATGAGGATCTTTGGGAAGATATTTGTTGCGATCAAAGATTTATTTATATTGGGTTGGTTTCACCAAGGGTTGCTTAAAATGATTTTGAAGCCTGGAACTGCTGACCAAGTCTCCATTGTGAGATTGTCTGAACCAGATCTAGTAACCAATTATTCAGTAGATAAGGCCCACGCAGATTTTCCTAAAGTATTTTCTGACAGTTTGGGAACTATTAAGGGTTTCCAACATAAACTAAAGATCAAGAACGGGTCCATTCCTGTAAAACACAAACTACGGAATGTAGCTTTTTCTGTAAGGGGAGACTTAGAAAAGGAATTAGTGAAGCTCTGTGACAATGGTGTTATTGAACCCATCGATTCTTCATTGTGGTTGTCTCCTTTGGTGGTGGCTCACAAGAAGAATGGGGAGCTTCGTGTCTGTGTTGACTTATGCAACCTTAACAAGGCAATTTGGGTAGATTCACACCTGCTTCCGAAAATCTCTGATCTACCGGCGGCAGTGTTGGGTGCGAAGTGGTTCAGTAAGCTGGACCTTGCCTCGTCATACCACCAGGTTGTGCTAGAACCCGAATCTAGGCATTATACCTCTTTTGTATCCCCTGTGGGTACATTTCAGTATCGTAGGATGAAGTTTGGATTAGCTTCAGCGGCATCAGTCTTTCAAAGGATTATGTTTCAGTTACTCAAAGGCATAAATGGTGTAGTTGCTTTCCAGGACGATGTGCTAATCTTTTCCAAGACCAAAGAGGTTACACGAAGTCATTCTTAATCGTGTCCTTTCCATTCTCGAGGAGAAAGGTGTAGTTCTAAAAATCACTAAGTGTGAATTTTGCAAGAATAGGATTGAGTATTTAGGTCATGTAGTGTCAGGTGATGGCATTGAACCTAGACCTGGTCTCGTCAGTGCAATCATTGATGTAAAAGGTCCTAAGTACAAAACGGCTCTCAAATCTTTCATTGGGATGTGTGAATTCTATTCCCGGTTCATCCCCGATTATGCATCTCACATTTTACCGTTAACCAAACTGTTAAAGAAGGATGCCAAGTTTTGTTGGGATAGTTCTTGCCGGAATTCTTTTGAGTGGGTCAAAAAACAATTGGCTAGCTCAAAGATCTTGAAACCATTTGACCCCAAACTTGGTTGTTGTGTCACGGTAGATGCTTCTAATTATGGTCTGGGAGCCATTTTGACATGGGAGAATGGTGTGGTGGAAAGCACCATTAGTTATGCCTCCAGAGTACTGCGGGACACAGAAATTCACTATTCCACTATAGAAAAGGAATTGTTGGCATGCTGGTGGGCGATTCAGAAGTTCAAACCTTATATCTAAGGTACAAAATTTACTGTAAAGACAGATCATAAACCTTTGGTTTCCATTTTGTCTGGGGAGAAAATCAAAGAACAAACGCCCAGAATCTCGAGACTTTCATCCAAACTATTGCAATTCCATTTTGATATCATACATATCAAGGGAGGAAAGAATGTTCGAGCTGATTTTTTATCCCGTTTTACGATCCACGACGTTTATGTGGAAGGGGAGGACTCCTCTGATGAAAGTTGTTTCATTGCCTCGATAGACTTGGAGGAGTCGTGTGCCATCACGGAACGTGAATGGAGAGATGAAATGGATTCAGACGAGGTTATGAAAGGTGTGTTGCAGTTTGTTGCTAATGAATGGCCAAGTGAAAAATCCCTAGCATATATGTATCAGCCGTTCTGGAAGGTTTCTGAGGAACTCTCAGTTGACGATGGTATACTTCTAAGAGGTGATAAATTAGTTCCTCCCACTGGTTTAAGATCGAGATTTATCAGGATTACCCATGAGGGACACATGGGAGCTACATTCACTAAAAAAAGGCTTAGACAAACTTTGTGGTGGCTCTCTATGGTTAGAGAGGTTAAATCTTTTGTTGGTGGTTGTGTTATATGTCTTTCCTCAGAGAAGGGATTGTGTACAAGGAAGCCACCTCTTCAGTCCATTGAATACCCTGCAAGAGCTTGGGAGAAAATTGGGGTTGATCTTGTTGGGCCTTTTAGTAAGTGGCCAAGACAGTATCGTTTGCGTTGGTCGCAGTGGATTTGTATTCAAAGTGGGCAGAAGTCAAATTTGTGTTGGAACCTAGTGCCGGTGAAGTCATTGAATTTCTTAGAGAAATTTTTCTCAGAGAAGGCTACCCGTTGTTTTTTGATTTCGGACAATGGGGTCCAATTTGTCAATGAGGAAGTCGAAAAGTGTCTTCTTGCGGGGGGGGGGGTCAAGCATTTGAAGACGTCTCTTTATCACCCACAAACAAATGGTCAAGTTGAGTGCATGAACCGTGTCCTAGTAGACTGTATTCAATGGGCAGTCAATAACAGGTGTGTAGGGATTAATGCTGTTAGGTCCATGTTATGGTTTTACCGTTCTTCACCACATTCTAATACCCAAATTTCTTCTTTTGAAATGTTAAGGGGGCAGAAAGCCTGCCACCAAGCTGTGCCCGAGTTGGAAGTGTAGGTGGGTCAAGTTTGGTGTTGACTTGGTTATTGGGGATGCAAAGGCTAGGATGAAGGTGAATGATGCCCAGGTGAAACAGAAGAAAGACTTTGACAGCCGAAATTGGGTCAAAGCTCTCAAAGTTGAAGTTGGAGACAAAGGGGCTTATTTACAAGCCCCTTGCGCCGCCGATGCGTCACTTTTCCCCATTATTAAAAGTGACGCACTGGAGGAGCAAGGGGCTTGTAAATAAGTCCCAAAGTGTTTATCAAAAATGGAAGCTATGTAAAAAAGAGTGGTAGGAAATTTGGTGGTCCTTTTGTGGTTGACAAGGTTTGTGGGAGTGCGGTGAGAGTTTCTGGCACCAATTGGTGGAATGCTGCTAAGGTGGTTAAAGCCCCTCAGGATGTATGTCATAGGAGTCAGGAAGAAGGGCGTTGTGTGAATGAGGCACCACATGGAAATGTTGTGGGTCAAACTGTGTTCGGTGAGGGTTCATGCAGAAGCAATCGCTCTATACGGATTCCTGTGAGATTCAGACAGTAACCTGGGTTCATGATCTGTTTTACCTTTATTTGGTAAACCTTTTTGTACTTTTTTTAAAATATTGTTTCATCTGTTTTTGTGTTAAGTTCTCTTCTTTGTTTTTATTTCATCCTTTTGGGGAATATTGCTGATGGGTTTTAATGTCAGTGTAATTTTGCCTTTATTAAATTGTTTTGTTGTGTTAAAGGGGATGAGTAAATGTAGTATTCACCACTGTCGTGCTGGGTTTTAGCTCCTTTTCGGAACCAGAACCACACTGAGGAATCTCAAGTGTTCTGAGAGTTCTAGTACGGGGGGTTTGCAGTTGGAGGATGCGGTTTGTCACGGAGGCTGTTGTTCTTTATGCAGGCAGCTCTGTATTACATATGAACTGATGAAATAAAAGCTACAGCACCTCAACATTGGTGTGGTCGGTTCCTTTAAGTACCACAAAGGCGTAAATATGGGGCAGCACCAAAAATAAGACCAGGGAAAACCTGGTCTTAAACTAGTGCAATGAGGAGAAATGCTTTTATTTCTCCTTGTTTTTGCTGTTTCTATGTGTGCTGCATTATGTAGCACACATAGATAAAGCAAATCGCCATTAGGGATTGTTCATGTGCCTGAAGGTGCCCCTTCCTCCGCATAAATAATGACGAGTTGCAACTTCTATATGTTCTGCATTCTGCACCACACATAGAAGTTACAAATCACCATTAGTGATTGTTTATGTGAAGGAAGGGACACCTTCCTGCACATGAACAATTATTCCCTGCAGCGCAGGCACCCTTCCACTATGGTGCAAGGGTGCCTGCGTTGGTGCTAAGCAGCTAAATTTAGCACCAGTGTTAGGGAAAATGCAGGGGTGTGCCACTTTCTTGTAAATGTGGTGCATCATTGTGTTTTGAAATTGTCAGAGCGCGGCGTTAGCAATTTTGGCTTAACTCCACGCTCTGACTGTTTCTTGCGAATACCCCCCTCAGTCCTTTGGCCTCCTCTCTCCTCGACCAGAGATGAGTGCAGCTGCATGAGGAGCTAGACCGGAGAGTTACAAGAGCCGGCGCCAGGTACCATTAGGAATGGAAAGAAGAAAGAGAGGTAGTAATAAGGTGAGAGCTGTGTTGGGTGATTGAGCACAATAATAGGATAGAAGATAGGGTGACATAGAGATGGAAAACCCAAGGGGGAAATGAAACGCATAGAAATTGTAAATTCTCATTTACAGAATCAAGATTTGTAGAGTTTTGCAAAAGAAAATTCCACTCCCACTACCTAGTGAGCTTTTCTACTTAGTCAAGTCTGCGCCAGGAAGACAGGAGAGAAGAGGGAAGTTTAGAGAGATAGTCATATACATTCATGTGAACACCACAAATCCACTACTTTTTTGGGTATTCACAAATGCTTTAGCTCACATTTTCCTTTTTGGATACATGTGGAAACATACTCCAGCAAAAGTCAAGTGCATTTGTTTCTTTGGAGAGCAGGGGAGGCCAACAACCCCATATTGAATATGTTTTTAGAGAAGAGATTTTACTATAACTAGTTCTCTTTTTCAAACGAAAAATGGTTTTTACAGACGAGTGCAAAATGCACTCTAAATCAGTTCCTGAATCTGATTAGGGTTAGAAGGCTAGGACCTGATTCACAAAGGGCCTATGCACTCATGGCGGAGGCCCCGCCGTCGTGGGGGATTCTGCCCTGAGTGCGGAAACTCCCACACGACTGCGGGCCGCCGCCTTAAGTGCAGAGGCCCTTTGTGAATCAGGCCCTTACAGTCTTATGTGTGCAATGTGTGCATGTAATAGATTAGACTGTGATCCTATGGAATTCTAGGACTCCCCTAAATAAAAGTAGATCTAGGACAAATAAAAACTTAAGTCTGTTCATCTAGTTTTACTTTTCCTCTGCCTGGGCCTCTTTAAGGTCCAGCTGAAACTAGGAAGAGGGAAATAACCAGGGGCGGCTCCTCCACTAGGGCGCAGGAGCGTCGCCCCACTGCTTTCTCGCAGTGTGAGAAGCAGAAACATAAAATGGTAATAGCTTTCAGTTATTACCGTTTTATGTTTGGTTGCGGGCGGGTGGGTGGGCGGTGCTGCTCTGCGAGCAGGCAGGGGAGGAATAGTGTGCATGTCCACTCCCGAGTGTGCATAGACTGTTTGGTCGGCCGCCTGGGGCCACCCAAACCAGTCATGCGCACTCTCCCCTTCTCCCTGTAGGCTGCATTGCAGCCTGCATGGAGAAGATGGCCTCCTCATAAGCCGCTGGCTGGACGGCGTCCCGACCAATCACAACGCTGCTTGCAGCGTTGTGATTGGCTTAGGGGAGGGAGCCTGGCTGCCTGCTTCTGCTTCCTGTTCTTGTGAGCAGGAGCAGAGAAGACGTGGGACCCGGCTGGCGGAAAGGTACGTTTATTTATTTATTTTAAAAATTAAATTAACCCCCTTGCGCGCGACCTGAACTCGCGAGCCATGCCAGCCACGACTGGAAGTAACTGTGGTCTACCTGCGGCTTCCTCCTTCTAGACTTTTGATGGGAGGACTGAAATGGGAGCCTGCAGGATGGTCTGATTATACTTGGGGAATCATGTTCATACTCCAAATGATAATAGTCTACATAAAAAGCAGCATATATTGCACTGGATGGAATTACTTTAGTAAGAATTTAAATAGGACCTGTTGAAGCTAAACGTGGAGGTCAAAAGCAATTCCAATACCCTCGTATAAGTATCATAAAATAAGGAATTTAAGTCTGTATTGAGTACGGAATACAAGTGAGCTGGTAAAAAGCACTTAACATTCCTTCCATGCCTCTAGGCACACACACAGTCAAATAAAAACCGAAATTATATTTAATATTTTTTCTTACTTTCACATTTGTTTATAGTATCCTCAAAATGAACATAGGCGACTTCAAACACATTTTCAACTAATTGCTCCAATGGCTTAAACCACAAAGATGCTTATTAGACAAAATGAGAAAAGCTACGAAAAAAATGAGATCTTTTCACATGAAGTATAATATTTAGTTTGAATTCGTTCCAATCTCCGACTGTCTATAAAGCTGCCTTAGCTTTCCATAAAATGTATTCAAATGCTTTCTAATTATCAAGCAAGAAGGTTGTTTTCGTTATCTTTCTCATTTTCAAAGGAATGTTTTTCATGTATACACATTTTTTATTTTTTCCGGAGTTTTATATTGCGCGAACTTGACCCGACGGTATCAGAGCTCTTTACATGAGCACCAGTTGCTTACAGACGGACACATACATTTTTTGTTAGGCACAGGGGGGCAGATTTACAAGCCCCTTGCGGCAACCTTACGACGCCGTTGCGTCACTTTTGTGACGCAGCAGCGTCGTAAACAATGCGCCACGATGCAACATATTTACAACGTGACGCATCTAGGGAGATGCGTCACGTTGTAAAGCCCTGCGCTACATTATACCTGCTTCAGGTATAATGTATGCAGGGTGGGCGTTCCGTCGCAAGGAAGCCTCGTAAAAGTGACTCAGTGAAATGTACAAGATTTCACTGAGTGACTTTTACGACGCCACTGCGTCAAAACCTTGCGCCTGCTTGAAGCAGGCGAAGGAGTGACGCAGCATAGTCGGAATATGCATTCCTGACCATTGCTGGAGTTGCGTCGTGCTTACGACACGACTCCAGCAATGTGTTGCCTTTCCGACAGAAGATGCGTCACGGATCTGTCTGTCCTTGCGCCACGGTGCGCCGCATTTAAATGCGGCGCATCCATGGTGGCGCAAGGCTATTTTTCCCTCACGCAAATGAACTGGCGCATCTCTGCAAATATGCAGAGATGCGCCAGTCCTTGTAAATCTGCCCCAGGGAGAATACGTGATTTGCCCAGAATCACAGGATGTTGGGCGTCCCTGCTGCGACTCGAACGCGGTTCCCCAGTGTCGAGGTCAACCGCTCTACCTGTAAGGTCACATTCTCTCCACATATGATTAATTTGGTATCTACCGTATGTGCGCCATTGTCTCCTTATCGATTTGTAAATGCAGAGCAAATTGGCATCTTTATTTATGAATTTCACCAACTGTGCTCCACAAGTGTAGATTAGGAAGACCTTGAATATTACACGTGCTAGCTATATATAGACAAGGTGCCCCCAACCTTTTGTGTTCAATGAGCAACATTTGTGTGTCAGTCCAAATGGTGAGCAACATCTGAACCACAAAAGCAATGTATTTCCATTGATGTGCGTTAAAGGGATAGAAACATGAATTAATACTGCAACAAACACATTGCACATAAACAAATGCACCTGCATTTGCAGTAATCAACAGTGATTTAGGGGACATTTCCTGGAATATTGTGCATTTAAAGCATAATATTATCTAGTGAAAGTGACAGAATATTAGATTGGCTCTAAAGACCAAGGGGCATATTTACAAGCCCCTATCGTCACCACAACGTCACTTTCAGTGACGTTGTGATGGCGATATGGGCCTCGCCTTATTTACAAGGGAGCACTAAGCCACTTACTGTGGCTTAACGCTGCCTTGTAAATAAGGCACCTTTTCACGCTGTGTTTAGCATGAAAGGGGAGGGCAATGGGTGCTGTGGTGGGCGTTCCACCGCAACACCCATTGATTTTGACGCTGCTCCCTATTTACAAGGGCAGCGTAAATAGGAGGCAGCGCCAAAATTAAGACCAGGGAAAACCTGGTCTTAAAAAGGCGAAACGAGGAAAAATGCTTTATTTCTTCTCGTTTTTGCTGTTTCCATCTGTGCTGCCTTGTGCAGCACACATAGAAACAGCAACTTGCCTAAGATTGTTTATGTGCAGGAAAGTCCCCCTTCCTGCACATAAACAATCATTTAAAAAAAAAAAAAAATACCGTTTTGCAACTTCTATGTGTGCTGAATTAAGCAGCAAACATAGAAGTTACAAAATGGCATTTAAAGATTGCTTATGTGCAGGAAGGGGGACCTTCCTGCAAATAAACAATCTTCCCCTCAACACAGACATTCTTGCACTATGGTGCAAGGGTGCCTGCGTTGGCGCAAGGCAGCTAAATTTAGCGCCAGCGCAGGGGGAAACACAGGGCTGCACCATATGCTAGTAAATATGGTGCAGCCCTGCGTTTCTAAAGTGACGAAGCGTGTCGTTAGCCTTCTTGGCTTAATGACACGCTTCGCCACTTTATTGTAAATATGCCCCCAATTTACCAAAAGTGTTGTTACTTATAACGAAATATTTTATAAATAATGGCAAATTCTGATTTGTAAAGAAAATTGTGCCAGGAAAACGGTTCAATAGTGGAAGATTTACAAAATACTCTGCAAGGCAACTGACTGCTTTCCCCTTTAGATTTTTGGATATAAAGGGGCATTTTGCAATCCATTAAGCCAGTAACATTGGTACAACCATTTGAATCTAATTTAACATGGAGGTTTAGAGCACTTTCCTTGCTTCAGCAGGAATCAGAATGACAAATTATGCAAATATTATGACACCAGTAACTACTGGGTGTGATAAAGTCTGCTTATCCTGTTAAATTCCGGCAGGTCTTCCTTGCTGGAATTTATCAGTGGAAAATGTCTGGTAATTACTGGGACATCTATATTTTGGTACTGAAAGCACCAAATAGAAACATGTAATAGCTACTCTTTATTGCACCTGTTGAGTTCTGTCCCCTGTAGCTTTGGATTTCATCAGTTGTGACAAACATTGCACCCTTCTGTGGGCCACTCTTAATGATGACCTGTGTAGGAAATTATACATTTAACGCATATTACGCCAGCTACATTCTTCAAAACTTGATAAACTGAAAATGACTTTACTTGGAGGGAGGATAAGGAGTTCTTCCATTGGACTTCTAATAAATTTAGATGAAAACAATCTAGTAACAGTGGTCTAAATGTGATAGGATATAATGACCTAATGACCACTTAATGGGGAGAGGGAGTAGTGTTCTTTCCAAGGATGTTTTGCCAGATACCATGGTTTTTATAGCACAATAGTCCAGTGACCTTCTGAAACATTGGTAGGTTGTAATACCAATTTACACTGTGGTCTTAGCACACTTTGCAATTTTCCATCGTACCCCAGCTACCACATAATGCATTTTTGGAAAATGGCCCTCTCTGAAGGTTCACCCAAAACTTTTTGCCTTCCTCCTCCCATTTTTCTGACCTTCTTATTGTTGGCCTTAGGACTCTGAGCAACACACCGCTGCTGACCAATGCTAAAGTGCATTTGCTTCTCCCCTAAACATGGTAACATTGGTGTATACACAATATTTAGTTTACTTGTAAGTCCCTTGTAAAGTGGTATACCATCTACCCAGGGCCTGTAACCTAAATGGGACTAGTGGGCCTGCAGCACTGATTGTGCCACCCCCACCAGTAGCCTTTCAAACCTGTCTCAGGCCTGCCATTGTAGGGCCTCTGTGTGCAGTTTACTGCCACTTCGACTTGGCTTTTACAACCCTTTTATTACACATAAGTCACCAATAAGGTAGGCCCTAGGTAGCCCTCAGGGCAAGGTGCTGTGTGACTAAGAGGTAGGACGTGTACTTTTCAGTTTTACATGTCCTTGTAGTGACAAATAGCTAAATTCGTTTTCCACTACTGTAAGGCCCACTCCTCTCATAGGCTAGCATTGGGTATTACTTAAAGCACTTTTAAGCTGTAATTAATTCCTAATCAGAAAGGAGTAGCTGCATCATGTTTTATATCTTTGGCATGGTCATGTAAAATCCTCTTTAATGGTAAAGTTGGATTTAACATTACTGTTTAAGAAATGCCACTTTTAGAAAGTGGGCATGTCTCTGCTATTACTGCTCTGTGTGCCTCGCAGCCTGTCTCCAGTACACATCTGGGGTGAGTGACAGCTACACTTTGTGCATTCCCTCTAGACAGCCACAAACACAGGAAGGGTGGGTGTAACAGAGAACTCATCTGCATTCTGATAGCTCTTCCTGGGCAGGAAGGGGAGCTGATACTTACACCTGAATAGGCAGTGTCCTATTTCCCACACAAAGGGCTGATTACCCCCTACTGATAGTCTGGAGCCAGGGCTGGGAAGAAAGGGGGGATCTGTGAACTTCAAGGGCCTGCTTTGAAGTCATCCTCACTTCAAAGGCACAACTGGGTATAAGTTCTGGGCCTAAGGCAGTACACTACTGAAACTGTAAAGACCTCTGGCAGCAGTAAAGACTGCTATGCTAAAAGTTTTTTTTTTTATTACTATTTTTATTAAAGTTTGGACTTGCAGCAATAACAGTTACAGCTTGGCATGTTCGCGAAATAACAGTTTACATTATTGTACATTCAAGACATAAGCATATCGCACATTTACTATACAATGTTACAGTCATAGTGAACGGTGAAGTTTTGTTACACGTCATCTTCTGAGTCTGTGTGTATTATCGGAGGTGCACATATGTTTTCCCTGAAGGCATTCCACTTTCCCCACATTCTCTCCCATTTTTTGGGGCACCCTCTGTGATTATACGTAGCCTTTTCCGCTGCCATGGCCATATCCATATCTTTGCACCAGTCTTCCAGGGTTGGGATCGTCGCCACCCCCCAGTGTTTGGCAACATTTCGTTTCGCTATTGTCATCCCCAGGGTTGCCCAAGCCTGCGCTGTATGATTCATGTCTGTTGGTTCCCAAATGTTTAGGAGACATCGTTTGGGTTCAGGTGGAACAGGGTTGGTGCTGACCTGTGTGATAACGTTCATTACTGAAGTCCAATATACTGCAATTACAGGGCAGTCCCAGAGTGTGTGATAAAAGGTGCCTGAGCCACCACACTGGCGTAGACAGGACCGATCCATAATCCTTCCCATCTTACATAACGTTACTCTGGTAAAATACGTCCTGTGGAGCACCTTGAGCTGCACCAGACGCAGCCTAGAGGGTATTGCCGCTTCCCTCTGGGATTCTAGCGCCTAAAGCCAGTCCACGTCGTCTAGTTCGCCAACATCAGTTTGCCATTTTTCCCTCAGCGATTGCATAGGGTCTAGCTGACTATTAATGATCTTCCGGTATGTGAGTGAGATCGCTTTATTATCTAAGTATTCCGTCAAGAGTCTGTCCTCTAATGGGGATGCCTCCGGGAGGGTCGTATCTCGTGGAAGCGGCTGCTTCAAGTGCGTGTTTAATCTGTATGTAGCGGAACATTTCAGTGGGCGCCATTTCGTATTGTTCTTGTAAATGGGCAAATGTGACGACTCCACCCCCTCTCCAGAGGTCACCTAGACGTGAGATCCCTATAGCGTCCCATTGTTGAAACCCCTTGCTTTTGCCCAGTTTGCCTAGCTTACCCGTATGCCATAATGGGGTGTGCTGCGTTAGTCTCCAACTCCAGCCCAGATGTCGTGTCACTGTATGCCATGTGTTAACGGTATGCATGGTCGGTCCTACAAGGTCTGATTTCCGCTTTTTATTATAGAGTGCACGATTGATCCCTCCCGGTCTTAGGGTATGTCTATCCAGTCGGTACGCCGGATCAGTGTGAGGTGTGTGAAGCCACTGATTAATCACTGCCAACTGTGAGGCCCAGTAGTATGCCTGCACATTCGGGAGTGCGATACCACCGTCATACCAGCTCTTAACCAGTTTCGCTGCAGCGATCCTGGCGGGTTTCCCATCCCATAGGAGGTTGTTCACTTCTGAGTCTATTGCTTTGAAATAGGATGCGGGGATACAGAAGGGAGTATTGTGTAGGGCATAGAGGAATCTGGGGAGCGCCATCATCTTTAAAAAGTGCTGCTCTACCCAGTATGGTGAGAGGTAGCGATCTCCAGTGTTTTGTGTCTCGTCGTAGTCTCTGTAGTGGTTCCTGGAGGTTCCTCTCCATGAAATCATCAGGATCGGACGTGATATAAATCCCCAAGTATTTAAAGGTGTCCATAACTATGCGCACTGTGCACCCTTTTGGTAACATTGGGGGGGGGCCCGTGCAGGATGTATAATACCGACTTTCCCCAGTTGATAGTATATCCTGACACTGTTCCGTACACTTCGCATATATTTAGGAGTCTATGAAGTGAGCGTTTGGGGGATGCTATATATACTAAAATGTCATCCGCATAGAGGGATATGCGGTCTTCCCATCCCTCCGTCCAGCGGAGTCCGCGAATAATTGGGTCTTTCCTTATCCAGGCTGCCAACGGTTCTAAAACCAGGGCAAAAAGAAGTGGCGACAGGGGGCATCCCTGTCGCGTTCCGCGTCCCAACGAGAATTCCCTGGAGACGTGTCCATTAGCTACCACATGCGCCAATGGATTAGTGTATAATAATCGAACCCATGAACAGAATTTTGGCCCGAACCCTGAATGTTGAAGGACTGCGAAGAGGAACGGCCATTCGACCGAGTCAAAGGCCATCCGCGCGTCAAGGGATAAGATGGCAGTCTCCTCCTGAATGCTATGTTTACGACTGAGGACGCCATGTAAGTGTCTCAGATTCAGGGCCGTGTTTCGACCCGGCATAAATCCGGATTGATCCGGGTGAACTAGTGTGTTAAGGTGAGGGGTCAGCCTGAGTGCCAGTGCCTTGGCCAGAATCTTGGCCTCGGCGTTTAGCAAGGAGATGGGTCTGTAGGAAGCACATTCCGAGGGTGGTTTGCCTGTTTTACGGATGGCTACTATCGTGGCAATTCGCTGGTCTTTGGGGAGTGCTCCCTGTTCTAGGCTGGCGTTATACATCTTTAAGAGGTGTGGGGCCAGCTTGGAGGCTGCCCGCTTATAGAATTCTATAGGTATGCCATTTGGAACCAGGGCTTTCCCCGACTGTATCTTGTTCATGGCGAGCGTTAGTTCGTCCGTCGTCAAGTCAGCTTCTAATAATTGAGCCTCTTCTATCGTAAGTGTCGGCAACTGTATGTCTCTATGAAAAGCTGTCGCTTCCTGAACCGTTATGTTAGTCGTGGAAGTGTAAACCCGTTCAAAGTGTGTTGCCAGCACCTCCACTATTTTCTGTGGGTCGGATGTGCCGTTTCCGTCTTCTAAACAGAGTTCTGTCACCCATCTGTCCGCCCGTTCTCGCTTGTCTAGCCAGGCAAGGAGCTTGCCTGCCTTGTCCCCGGCTTCATAAACCCTGTGTTTAACCGCTGTGAGTCTGGTTTTAGCGTCTGCCCATAGGTATTCTTTATATTCTTGCCATTTTGTTTGCAGCTTATGTGAATTGGTGTCCGACGGGTCTTGAGCATGCTGTGTCTCTAGCTGGCTCACTTCCTGTTCTAAGGTCTCTACCATTTGCCTCTTTTCCTTTTTATGACCCGAGATTAGTGATATGGCTTGCCCCCGTAGTACCGGTTTGTATGCTTCCCAGAGGGTCAGTGGGGAGGACACTAAAGATTCGTTCTCTGCGAAGTAGTGGGTTGTGGTGGTGAGTAATCCCTTCCTGATCTTGGGGTTATGTAAGTAGCCAGGATATATCGGGTATATGCGTCAGTGTGCTTGGACCTGTATGGCATAGTCCGCCGATACGGGCGAGTGTTCAGAGATGCCTCTGGGTAAGTGTGATATGTTCCGGAACCTTCCTACCTGTTCTGTGGATGTGAGCATATAATCTATTCGTGAGAGACTATTGTGTGCTCCTGAGTGGTAAGTAAATTGGTGCACCTGTGGGTACGTAAAGCGCCAAGTGTCTATTAGGCCATATGCGTCTAGAAAATCAGCAAAACTGGATCGCGTGCGGTGTTGTGTTCTAGGGGGTGCGCGGTCTAATACGTCATCTAAAGTTGCGTTGAAGTCACCTCCTACTATCAGTTCTCCTTCTGGTAGTGCCAGAAAAAATTTGCCCAGCGCGGAAAATCCAGCAAGTGGAGTGCAGGGGGGATATAGACAGTAACTAAATTGACTGCGTGTCCTTCCCATTGGCAAGAGACCGCTGCAAAGCGTCCCTGCTCGTCCGTGTAGGTGTTTCGGATAATTATAGGAGATTGTTTTTTGATCAGGATTCCCACCCCGCGTGAACCCGATGTGAATTCAGAGTGCACCGCTAACTTGAAGCCCCATCGATCTAGGGCTTTACATGTCGACCCTGTCAGGTGGGTTTCTTGTAGCATTACTATTGCTGGTGCCCTGCGCTTAAGGTACTGGAGCACGAGTCCCCTCTTTAGTTTGTCTCTCAGGCCGTTAACGTTCCAGGAGACTAGCGATAACGATGGTTTGTGTGTGGGGTGTGTCATAGAACTGCCTGGGTGAGGCGATGCAGCTGTTGGTGTCATTTGACCCTGGTCTGTGCGATAGTGTTATCAAGGAGCATAGTGGAAACAGTGTATAGACGTGTGCAAGTCGTGTTGTAAATCCAACTTAACAATAAGAAACAAATACTAATAAACTGAAAAGTCCCTGTACCCTGTCCCTCCCCCCTCCCTGCCTCCCTGCACGACGGACTTCAAACTACCCGCCTCCCAAACAATGCAGAGTGCCTATTTCCCATTTCCCGTTACCTTTGTAGGGGGGAAGTCTCTCCATCAGCCCCCCCCAGTCCATCTCTTCAGCAATAGTAAATGACAGTGAAAATTATGAGGTATGTAGAGGTAAGCAGGCGTACATCAGCCGTACTTTTACATTCGACAGTTCTCGGGTATCTGATCGGCTATCACAGCGCAAACCGTTCAGTCCAGGTGACGACTCGCTGGCATCAGAGGTGTCACCGTCAATTACTTGGAAGCGGCCGTTCCTCCATTTCCGGTTCTTGGATGGATTGTCCCCCTGCTAGTGTCTGTCCGATGGTTCAGCTTGAGTCAGAGCGTCCTCCTCTAGTGCAGGTCGCGTCTTCTCAGTCGGAAGTTGATGCAGTTTGTTATTCTTCTTCCCTGGTTTTCCGACGTTTCGCCAACCCTCCAGCCAGTTCTGATCCTCTTCAGGTGTGTTGAAAAACCATGCCTTCCCTTCCGCTTCGACGCGCAACTTCACCGGGAACAGCATGGAGTAGTTCAGATCCCTACTCCTCAGTTCTTTTTTAATGTCAAAGAAGCTGCGCCGTTGCCTTGCCACTGTTGCAGTGTAATCTGGGAAGAAAGTAATCACGCTGTTCTTAAAGCGTACAGGCGGGGCTACTCTTGCTGTTTGCAGAATGAGGTCCCGGTCTCGGAAGTTGAAGATGTGGGCGAGGATTGGCCTAGGTGGTGCGCCCGACCGGGGTCTGCCACTAGGCACACGATGTGCTCTCTCTACCGAAAAGTAGTGAGAGAGTCCTTTCGGCTGCAGGTGTTGTTTGACAAGATTTTCAACAAAGAGGTCCATTGCTGGTCCCCCCGCCCCCTCTGGCACCCCAATTATTCGGACGTTATTACGCCGTGATCGGCCTTCATAGTCATCCAGCTTAGCCGCCATTGTTTTACTTTCCATTTCTAACTGGCGCACTTGGCGTTTAAGTTCTGTGGTGTCGTCGCGTAAAGTCCCTGTGGTGGTTTCTACGTCCGTAACTCTATCGCTCATTTTTTAAAAATCTGCCCGGATTTGGGAGAGCTCCACAGACATAGTCCCAATTCGTGAGTCCAGAGCTGCGTGTACTTTATTAAGGGTGGCAAGTATGTCTTGTAACGTTACCTCTGGCCCCTCTCCCGGGGTCGTTTCAGGTGCCTGTGTAGTTGGTGGGTTCATTGTATCCTGTTGCGTTTTCGTGTAGGCGTATTTTTCTAGTTTGTTCTGCTGCGTGGCGCGTTGTCCTCATCCCCCCATCTTTGTACACTGGGGTCATGTGTCGCAGTTGCTAGCCGCCTGGGCGGTTGTACTCACCGCTGCCTGCCAGGGAGGACAATCTGCCTCTTGCGGCCTTTCGGGTTTCCACCCGCCCGGCGGAGATGTCGATCTGCACACTGCGTCAGTTGGGCTGTTGAATATTGCCCTTCAGTGATGAGCCCTCGTTCAGTTGATCGTGCAGTAGGGAGGGGGGGGGTGTTGGTGTCCCTTCTGAGGGACACCCCGTGTGTCTCTGGGTGACTGTGCCTCGCCGGTAGCGTCCCCCCCTCCTCTGTGAAGTCCTGCACTCGTTATGGGCAGCAGAGAGGTCCGGCCATAAAGATGTCTCCACGCTATGTGGGGGGCCAGGGATGGTGAGTGCTGCGGCGCTGAGTGCCCTCCTGTCTGGGAGGGGGCGGGGGGGGGTTTCCAAACACCGGCAGTCCCACCGCCCCGTACGCTCACCGCATCCAGTAACATGAATGGGGCCAAATTGTTGTGCGCACTTGCAGCGTGGCGCTCTCTCTCCGGTTATCAACCGCGCATCGGAGGAAATGCGTTCACTCTACCTGCAGAGGGGGGGCCGCCGATCAGGATATGCTGACTCACCAGTCCCGCCTTGTTGTGCTCCTAAAGCCACCTCCGGCGTTATGTGGCACTGCGCCGGTTGCGGATCACATAGGCCAGGTACGCTCGCTGCTGCGGGTCAGCGCCCCACTCGAGGCCCCGGCTTCCGTCCCGCATGTAGGCCGCAGATCTCATCCACGGTGTGGCGGCCGCTGTGATCACCTGTATGCCACCACTGGTGCACCGGCTTGTGCCCAGAGTCTTCCGTTGCTGATATCACCGCTTACATGTGGTGAGGGGTAGCGGATAATGGTGCAGATCATTTGAGATGGCTGTGGGGGTCCGGAGCGGCTTCAAGCAGCGGCCACTTCCTTCGGCTGCTAGCCACGCCCCCTGTGCTACAAGTTTTGCCACTCTGCTTGACTGCTGCTCTGGAGGAACTGTATATCTGCTTTGCTGTGCTGTCCTGCTGATCTCTGCCCTGCTGAAGACAAGGACTGGACCCATTTCACTTGAACTCAGAGTGACTCCAAGGGCTTGCTAGCTTGCCCTCTGTTCTGAAGTATCAGTGTCATCAAAGACTTTTTACAACTCTGCAACAGCACCAGGACTCTGCCATCTGCAAATCCTGCTCTCCCAAGTGGTGCCAATCCAGTCCTGGGCCCTTAAACGTGAGATTCTGCTGTGCAGAACCATTAAAATTGACGCAGCGGCGACTTTGCGCTGATCAGAACCGATGTATTGCCCCTCGATGCCAATGCAGGAGCCAATCGATGATATTGCATTGATGGACTGCGCGGCTCGATAATGACGCAGCGCCTGCATTGTAAAGATGGATCAGAACCGACGCATCGAGTCTTCGACCTCGAGGCTTCCTCCATCCAAGTTACTTTTTCAGCGGGACCTGTGTGAGTCCTTGTTAGAAATGGGATTTTTGGTAGGCTAGGGCATGTTCCAAAGCCAGGCAGAAACCACCACTCTAGTCAGGATAAGGGAGTTACACTCCTAAAATAACCCCTGCTTGGTAGCTCAACCAAGAGGGTGAGCTACCAAGCTCACCCCCTTGGTAGCTTGGCACGAGCAGTCAGGCTTATCTTAGAGGCAGTGTGTAAAGCATTTGCACATAACCAACAGTAATATAATGTAAGCACTACAAAAGGACACCACACCAGTTTAGAAAAATAACCAATATTTTTATATACTCAAGACAAGACCAAATACGATAAAAATCCACAATACAGCACTTTAAAAGTGATTTCGTTGCAAGATAACTTCTTCTTTGCAGGAATATTTCAAAAACAAAGTTTGTACGAGTCGGTAGCTCCGTCCGAGTCTACCGCGATGCTGAAAACCACAGAATCTAACAGTTCCAGCCGACCGCGTCGATACGGGCCAGCAGAGTCGTGAACAGACTCGGTCACAGTACCTTTTCTCGTTGTGGCGGGCACGGAGTGTGCGAGCCGGTCGGCGTACGTCGCGGTTGCGGTGCAAGATGGAAGCGGTGCAGGGCGCGGTGTCCTCTCGATGCGGTGCAGGCAGCGGCTCGGTGACAATCGTGCAGACGGAGTCAGTGAGTCCAAGGCGTACTTTGGCAGGGTGAGACGATGCTCGATGCGGTGCTGGCAGGTTGCGATGCAGGTGACCAAGCCAGAGTGCGGGAGCTGGCGTCGGACAGCGGTGCGAGTCGGAGCGGTGCGTCGCGAAGCTTGCGAGCGGTGCCCCAACGGCGATGCGGTCACGATTGTTGAGCCAGTTGCAGTGACATCCGTCCATCATCCCCTTTGGTATCGCTTTGTTCGCCCTAAGTTGGCAGGGTATGCCCAGACGTGGGTCCCTTGCTCACTTTGCCACTGGATTCAAGATAGCCTGGCTGATGAGGGTTTTGAACCCGAAACCGGTCCCAGGATGCTTGTTTCCGGTCCAGGGAAGACATGGCTTGGCAGTTCGGGCTGGACTGTTCCCATGAGGCACAGGGTCAGACTGATTTGCATATGGCCATGTCTGAACTGGGGTAGTGGAGTGAGCTAAAGAATGATGACGGATTAAACCCAGATCAGTTGACTGGGGGTGAGTGTTTGATTTGCTCTAACGCTCCGTCCATCATCCCCTTTGGTATCGCTTTGTTCGCCCTAAGTTGGCAGGGTATGCCCAGACGTGGGTCCCTTGCTCACTTTGCCACTGGATTCAAGATAGCCTGGCTGATGAGAGTTTTGAACCCGAAACCGGTCCCAGGATGCTTGTTTCCGGTCCAGGGAAGACATGGCTTGGCAGTTCGGGCTGGACTGTTCCCATGAGGCACAGGGTCAGACTGATTTGCATATGGCCATGTCTGAACTGGGGTGGTGGAGTGAGCTAAAGAATGATGATGGATTAAACCCAGATCAGTTGACTGGGGTGAGTGTTTGATTTGCTCTAACGCTCCGTCCATCATCCCCTTTGGTATCGCTTTGGCAGCCCACCAACAGCATTTGATCTATAGGCCCTGGCACTCGCAGTGCACTTTACTAGGGACTGACACATAGATCAAATAGGCCAATCATGGAAATACCAATCCATACACATTTTATACAGGAGCACTTGCACTTTCCCACTGGACAGCAGTGAGGAAAGTGCGCAGAATCATTACACCAGCAAAAACAGAGTCAAAAACGGGAGGTCAGAAAGCAAAAAGTCAGGGGAAACACGCCAAAAGATGCCAAGTCTAACAGTCCTGTAGCCAGCCTGCCTTCCATCGCAGTCGGCTTGAACTTTGGATTTTTCCGCGGTCCATCACAACCTCAAGTAACTCCTAAGCACTATTTGCCTCTAAGCACTACCTTTTGATTTAATCTTTAAAAACTCATAACTCAGGTTTTTCCTATTGGATTTTTGTCGTTTTGGTCTTGTTTTACTCATAAAAATAGAATCTATTGTTCTAAACCTTATGAGGAGTATTTTCGTGGTGTTTTCAATGTGTTACTATGTGAGTGTGTTGCACAAATACTTAAACATTACCTCTTTAGATAAGCCTGACTGCTCTGTGCCAAGCTACCAGAGGGTGAGCACAAGTCATCTTTTAGTGTATATGTAGCTTACTCTGACAAGAATGGTGGTTCCTGCTTGGGCAGGGTGCATACCTCTTCCAACCAGAAACCCCAGTTCTAACATTCATCATTTAGCACGTTCTGCTCAGCAAGGTTTCAATAAAGACCCTACTATGCAGACACTGTTAATTACATGATGGCTCCGTAGGGAAATAAATGGCCAGGATTCATCATGTTTGAGTTCCAAATTAAGAAGTAACCTATGTTATCCTTATGAGTCATGGGCAGAGCTGTTAGGGATACATGTAGCTTTGAAAGGTGCTTGACATTCACTTATAATTATGGAAAAAGATATCCTGCTGCACAGTTCCATAACTGATCCAGATGCAACAAGCATTGCAGATTGCGCTTCCACTGTTGCCATAAAATTGTATAGATAATAATAGTAAACTGCTCCCTAGTGTCTGTGTGAGAGCCCAATAGGCAGTCAGTCCAGTCTCACAGCAGCAGAAGCTGCACTGGGAGGACAGGGGCACACCATTATAGAAGTGCATGTGTGCTAGACTTCTGTTTAGCAGACCTCAGTACGCTTTCCTCTGGATGGAGAGCAGGAGCCATGTGCTGGACACTTTGCTCATCTAAGTCTGAAGCCAAACACTGGCCTAATGGATGCGATGTGGTATTTATAACCTGCCCCAGCTAAGATGGCCGTCCAAGTCGCATAAATTACTTGAAGCTTCACAGGAGTTCGGGCAAAGAGTATGCAAATTAACAGATAAATGATGCCCACAAAGTGAAGGAGCAACATTCTGGATGAAGGGAGATCATTCCTAGCATTCTGCTTGAACCTTAGCATGAGGTGAGCCCTATGATGTAGAATCAACCAGGAGGAGGAAGAAACATTTGACTGAAGACAAATTGAACATACTTGTGGAGGAGGTGCAAAATCACAATGATGAGTTTTTCGGAAAATCAGCCCAAAATGTGCCTGTGAGCAACAAGAGGCATGTCTGGACCCAGTTACAGGCAAAGGTCAATGCCTGGGGGCTGACATCATGAAACTGATGAGCTGCGTAAATTGTGATCCAAACTTAAGAGGCACACCAAGGAGAATGTTGCGAAAACCCAGTGTGAAGCCAGCACTATCATTGAAGGGCCATCCCAAGAAGTCCCATTAACACCAGCTGAATGCCTGGTTGAGGCGAAGTCTCACCTCAGAAGCTATGCATAGCCCGCAGGGCTGTACACAGCAGCCACCCATCCTGTGGCGGGCTCAAGAGAAACAGGAGGTGAGTGTTGTATTGATGTTGTCATTATGAGTGCAGTGGCATAGGATGAAGCTGATGGCCTACTACATATAACCATCCCTTTCCCAGATGTTTCCACGACTGCATATAACGCATGCATGTTGTCTCCATTCCAGGTTACAGCAGCCACAGTAAAAAGAATTTTGGTGCATGTCGTCCTGCACAGTACCCGAGCTTTTGAATTGTCAACTGTGAGGAAATTCAGTTTATTATATGGTGTGGTTGGGCACACTCACTGTAAACTCATAAACCTGTCTTTGGGTCAAGTGAGGCTCATTTGTAAAACCTTAGCTCAACCCTGGGTAGCTGCGACTTCGAGCAGTCAGGCTTTAACAAAGGAACAAGTGCAAAGCATTTTGAAGTACGAAAACAATTAAATAAGAGAGAAACACGACACAATAGAAATTGGACACCAATTTATGAAAATAGATCTTATTTTTAAGAATTTTTAGACACCAAATGAAAAAAATCCATCAGAGGATTCTGGAGCTATGAATTTTTAAGTAAATTGTAAATCACTGCTTCTCTCTCAAAATGCAAACAAGCATTGGCAACTACAGTGGGTAGCGGTTACTTTGAAATCATATGATTTTTTTTACTAGGGGTGGGCAGAACTCGCAGACTTTCACTCTGGGAAATTCCGTAGAGTTACATGAAAACTCCACGAGATTCCACAGAGTTCCACGAATAGGCAGAATTAGGCACATTGCGCTGCTTGCACTTATTTTTAGCAACAAGAGGTCCAACGGCACCACGCGGGGTGCCTGAGGATGCTGCTTCTTGAGTTGATTATGCCGCCGCTCGAGTAAATTTTCTACTCACGCAGCAGCTTTCTGACCCCAATTGGTCATGACTGCCCGTGTTGGGGAAATCTTGCCGGGTGCCCTCCTAGCGACTGAAAATCGCGCTAGTGGATGCCAAATCTCGCTCGTGCTCCCCAACTTACTGAAGGAAAGCTGCATGCGAGAAAAAACTCTGCTACCAGGCGGTTGGTGGAATTTGGCCGGAACTCCGTGTTACATGCGCGATGCAGAGTGGCCAAAACTCTGCCAACTCGGCCGGTGGAGTGGCATCTATCACCCACCCCTACTTTTTACAAAGTTGTGTTTGGCTACTTCGGCCTGCTTTGTGCGACTAACCCTGGCAGGGAGCAAGTCAGGGGGGGGGCAGTAATTCTTAGCAGGACAGTTAACTTGCAGTCAAAGCAATCTCCAGTCCAGGTCTAGGCTCTATGGGCAAATCATCATAGACATCAATGGAGTGTCACTGATGCAAGAGATACATGCTGAGGATGCTGATCAAGTCAACAGGGGTCTTCCTGGGACCACCCCTCAGTCCACGAACATGGTTAGGCTACTATGGCCACAGGGGTTGATTTCCCTCGAAGTCCAGGTGAAGTCTAGCCAAAAAACAGTTGCTACTGGTCTCTGCTCATAGCAAAACCAGCGGTTCCCTTCACCTGCAGCTAGTGTCCACTTGTGGTGACCAAACTGCACGTTGACAACTCTCCTGGGTCTAGTGGACTTGGTTGCAACTTTTGAGAGTCAGGGATCGGTCTCCCAGGCTGCACTTTGGCATTCAGTGGTGAACAAGCGATTGTGGCTACCAACTTTGCCAGGGCAACTTCTTCAACTTTTGTGGCCCAGGAAGTTTAAAAGAAAATCAGCCAGCTTTACTCTTGGAGTTCCCCTCTTCTATCTAGGGCTTGGCTACAACTTTTCCTTCAGCAGAGCACCACAGGCAGTCCTTTATTTGCTAGCCCAGGAGCAGCGGTCCATTCTTTGGTGCAGTCTCTCTTTGCCAGGCCCAGGGAACAGCAGGGCAGTCCTTCTTTGGTCCTCTCCCCAGTGCAGATGTGATCTGGGTGCCAGGGTTGCCAGTTTTATGCCCACAACTTGCCCTGGGGGGATGCAGTGACAACTAGCCAATGGGCTACCAGGTCCTCTCCTGCCTGTTGATGACTTCCTGCAAAGTAAGGCCTCTAGCTATCCCAGAGTGCAACATTCTACCCACTTCCAGGATGGCAGAACCCCTCTCTTAGTGTGTGGAGTTTGGTAGCCGACCCTAGAAGTGTGGCTACCTGAGGCTGCACACCCATGGAAAAGCCGGTTTGGCAATAGTTTCCCCCTCTCTGGCCCCAATGCCAACCTGTCTACCAGAATAAAAGAGCAGCCCCTCTTGAGCGTGTCAACCATTTGGGTTCAAAGGCGGCATCCCCTTTGAAGCTCGCCTTTTGGCTCACACCCTGTGTGGCTTCCTGCCAGGGAAAGGTAACACCTCCTCCAGCGGAAGGCCTCTAGTGTGTCTTTCCTGGGAATGGTTCACACGTCTCCCCAGGAAGGCTGAAGGCTGTCTCGTGACCAGGAACATTAGATGGCCTCTGGAAAACTGTGGACAACGGAGTAGCAACTTTCTAAAGTTGCCTTTTACTCAAAGGTTACCTTAGATTCAACTTGGGCATCAAGTTGGATTTAATGCTACAATTCTTTTGATACCTTGAAGTACCAAACGTAGTAGTCCCATTCATGAGTTAGCACAGTTGGGTTGTCAGTGTGTAACTCTGTATTTGCCAATAGGGCTACTAGCCTTGCCACAGTAAATAGGGCAATTTGGAGTTTTTACTGTTATGAAATATGAAAAGTCATGTCCTACCTTTTAATATACAGCACCCTGTCTTAAGACTGGATAGCCCTACCTTAGGGGTCACGTGCATATATATTAAAAAGGGAGATCTGGACTTTGTCATGAGTTAAAAAGGCAAAGTCAAGTTAGCAGTTTAAAACTGCACTACCAGTCTGCAGTGGCAGGCTGGGAGACATGTTTAAATTTGTTGCACTCAGGGTCGCAAAATAAGTGCTGCAGCACATGAGAGACACTTTAACTTACAGGCCATTGGTATTCCTGGTACCATATACTAGGGACTTTAAAGTATGTTAACCTATGCCAATTGGGTATAAGTCAAGTAAATATACACTTTGGAGGGTCAGAACACTGGCACTGAGGTCTGGGGAGCAGGCCTCAATGCACTCTGAGAGTTGAAAAAAACCCAAAATCAGTCCAAAACAGACAGCAAATGCAACACCTGTCCTTACTTGGCAAAGACTCCCCTAGCATGAGGAACATATTACAGACCAGTCATGGGGCCCTTTACAGAAGACGACTGGAATAGGGCAGTTTACTGCTGCCACTGCTATCCTATCCAATACCGCCACCTATGGTAAGGCCAGAAGAGAGGACGAGTGGAAGCACAAGACTCAGATATGGGATCTATGGAACATCCCGGGATGAGGCAATTGTTTTTCATTTTTAATGAGCAAATGTTGGATTCTATTATTTAATTTAACATGCTTTCACTTCATTTTATATTTTTTCTGCATTTTGTTGACCAATTGTTACTCTTGTACAGATAGTTTCTTTTAGTTTGTTGATGTCTGGGCTTCTGTTAAGAAGTTAAAATATGCATACAGTGACATCTTGTCTGGCTTACATCAACTGTAATGTGCATCATTGAAACGTTTGTTGCTTTACTCAAAAATAATTTTGGGTCACTATATTTCTTCTTGCTCATCCTTCCATGGATTTTTTTTCACCATCATGCACTTGTTCCCTCTCAGGCTATCCATCTTCCATGTCATATTCCTCTTCTTCATCTCACATTCAATCCTCCTGTGATTTGCTACAGAGTAACTTGGCACATTTTTGTCTGATTTTTTAGCATGCTCCTAGGTCATCATATTGGAATGCCTCACCTTAAAAACCATGGGTGGATGCGTGGGAACACCCTCTTAGTGCAGAGTAAGGTAAGGCAGTGACTTGCAAGGTGGCTCTGCGAGATATAGTAGATCTGACTTAAGTCATCTTGCGTGACGCAAAAGCGACGCAAGCCCTTAGTAAATCTGGGCCTGGGTCTTTACTGAATGCTAGTGCTGAAACTGTCACAGTTTTTGTCTGGATCAGATTTTGTTATGTATCTTATATGTCTGGTTTGAAGATTCTATAGTCACACCAACTTAAATTAATGTGATCTGAATAGTCGGTGCAGTTCATAGTATCAGGCAACACGTGTTTTGCTCAGATTAGGAAACCATAGAGTTTTCTCAAGGCAGTAAGAGAAGTTGCTTATGTTGTCCTGAAGTGAAGAGCAAGTAAAAGTAGGGCACCAAGCTGAGACCTGGTGGCCCTATCCCATTAAACATTAAGCAGCACTTTTGTGAACTGTAGAGAATATAACATTACAAAGCCGTTCTGATGAGAAGTGTTGGTACTATCTCTTGGGAATCTATTTCAACCTGGTATGAAGCAAGTAAAAGGCTCACAGCCTGATATGAAGTCATTTTTCCACTTCTGCATCTACCTTCATACCAGCTCTATTGTTTTTCCTCCTGACTCCTCTTCAGCTTATCCATCAAGATCAGACCAGCTGCTACTAACGCTTTATTTCAAATAAAGAAATGGCTGCAGCTTACGTCCCTTGTAGACACCTTATTATGTTAGATCAGTCAATCACAACCTTCTAGCAGCACCAAACTCAATAAGTGCTCCATCCAAGTTTCAGGCTCTCTACCTGCAAGGCTCTCTACTATAAAAATCCGTATCACCAACATTTGGGCCATTTACTCTTAAGCGCTGAAAATTGTACCGAATTGCCACCTATTGCAACAGGAAGTACTTTATAGATAACTGATTCATTCTTATCAATATATGCACACTTCACACCTGTATGTTCTGCTTTCTAGTAGAATTGTGTCCTCACCAATCAGATCCATATATTGCCATAGCGTACCCTAACCTAACTGTAATGTGTCTTTACTATGATAAATAGTGCACATTCTGTGCCTATGTACCGCCATTGTCGCTATGTAGGTTTGTGATCAAAATATAATACCTGGGATTCTGCAATCCCTGTATAAACTCCTATCTCTAATTTCTTTATAATTGGCGACTTGTGATGCACCATGTCGCCGATTATAAAGAAAAGACATTAGAACTCAACTGTAATAAGTTACTACAGCCCAGTTCTGAAGTCACAATACCTAGCTTACAGTGACTAGAAGAAAGTATGTTTTTTTGCATTCCTTAAATAATAATAGAAAAGTAAGAATTTTTCTGAATGTTTCTACACATTCAGAACTACTGCAACTTTTTTTTTTTTTAACAAACTTGTATTGAACTGTTTCTAATATCTTTTTTCAACAAATATCTAACAGGTTTTTGATGTGTTTAATTTTGCACTAGAGGTTCTACTTTTATTCTTCATGTTTGCAAACATGCTCTCCTTTCAAATGAAAAAGCTACGCTCCAAGGTTTTAAGTGGTGTGTGGGAAAGATGATGGTGTGACCATGTATTATATGGGATAAAGTACCCCCTGCTGTACATGATAGGGATATTAAAAGTCATCCTGGAGTTACATAACCTCATAAAGGAACTCAGCCTTCTGTATCATTCCTCTATATGGTTATGGAACTGCTCTGTGACTTACAATCTCCTTAAAATGTACAGCAAGGGGTGCTTTATACATTATAACATTTGATCAGAAAAATTAAGCAGTTCAGCTAAAAGTGACTGAACTGTTGAATTAAAGACCTGCTGAAAAGTGTGATTTCTGTAGTATATAAACATTTTTCAGAGGTGTCTATTAAAAATATAGAGACTGAGAAGTGCAGATATATTGGTAGACCAAGGGTTGCAGAGAGGTGCCAGTACTAATGCAGCATAGCCAAGAGGAGATTGCGATGTTCATATGTAGGAAACTCCATTTGCAGGCTAGGAGAGGGAGATAGGTAACAGTTTTGATATAACCTGTGGCTCAGCTCCCAAACTGGTCAAACAGAATCTGCAGAGACAAACAAGTTTCATTCAGGTTGACCTTGGCTCACAATTGGTAACATGGCCTTAGCAGGAAGGTAGTCCTCAGATAAAGGGCCAAACGAAGTTTAAATACTACGAGTAAAATATAATTTTTTAAAAAAAAGGTAGAAAACTGAATACGAGATTCAGAGGTTAAACAGAAAGTAATAATGCCCCATTGAACACAGGTGCTAAAGTCGCATTAAAGGTCAATGTAAATATTTGTGAAGCATGAAAAATCCGGAGGATATAGCTAGATAACTGTAAGTTAAAAAGCTCCATGAGGCATAGGATACATGATGAAGGAGCTCTACGTTAACCCAAACTAGCTCGTAAATGCACTGAGTGGAGCAAGGAACCATGCGAGGCTGGCTCGGTTGGATGTAGTGACTGGCCACAGTGAAGATCTTATACAGACTAAAGCCCAATTTTTAAGAGGACTGCAAGCAGCCATCAACCTTCCTTGTGTACCCCCGCCCCATTTAGAGGAGAGGAGTGCCGCACTGGGTCTGCCATCAGAAAAGATACGCGTTCCGATGACGGTCCGCTGAAGATGATGGAAGACCAACCAGTGCTGTAGAATTGCTGGTCCACCACCACTTTCAGTGGGGCCTTCACCATGAAATACCCCTATGTACACCATGGTGATTTGTCACAGAACTGAAAACTCCCAACATGTCCTGGTAACCTTGTAGGAGTGACCTGGAAAAGTACCCACATTTGTAAATAGCCTCATTTAAACCAATAGATGGGTGGATGAAAACATGATGGCCATATCTCAACCAAACACTGCTATATTATGCAATGATGGCAGATAAAGCAACTAAGGTAGTGCTTGCCCCAAATGGCCCTGTTTGGGCATAGACGTTTTTTTTTTAAACATAAATCATAAATGCACTGTGAGATCATGTCCTATTCTTTCAGTGCTGCCAGGATCGATTAGAGATACTAGCTATGATTATTGCATTCCTCCTCAAGAACTATAAAAATACAAAATAAAATGTAACAATTTGCATTTACGAGCCCAGTCTTTTTGACTGACAACCCAACAAGCATCGAACATTCCAACAGTGCTAGCTTTTGAAAAGTAAATTACTACACCAGCCTTCACTTATAGAAAGCAAAGAAATCATGTGAAAAGCAGCAGTGTAACTTATTTATTTTCGTTGTTTCTATAGTGTCATCATGTCTATAGGGTGGTGGTGCGTTTTACAAATAGCAGTAGAGATACAAAAGTAAACTTATGCTGGGATACAGTCACAGAATAAACTGATGGAAGGTACACGAGAATACACACAGGAGCGGGGAAATATATGCACATTTAGTTGAGATGAAGTCGTAATAGACTTGTCTTTAACAGTTGCCTGGTTGTGTTCTGAGTAGAGTTTAGGGGGGAGATCCATCAAGTGGCTGTGGCTCCAGAAAGGACTTGTTTAGTGCCAGAATTATTTTCAGTTTTGGGTTTCCAACTGAAGGGTGTTTTTGCTCATTACTCCCCACAGACCTTTGGAGATATAAGTCATAAAGGGGCGACTTTATTCTCTGGCCTGTACTAGGAGCCAATAGTGGGGCATATTCACAAGGACTTATCTCCGATTTATCTCCACCTTAACTCAACAAAAGTGGAGACAGATTTAACACCCCATTCACAAGCAGGTGCAAACCGCAGACATCGCCAGTATTCCCGCGATAACTGCCCCAAAATTTAACACCACGGTGGACACCACCAACTAACCCTAATGAGATGCAGAGTAGGCGTTCCCGTGCCAAAACACACGAAAAAACCACAACACCACTTTCACAACAAACTGCCAGATCTGCGATGCGAACCAAAAACAGGCGATAAGCCGCGGTAGCACCAGGGATTTAACACCTGCCTTTTGCTGGTGTTAAGCAGGACGACTACCTGCAGTATCAAAGGGAGCCCAGCCAAGAGCCACACCCGAAGACCCACAGATGCCATGGAGACAATCATCATGCAGCTCCGAGACCCATGAGGGACACAACACCCACCCCCACCCACCCCAGGCCCGCCACCAACCCCAGGACCCCCCCGGGAACACCACAGAGGCAGCGTACACAAAGACAGCGGACCCACCTGAAACGCACCTGCCATCCAGACCCAACGCCAGAGGAGGACATTGCCCACTACAGGACCAAAAGGACAACCATGCCCCGCTTCCTGACCCACATCCCCCACCTGCTGACGGTACCAACCCAGCGGACTACCAACATCCCTCCGCAGACAAAGCTGCCGGCTGCGCAGCACATGTCGGCCTCTGGTACCATCCAACCCACAACTGCCAGAGTCGGAGGAGTCACACAGCCAGCCCCATACAAGGTCATCACACCTGTCCTGGATGCCAACAACAGCCTGGTACCCCAGCACCTCCACCTCACCCACACTGCGCAGGAGCTGCTGGAGACCAAGCAAGGCCCCTACGCCATAGCTGGATTCCCTCACGTGCCAGGGCCAATCAACTGCACACATGTACCCCTCGTGCCCCCTGCCGACACTGCACATAACTACCACAACAGAAAGCACACGCATATCATGAATGTGCAGGCAACAGTGGACCGGCTGGGACTCCTCAACAATGTCGTGGCCAACTCCCCAGGCTGAGTGCATTATTCTCACATCTCCGGACAGTCCAGCATCACCCAGCGCTCCCAGGATGGCACCCATGTAAATGCCGTGCCCGTTGTTAAGTCCAAAATGAACACACCACACACCTCCAGCCCACAGTCATGCAACTCACGACACCGGCAATGGACACGCAGCACAACTACATTCAACATGACACACAACATGCCAACCGACCAGACACGACACGACAACACAACTCCATTGTGAAGCTGGCCTTGCCATGCACACAACCCAGCCACGGCATGCCACCGCAGACACACAATAGCCGGATGCGAGGAGAGGCATGGAGCAGGCATGTGCGAGAGCGGCAAGTGATCAAGGAATGTGAACCCACCCAATGCCAGGTGTGGCGTGGAGGTGCCGGACAGACCACAGAGTGCAAACCACGGAAATGGCCATGTGGAGATCAACTGCTGGTGCATGGAGTGCAGTGGCCAGTGGACACTACCATGTCCCCACAGGCAGTGGGGCAGAACGTGGAAATGTCGCACGTTACATCCCCCCTGCATGCGCGGGCGGAGTGGGTTGGACCAGCGTACGCCAGGCCTGCGTAAGGGTGTGAACAAAAGCCCCTTCGCACTGGGCGTGGTTCTCATTCGGAATGGACAACGCGTCTGCCAGTGCGGCGGCTCTCGGTCCGCCACGAGTCCTGCGCCGAGCACAGCGGGGCCTGCATCCCTGTGCGCCTGCTGCACCCCGGGCCGCTGGTCCCCCGACCCGTCATGCCTGCCACAGCGCACCAACGAGGCTCAGCTCACCTGCCTACACCGGCGTGTCGATGAGGGCCCACCACGTGCCAGTGCAAGCTGCAAGCACCAGTCCCGTGACCTCTGCAGCCTCCGCAGACCATCGCTTGCCCCCCCGATGCTGGGCCACATTACTCCTTTCATATTTACATACTCCACCTGCGTCCTCCTGGGCCCAGTAGGTCCAACATGTGGAACTGTGTCCTGAGTCTTGAATGGCAGTGACCACAAGTCCGTGGCAGCGGCCACAGCACCAGACTCCCTTCGATCAGTGAGGCATAATTCCATATCGCAAGCCGGCGACACGTGGTGCCACTAACCCTGTTCAACGCCAGCCGGCTACACGTGGTGCCACTAACCCTGTTCAACGCCAGCCGGCTACACGTGGTGCCACTAACCCTGTTCAACGCCAGCCGGCTACACGTGGTGCCACTAACCCTGTTCAACGCCAGCCGGCTACACGTGGTGCCACTAACCCTGTTCATCGCCAGCCGGCGACACGTGGATGAGGGCTCAGGCCTACCCTGCAGACCAGTAGGTCCCACATCCAGCACCTAGTCGCCAATCATGAATGGCAGAGTCCACACCAGTGAACGCACGGAGAGGAGTAAGAGGAAGATGCGGCTCAGTCCGGAGGAAAGCCGGATCAGAGTCACGGAGGTGATCAAACACTATCAACAACTGACCTGGTGCCATCAACCCTGTTCACCGCAAGTCCGCGTCCCGTGGTGCCACTGAACCTGAACTACGCAGGCCGGTGGGACCATCCAACCTAAGCCGGCGACACTCGGTGAATGGCCCGTGCTGACCGCTGCCTCAGGCCTACACTGCGGTCCAGTAGGTCACACATGTGGAACTGTGTCTTGGATAAGATGTGGAGGAGTCCACACCATTGGACACAACCTCATCGCAGGCGGCATCCCCTGACAGCACTGGTGCCACTAACTCTGTGCGCAATGAGTCATGGGCACTATCTGGTTGGACCTTGGTGGTGTCTGAGTCCATGGCCTGGCGGTTTTCTGCATCTCCATCTGGCCGGACCGGACTTGGTGTCCGACATGTGTCTGGTCCATTCATCTCCACCATAGTGACTGTTTCAGCATGGTTCTGCCCTCTGCATCATGCCCTGGGGGCACACCTTCCACTGTCCACCGAGACACTCCGCGACAAGCCGCTTTGTCATCTACGGAAACCTGCTCTGCAATCGTGACCCTGCCCCAGTGCCCCGCAAGTCAGCGGCCCGTGGCGGTAGGCCCGTGCAGGACGCTGTGCATCCGGGGCCACTAACTCTGTGCAGCACAAGTCATGGGGCCTTTACGGTTGAATGGTTGTGTCCTTTACGATGTACACTGTTGTCGATTTCTGACTGCACCTGGCAGCCCTTGCCGGCTGGTGTGCACACACCCCACACACATCCAACACAGGTGTCACTCGATATGTGTGCCTACTAATAAATGTGGCCGGGCGCACGTGCCCGTAGCCATTCACACCATCTGATCAAGTGTGTCTGTGTGGTCATTGTGTCAGCATGATGGGCATGGAACTGCAACATCACAGTGTGCTATCCTCAGCGGACGATACCATGTCACCTCAGCGTTGGCAGTGACCTTGGACATGTAGCTTCGCCCGGCCCCCCCTGCATGCACAAGCGGCGTGTGCTGGTCCGGCGTACGTCAGTTCAGCGCAGGGTGTGCTGAATTGGCAGGGGAGCAGGGCGTGGCTCGGACCTGGCCTTGGGCAGGATGTGCGGTAAGTGTGTCTCTGTGTTGGGGTGTTGTCGCCACCAGGGCCACAGTAGACGATGTTGCAATGTAGCATGCACCTGGAGGGCGGGCCCGCACGGACGGGGAAATGTAGGAGCGCAAGACTGCTCGGGGTCTTGGCACATGCATGCCAAGTGTTATGTGTATCAGTCCTGCGGCTGCATGAGTCAGTTGCCTAGCCTCATTCGCAGCGTGACCACAGCCAGCCATGGACTGTACACTTGTGTCCGCCCTGTCCGGACCATTGGCCTACACTCACTTGGCCGCACACCTTCAATGGCCAGCGTCAAGGTGTTGGTGGCATGCCGCTGGACATGCGCGGACAGGCATCACAATGGTGTGCCGTAGAAGTGCACGTGATACAACCGCGCAGGGCACACAAGTGTGGGGGCACGTGGGTGGGTGGAGCAGCTGTGAGGCAACGTAACACACAGTGAGTCCACACATGTGCCACGTGCTGGGCATATCGTCCATGATTCCCAGGGTCGCAGACATCCCACCACCCCACGGCAGGCCTCTGTAGGTCTCCTGAATGCATGCAGATGGTGAAGTGACTGTAGGGATGAATGGTCCTTTGTCTGCACTATCGGGCGGTAGCATATCTGCAGCTCCTAGATGTGACTTGCATGTGCCCAGCACCCCCTGAAAGATAGGATAGCATTTCCAGGCGACTCCCACACTACGCACTGCCAGACGTGAGGCCAACGTGTACACTTCCCACACGCAGAAGTCCTTGGTCGGAGTTTGCGTCCGTGAAATGGCCTTCACTCGTACTCCCACCACACCCCATGCCTGCACCCGTTGCACACAGACACTGCTCATTGCTCCGAGCTGTGGCGTTTCATCCACAGGACTGGCGCAGGTCCTCACAGTGCCGCTTCAAGCAGAGCCACTGAGGCAATGGCAGACCATCCCGGACACATGCTCGACTCCAGTCACGTGGACCTGTACCGTGCACGTCTGCTGCATGTACTGGGGGCACTGCCGTTGGCAGTGCTGCGGATAAGTTACCGGCTGAGCATCCGCCTTGCGAACGTCACCTGCGTTCAGCCTGTGTTGCATTGTCGCTCGTGCATATTCGAGTGGACCATGGATGTCTGCCTCTCCAACGTGACTGTAGCTGACCTGGATTTCGACGTGTGTGTGCGCCCCCTGTTGGACCACGACCAAGAGTGTCACCGTGATGCCCGTTTATGGCATGCCTGGATGTTTGGCATGCATGCTGGGAACTGGACCTGGGAGATTGCAGGAGTCGTCGTGTGCGGTGACCACATTGAGCCGCTCCCTGATTGGGCTTTCGTGCATATTGGGGCCAGGGGTTGGAGTGAGCACATCTGTCCGGGACAGCTGATGGGTTACGTCGCCGACATGCCAGATGTGGTGGACAACGATCTCGCATTGGAAATGTTGGCCTACGCTGCTGCACTCGCGTTCATGGACGAGTGACAAGGTACCTGCAGCCAGGACTACATGTGACCCATTGCACATGTCCCGACGCCTGGTTGCATGTTGGGGATCTGGTCACATGTCCCTGGGAGACAGTGGACATGGCTGCATTGGCCTGGACTCCTGATCCATGCGCGGACAACATACGCGGGTTGGCAATGACTTGTGTTGGTGATGGACTCCCCCGGGATGGACATGGGCGCTTTCCAACGTTCCTCATTCAGACATGCTGCTGCATTGGTCTGCATGTCGTGGCACTTCCCTTGGCCGTACTGACACGCAATTGTTGATAAAGTTTCTGCACGATCACTTGTCTCCAACTGTGTTGAGTGTTTATTTGTATGCCAATGTGTGTGTCACGGCCTATCTGGGTCACTGGCTTACATGCATTGCTACCCCATCAGGGCTGTGGGTTGGTACTTGTGCATTATCATGTCCCTGTTTCGTGGTTGGCCAGATGCGTATGGCCATTTACCGGCCACAAGCGGGTGCACTTGTCTCCTGTGTTCGGTTGTGCAGATGTTGGTGTTTGTTCCACATTGTGTTGGATGTTGGGGTGCTCTGCTTCCTATGTGTGTGTGCTGCATTGTGTGTGAGATGTCCCTTCAGCTCTGATTTGGCTCACCCTTCTCCCTTTCCGGCAGTGTGGTTTTCACTTCTGTGCTTGTTCAGTGGTGTGATATTGCCGAGTTGTGTGACTTGTGCTCTTGGTTGGTGTTGTTCCTCTTGGGCATGGTTTGTCTGCAGTTGTGCTGTGCTTAATTGTGCATGTGTAACCACTCACACAGAAGGGGGCCCCTGAAGGCGAATAACAGGCACATTGGACAGGGGAGAAAGCCAACATACAGTCTAGAAAGACCCAAACTGCCTGAAAAATACTTATAAAGCGCTCAAAGAGTCACTGATTTATTAAGAAATCGCCATACAAACTGAGAAATTCCCCCAAGAAGTAGGAAAAAAGGGGATTAAGAAATATATAATCTTTATTTATAACATTTTATCTGAATTTATAAAGGATGACATATACCATGATAAAATTCCAACATAGATAGACATATAATAAGTCCCACACTTACACTCTCTCAATACACACAGACAACAAACCACAGACCCAGACAACCTCATGCACTCTGAAAACTCAAAGTGAGTTCGACAATATCAAACATTGACAGGCACAAAAAACATATTCATTTCAATGCTTAAATTAATCAAAATTCAAAACAACAAATACATAGTGAACATCAAACAATCAATAATCTAATGGGTTAATGTAGTCCATAATCACATATCTTCTTATTAGGGAAGGTGGAAACAACGGGGGCACGTGGTTCTCCAGCGCCAACGCGCGTTTCGGTGTCTAACCCGAATATGGGTCACACCTTCATCAGGGCGGTCAGATCAAGTGTGGGACATAAGAACAGATGCGCCTGAATTTGAAGCGTCTACGAAGAACACAGGCGGTCAAGAGATACAACAGTGGAGAATTCAATACAGGGGGTCGAGGTAATTAGATGAATACAGCTAGAGAGGGATCAGACTAAGTAGGTCGTATGGATCCACAATTTAATGAAAAAGATGACGATGCAATAAAAATGATCCCGGCTCCAAGGGTCCAATTAAGTTTGCAAGATTAAAAATTCATCCAGGATACGATGAAATGCGCGGCAGCCATAGCCATAGCCATCCAGCGGCAAGCGGGGAACAAAGCTCCCGCCGTAGACCCAAATCAGTTGATTCCCCTTTTTTCCTACTTCTTGGAGGAATTTCTCAGTTTGTATGGCGATTTCTTAATAAATCAGTGACTCTTTGAGCGCTTTATAAGTATTTTGGGTCTTTCTAGACTGTAATTGTGCATGTGTGCCATTGTGGCCATCTCCCCCCGTCCCCCCAGTCCCTGGTGGTTCCTCTCCCTGTTGCTGTTGTGTCTGTTTATTTTGAGCAGTTTCAGGTCCCCGAGTCCTGCCACCATCTCCAGACTGATGTGGTGGACACCATTTCCTCCATGTCATCCAGCTCCTGGTGTGGCGCTGGACTCCCACCTCCGGTGTGCATTGCTGCCTTGTGGTTGTTTGCGTGTTTCTGCTTGTTTGTGCGTTTCGCATCATTCCAGCTGTTCTGGTTTTCTGCCATTGTCCTCCTCCGGTCTCGGGCTGCATTCACCTTGTCCACGATGGCCTGCCATGTCTAATGTTTTGTTGCCAATGGTGCTTGTGGGGTTGTGTGCTGGCTCCGACTGCCTCCATTGTGCTTCGCTGTTTTCTGTTTGGTTTGTCTTTCTTTTTCCTGCTTTTGTTGTACTTATTCCCGCATGCCGTATATGTGTCGCGGGCCTTGCGCTGCTTATCGCTGCTTTCCTCCTAGCGAATGGGCTCACCCCATGTTTTTTGGTGTTGGGGTTTGTGTTTTTATTGCCGTCGAGGTGGTTGTATCGCGGACATTGTCCGCGGTTTCAGGAGACTATCGCATGGTACCGCCGTGTTGTGAATTCCACGTTAACACAGGTTTATTTTCCCGCGATCGGCTGCGATGTGTAAAGTTGCGTTAACATTTTTTGGTGATATTTAGCACACGTTCTTGTGAATATACCCCAAAGTGTCTCTGACACCAGAGGGGCGTGGTTAAATTTTCTCCTTGCAGGTATGAGTCGGGCTGTAGCATAAAAAACACAGCCAGGATTGGGGTATGTGATGCGCTAGACTTTCTTTAAAGAGTGTATGAACAAGTTTGCACTTTGAGCTACCTTGTTGATCAGCGCTGTTAATGATAAAGCATTGTTAATTAAATATCCCAGCAATTTCTCGGATGAGTAGCAGGATAGGTGGAAACATTCAAATTCAAGTTCATTCAGTTGAGCCGCGTTGAATTTGCTCTTGTGGTTAGGGGTGATTTATTTATTTATTTAGTGGTTTCATATAGCTCAAGCCACATCTCCAGGGTATCGGAGCGCTTTACAGAGTGGAGTCCACTTTATTGCTTTAGGTAGATAGAACAAGCATTGACAAAGTCAAACGAACCTCCCTTGGTAAGCGTCTCTCAAATGTCAAGTGAATCAATGTAGCCAGAGTCCACTGCTTCTACGTCACTCTACTCGAGAGGTCATTGCTTGCGCTCACATGTTCACAATCTGAATAAAATGTGGTTTGAGCTTGCGATACTCAAGAGTCCACTGGCTTCGTGTTATTAGCACTGCATTTCTGTGAAACTGAGATAATTAAAACAAAGGGGAAAATACAGATTTTAGCCATGGTTTACTTTAAAAAATGGAACAAAACAATATTTCATATATTAATACAGTGCACATTTGTGTTCGTTCTGAAAACTACTTTAATATTTATGTATTAAACATGGGAATAACTCCGTGCAACACGTGTTTACTGTTGAGCTTACCACAAAAATGCAGGATCACACACAACCTTCATTTAAAGCAGTGCAAAATGTGAAACCTGTGCTAGTAAGCACTAATCAAAGACACATCCTTGGTGGCTGAAATGTGCCTTTTTATTCTGATTAAGAAAGGTCATTGTAATGATTGTATAAATACCTTTGAAAAAATAATCACTGCGGATTAATTAGGGGTCCTTGTTTACAGGAAATGGGCAGGCTGGAACGAAGCTCAAAGCCAATATTTTGCTTATAATGTAATGGATACAGATAAAGAGAAGGGTGTAACTGTGGGCTGAACCAGTGACTTCAAGAGCAGAGAATATACAAGCTACCATTCTACTAGATTCAACAAATGTAGAAATAAGTCTAAATGGAATGGACATCTTTTAGGGGTCGCCAGGGGTCGCAGATGCGACCCCTGGCTTGGCCCATGTGACCCCTGGCACTGCCTTTACGACCCCTGGTGTCAAAGGTGGAAAAATCAGTGCCAGGAACACAGTGGCAGCTCGTCCTTATGGATGCCAGTTGGGGCTCCACTCTTTGTTTTCTGTCAATTTTTTTAATCACACCAATAGTGAATAATATTACATTATTCACTATTAATGTAATAAAACAAAAGGAGTACAATTAGCTGAAATATGACCTTCCCTGGTAGCTGAGGTAATTACAAAATGTGTGCATTCTTGCGGGTAAGAGTGTGTTTACGTGAGACTGTGTGTAAGTTTGAATGTGTGTGTGTGTGAAGGCAAGTGTGTGTGAGTGAAAGTGAAGGTCAAAGGTCATGTGATGTCACTTCTGCTGCCCCAGGCATTTTATTAAATTGACGTCCATGCTAAATGGAATGAAATCATTTGGGCTTTCTGATTCCTTTGGTGGTGTCTTTGTTCTGCTGAAACCAAAAATTACTAGTCAGCAGGGCTACTGCATTAAAAACTAGCACTACTCATTAACGCATGCTGTTCATTAATCCTCAGCGAGGCCTGGGGGAGCTGCCAGGACCTCGGAAGAAGTAATAACAATGAAAACAAATGACATTTTTGGAAAGACAAAAAAATAACATCACATTGTCATAAAAGCACACAATTTAGTGTGGGTAAATAAAGGGTATGCAAAGGTCATTAAACTGACCTGCCACAGTTGTGTACCCTTTTACTTAATCCGCGACGGGCTCCTCACGCAGGGTGACATGACCTCTCCGCATTCAGAGCCTGCTAGATGAGGGTACTCAGGGCCGGACTGGCTACCGGGCGTTTTGGAATGCTGCCGAGCTGGGGGCTGATTTCGTTGATGGGGACCTGCGTGTGCTGAACGAAATTCGTTTTGCTTTGTTGATTTCGAAGCACACGCAGGTCTCCATCAACGAAATTAGCCCCCACCGCAGTGACATCAGCCCCCAGCTCGGCAGCATGCCAAAACGCCCGGTAGCCAGTCCGGCCCTGAGGGTACTTAGTCGGACGCGGCTGCGGGCTCCGTATTTCCCAGATCTCTCCTTTCGGCCCCTCATCGTGCAACTTGATGGGGTAGAGGAAGGGCGCCTGCAGGACTGGGAGCGGCGGGTTTAGACACAGTAGGCGTGCTATACAAGGATGGTGTGTTGCGGCTGTTTTACCATTTATGTACGGACTCTGATCTCCCAGCGGGGCAGTTTCTGATGTATTGTACCGTGACTGCAGCAGTGCACACAATCTGGGGGAGGCGAGTTATGGAACAACAGCTATTTCGCAGCTGTCAATTCCTCTGTGATGCCACTACTACACGCCGACTGGTCTCGGGACTGTACAGTGCGTTGTGTGCGGATATATGCTCCCTCTCTTACATCACTGCGTGAATGTTGGGAAATGGATCTGGCTTTGCCTTTGACAGACGGGGACTGGACTAAGATGTGGTATGTTGAGCCCAAACTGTTGTGTGATGCCCGTGTCAGGCTCATGCATTTTTATATCTTACATCGGGCATACCCCACACTCTGAAACTCAGCGTCTATTTCCCATTGACTCCACCTGACTGCCTGCGCTGCCATGATGCTAATGGAGATATCCTCCACATGCTTTGGAGCTGCCCCGACTCAGCCTCCTATTGGTCTAAGGTAGTGCGCCTATTGGCGGAGATTATGGATCGTTCATTTACCCCCATGCGCTGGTCCTGTCTGCTGGGTCTTTATACCTGGCCTGCTAAACAAAGCGGCTTATTTATGAGAGTGTTTCGTCACGTTTGCACCACGCAACATAGTACATGCGTGACGTAAACCTCTAAGTCGGATTTTTGAAGTCACGCAAAGCCACTTTGCGTGGCTCTGAGTGGCTTCAAAAATGTGGAGTAACGCAACGCAGCACAAATAGCTGCGCAACGCACTCTGCCCTGTGAAGGTGTTCCATTGGCGTTGCGTGGGTGTTCCTACGCAACTCCCATGGATTTTGATGCATTCCCAGATTTACAAGAACTGGTAAACCTAGGGATGTGCCAAAATCTTACACCTTCCCGGAGGAGGCGTAACGAGGAGAAATATCTCTATTTCTCCTCGTTTCTTTCTCTTTCTATGTGTGCTGCATTCTGCAAGTAAGAGTGCATTGGCGTAGAGTGACGTGGAGTAAATTGGCCTAGAGTGCAGTGTCGTTGAGAAAAGTGTTGTAGAACAGAGTGGCATAGAGTAGAATGCTGCAGAGTAAAGTAGAGTGCAGTGGCGTGGAGTGGCTTAGAGTAAATTAGACTGGTGTAGTGTGCATTGGCTTAGAGTGTTGCACAGTATAGTGACATAAAGTGGGGTACAGTGCAGCAACATAGAATTCAGGGCGTACAATACAGTGTTGTACAATGCAGTGGTGTAGATCAGAGTGGTGCATACTAGAGTGCGGTGGTGCAGAGTGAAGTAGAGCAGAGTAGAGTGTCATAGAGTACAGTGGCATAGAGTGCAGTGGTGTAGAGTAGAGTAGTGTGGCATAGAGTACAGTGGCAGAGATTGCAGTGGTGTAGAGTGGTGCAGAGAAGAGTGGGGTAGAGTGCAGTCATGTAGAGTGGAGTGATGCAGATTGCAGTGATGGAGAGTAGAGTGGTGTAGAGTGAATTGGCATAAAGTGCAGTAGTTCAGAGTAGAGTGGCGTAGAGTTCAGTGGTGGAGACGGCATTGTTGCAGAATAGAGTGAATTATATGTTATCATAAAATGTTTTTAACGTAGGTCTTATAAGATTTTCTTATGTGTGAATAATTAATGTGGATAATTGGTATTTTTCATCCATCTTGATGATTGTGAACAGTGTAGAATGGATATAGGCAGGAGATGTTGTTCAATCAAGTTAAAGAAAAGATGTTACGTAATTTTCCGTGGTAGTATGAAGTAATATTGTAAATAGTATTATTTGATTTATTTTTTATTATATTTTTTGTTTCATTATTTCAGCCCTGATGATGTCCTAAATAGGACGAAACGCGTTGGCTGATTCAGAAATTGAAGTTTTGATGTTAATGATGGAGTTATAAACAGAATTTGGGAATGAAAATCAAACGTGTTTGAAATGAACTTTTGTGACATTTTCAATAAAGAAGAAGAATTCTTAATTGAATCAACTGCCTAAAGATTAATTATTACAAGGACTACAATAATTGATTGTTTTGATATTGGTGCTCCTTCTTTATAAAATGTATTATTAATGTGACATGTAGGGTAGGTTTTGAGATTCCTCTTTTGGGCCTTAGACAGATTTTTTCTGATCTTGTTTTATGAAATTGCAGTTCGGTGTCTGAGAAAGGAATGGGCATGAAGTCTGAGCAGTCAACTTCAAATGGTGGGAGAAATATTATTAATAACTGTTCAGTACAGATGTGGTCAAGAGTTTGACTTTTGTTGTAGGTTGGTAGTGAAGAAAATTCATGTAAATGTTATATTCGGAGGAGCTTATCAAGTTTAAGGAAGTCTTGTAATTTTGAGTAAACACAAGGAGATGATGGACAGAGCGCTGAAACTTTTCAGACACTCACCCCCAGTCACAGATCTGGGTTGAATCCATCATTGTTCTTTAGCTCACTTCGCCACCTCAGTTCAGACCCAGCTATATTCAAATCAGTCTTGACCCTGTGCCTCATGGGAACAGTCCAGCCCGAACTGCCAAGCCAGGTCTTCCCTGAACTGGAAACAAGCGTCCTGGGACCGGTTTCAGGGTAACACCCCTCATCAGCCAGGCTAGCTTGATCCAGTGGCAAAGTGAGCAAAGGACCCACTTCTGGGCATACGCTGCCAACTTAGGGCGAACAAAGCAAACACAAGGAGATGATGGACGGAGCGCTGAAACTTTTCAGACACTTATCCCCAGTCACAGATCTGGGTTGAATCCATCATCGTTCTTTAGCTCACTTTGCCACCTCAGTTCAGACCCAGCTATATGCAAATCAGTCTTGACCCTGTGCCTCATGGGAACAGTCCAACCCGAACTGCCAAGCCAGGTCTTCCCTGAACTGGAAACAAGCGTCCTGGGACCGGTTTCAGGGTAATACCCCTCATCAGCCAGGCTAGCTTGATCCAGCGGCAAAGTGAGCAAGGGACCCACGTCTGGGCATACCCTGCCAACTTAGGGGGAACAAAGCAAACACAAGGAGATGATGGCCGGAGTGCTGAAACTTTTCAGACACTCACCCCCAGTCACAGATCTGGGTTGAATCCATCATCGTTCTTTAGCTCACTTCGCCACCTCAGTTCAGACCCAGCTATATGCAAATCAGTCTTGACCCTGTGCCTCATGGGAACAGTCCAGCCTGAACTGCCAAGCCAGGTCTTCCCTGAACCGGAAACAAGGCTGATAAGGGGTGAAACCCCAAAACCGGTCCTAGGATGCTTGCTTTCAGTCCAGGGAGGACCTGGCCTGGCAGTTCGGGCTAAATTGTTCCCAATGGGAGCAGGGTCAAGACTGATTTGCATATGGCTGGGTACAAACTGGAATGGCATGGGGAGCAAAAAAACAATGGATTTAGGCCCAGATCTCTGTACTGGGGTGAATGTATGACATTGTTCTGCATTCTGTCCATCAATTGTTCTTTTTGCATTTGTAATTTTGAGTGACACCTTGTAAGAGTAAGTTTCTGGTGAAGAGCATGTTATTGTGTGTGATGTAATCTTCAAGCTGGTCAATAAAAATGGGTTTTAGTTTGGATGTCCATTTGCTATTTATATATACAGTATTATGTGAATGCATGGATACTGATAATTTTAAACATTGAAAGGTGGTGAGTAAAGTTGACTGCATTGTTTACTTTTAGCTAGTTCCTACAGATGATGGTGATGCTCCCTTCTTGATTTAGTAGTCTATCTTCATGTAATATCGCATATGCCCTTAAGATCAGTAAGCCGATTATGCTTGGGAGTGCTTGGTTAGCCATGATTGAGGGATGCATAAAGGAGTTAGTTTGCGTGTCAATACTTTTGGCAATGTCGATGTGAAGGGCTTTTATGTCAGGAATTAGCATGGTGTGTGGAGACAGGGATTTGCTGTGGGAAGAAGACACAACAAAAGCGGCACTAGAATCCCTGTGAGACTGTGGCATGCAGGCCTTTGGCAGCAAGACTCCTAACCTAGAAGGTGAAAGGGTGGGATTTCCAGATCATGAGTGACAGCAGTGCTTTAAAAACAGCTCACTTCTATTGTGAAAGTGCCGCGCAACTTCTTGTGTCATATTGACTCATCACTGTCACTATAGTTCGTTCACCATACTACTCATCCTTCATGTTTGTTGTTTTTCTCCTGGTTTTTGGTTCCCTCGGTTTACTAACTTTTGTCTGAACTTTGTCTTGCTTGTGGATTACAATTTGGCTTCACTTCCTGTGCTTTGTTCCCTGCTTCCTGGCCCTTACCTTTATTCCAGAACTGCTTTCAACCTGGAGTTTAGTACTTCCAATACTGGCTTCTTCTATGTTGGCTTAGGTTCACTGTGGCCCACCATTCTGAAGCCGGTAAGCATAGTAACTAAAAGCACCCTTGTTATTGATACTGACTGTGAATGATATTAAATGGGTGATTCTCGCATGTATACTAAATGCTTGAAGTTTACCTGTAAGGACACTACCTTGGGTCCCCTGAAATTTGAGAGGTGAAACCGTGGTGTTCCGTCAGTCTCTTTTCTTTCTCATTTCCCCTTCCCTATCCGTGCTTCTCTATCCATGCTTACTCAAGTACGGGCAGTACTACGTCATGGGGAGTGGGGCGAATTTGTCATCAGACTCTGCCGTTCAAGTCCTGCGCGTCTTGACATTTGTCGAATCTAACATTGAGGAGTATTCAGGTAGGGGTTGACGGGTTGGATTTGGTCATATGATCAGTATCATTGTGCAGGTTTGTGGGAAGCATGCTTGGATTGAGAGGAGTGATAGATGACAGGATTGGGCTGTTTTTGATTTTGCAAAGATGTAGTGTAGGTGTGAGCTTTTGTCAAGGTGTGCCACTAATGTGAGGACAATGATAATCTTGGATTGCTTCTCTATCCTGATGTTACCTAAGAATAGAAGGTGTCATTAGCTACCTATTAAGTATTTTCTGCAAAAGTGGGTTATTCGCAAACCTACTCACAAACAGAACAGACACAGCACTATAGCAGTGAAGAACGTTTTCCTCAACCTCAGAAAATGCATAACATTGGTAAAAAAACACACACACAAATCCACTCCCCCAACTGAGATACCTATATATGACAACCAGAGTGTTTACTTACTATTCTTACTCCACACATGCCTTGGTACTGAGTAAGTTACACAGCAGACCCAAGGAAATGTAACTGAAGTACCTCAACACACTGTGGGGGTAGAGGTCCTTAGAGCGACTGTCCTTCTAGAGATGATCTTTGTGTGGGTTTGCCAAGTTTACCAACACTTTGAAGATCAGTCCCAACAGTTTGTGTTAAACTTGCCCACAAACAAACACACGTGCTTGCGCGCACACAGACACATACACACAACACACACAAGAAGTGGACAACATGAGCATCATCAGGACATCAGTGGGGGAGGAACACAGACAGAAGTGAGTGGTTAGGTCATGCAAGGTATGCTAAACAGACATTAGATGAACAGGGTTGGGTTGAGACATTACGAGGACATGATGGAGAAGGTGACAGGGGATTTACAGGCGCATGAGTGGCAGGTAAGAACTAAACAAGTTGCTGGGAGGTGGGACGGTATGGGGTTATGAGGAGCTATGGGTGAAATGTATGGAGACATGTGGCTAGGAAGTGGAAAGTATAGTTTGGAGGGATCGTAAGAGGACATTGGTGATGGGGAGTGTGGAATTTATGGTTACAAATTTTGAAAGGGGACATCTTCATGTTCAAAATCAGTATAAAAGGGAGATAGCAGAGTGGCAAAGTAGCTGGAAAGCAAGAAAGCTAAAAGCACACGAGCAGCTGCAGAGGGAGAAAAGGAAGCTGAAGGAAGTCATACGTTAGCTGACAGAAATAGCACAAGCATACAGCGCACTCAGGGGCCGCTCCTCCACCGAGGCGGAGGATAGTCGCCCCACTGCTCTGAGGGCAGTGAAAAAAGGAAAAAATAAAACGATAATAACTTTGTTATTATCGTTTTGTCTTTTGTAGCTGCGGGCTGGGTTAGGGCGGGGTGGGGCTGCTGTCACAGGGGGAGGAGTGGTGGCACACTCTAAGTGCGCAAGACTGTTTGGCCGGCTGTCTTTGGCCGGCCATATAGTCATGCGCACTTTGCATGTTCCCCACCAGGCTGCAATGCACAGCCTGGTGGAAAACATGCACAGCCTCCCAGACCCTGTCTGAGCGCCGAACTAAGGGGCTCAGACGAATCACAACGCTGCATTGCACCATTGTGATTGGCTTAAGGGATTCTGGGAGGCTGTGTGCTTCCTCCTTCTGGGACTCGCCAGGAAGAGGAGCGACGGAGGAGAGACGGCAGCCGTCAAAATGTAGGTTTTTTTTTTTTATAGTTTTTGTTTTATGACCCATTCTCTCCACCCCCCCCGCCTCGCCACCCCCGTTCCCTGCCAGCCGCCACTGAGGCGCACTGTCTAACAATCATAATGGAAGACCAGACTCATCATATAGCAACATGGCATGTCCATAATCCACTGACGCCTGTTTAAATTGGTATTCTAAACAAGAGAGAAAACTGGCTTTCTAAGAGTGCATCAGCAAGATATCGCACACAGTGTTATTTTCTAAGAAATGAAAAATTCACTTGCATAAAACAAGGTCAGCGAGCCGGCATTTACAAGTATGCAATGCAACCAACATAATGCACTGTAGTGATATAACTCGTTTGCAGAGTTAGGAAATGTGTTTTCATTTGCTACCCTAGGCCCACTCTATTCAAATGCAATACATTTCCCCTAGCGGTGCTACTGTTCAAAAACTGGCCTGACTTGCTTTCACTCTTCAACTTGCTTCCCCTGTGTTCCTCCACCTTGTCAGGGTCAGTGGATAATCAAGCAAGGCAGTGGAATGGTGATTGGTGGTCTCACCTGCCTTCCTGCTGTTGGTACTCCACAGACTCAAGAGTGATAGGAGAACAAGGGCAGTACACTGTAAGTGTGGGTCTGTCCAGACCGACTCTGCCACGCTGACCAGTGGCTAGCAAAGACCCACTGTCAGTTCGGCACCTCCTCTCTGCTCTCGGCTTAGGGTAGGGAGGGGAAGGTAATACACAGTGGGGGGTGGTTTTCCATTATTGAAGGGATGTGAGGGTATATGTATAGGTTAGTGAGGGTGAGTGATAGGAGGCCAAGTATTCTTTTAATATATTTTGGGAGGGGGAGGTTATGTCAAGCCTTATCTAGGATCTGAAAGTAGGGGCAGTTGATTTAGGTGGGGCAAACATAACATAAAATTGTGGATGAGAAATAAGGAAATCACAAGAATGTTTTTCACCTCAGGTTTTTGAGGGATAACATCGACAACTTGAGCTTCGCTCTCTTTATCTGTTAGATGTTCCTCAAAACCCCTCAGAACTTCTCAGTGAAAAATATCCCTATTATTCACCCATCTATAATTCTATATAGCTAAATGATAAAGCTGACCTCCCCGATCAATGTTCTACTTGCCTTGAACTCTGATTTCCCTTGCAGCTTCTGTCACATCACACTAGGTACAATCAATGTAGTTATTTACAGCAGTGACAACAGAAGGCAGAGTCTGATGCTTTCAAGGCATTTACAACAAGACATTGTAAACTGAGTCCAATGTTAAGTGCTGTTACTTGTACCATCTGTGGGGGCCTTAAATAAGCCTGCATTGCATAGACAAAAACTGGGAAGAAGAGAAGAGTTAAAATATAATATATATAAAAACGGGTGCACGTTTACCCAGTCTGAAAATGTCATTATTCACTTTCTCTATACAGACAATGGTCCTGTCTTTCTTTCTCCCCACAATTCAGAGAAAAGTACACTAACAATTAGCAATTTATAGATTATTATCCTGGTGTTTGCTTTTCTTGTAGAATTTATGAGTAACCCATTTGGGTTAATCACCATTAAAGCTATTTGTGTTACCACTAATGGACTGAAATGGTTAACAACTGTACAAACAATGAAGAGGGCCATCAGCCCTCATCATCTAATATTTCAGAGTTAAACAGATGCAGCCAGTTGCCCAGGGCCCTCAAGTGGGGAGGAGGTGCTGTTGATGGACATCTGCATAGGAAAGGCTCACTTTGGAAAATATACACATGTGAGTGTAAGTGAAGGGCGAGGTGGGTTGCAGGGAGGAGCACTGCTAAAAACCACTCAGGTTTCTATATTAGTGGATGAGAGAAACATACACAGTGCCATGTGGATGTCATCAGCAGTTCCACTGGATGGCTCAGTTCAGAAGATGCGAATTCAGCTAATATAGACGTCAAAGTGAAAATAAGGGAGGGGTGGAGAATGCTAAACAACTTGCACAACCCCAAGTAACTGGATTGCAGACCCAAAAAGGAATGGTTTGATGCCCAGATTCCCCGCTTAGCGAAACTATGTGATTCAGGGCAAATAACTTCATTTCCAGTACCATCTAATAACTAGTAGTGACTCTAGGCAACTCAGGGGCATATTTACAAGCCCCTATCGCCACCACAACATCACTTTTTTGGACGTTGTAGTGGCGATAGGGGCTACACCTTATTTACAAGGCAGCGTTAAGCCATTTAAAGTGGCTTAACGCTGCCTTGTAAATAAGGCCCCCTTTCACGCTATACTTAGCGTGAAAGGGGAGGGCAATGGGTGTTGCGGTGGGCGTTTCACCACAACACCCATTGATTTTGACGCTGCCCCATATTTACAAGGGTGGCGTAAATATGGGGCAGTGCCAAAATTAAGACCAGGGAAAACCTGGTCTTACCCAAGCGAAACGAGGTGAATTTCTCGTTTTTTATGTTTCCATGTGTGCTGAGTTGTGCAGCACACATAGAAACAGCAAAACACCATTGATTGTTTATGTGCAGGCAGGTGTCCCTTTCTGCACATAAACAATCATTAAAAAAATGACGTTTTGCAACTTCTATATGTGCTGCATTGAGCAGCACACATAGAAGCTACAAAACGCCATTTAAAGATTGGTTAGATGCAGGAAGGGACACCTTCCTGCACATAAACAATCTTCCCCTGCAACGCAGACACCCTTGCACTATGGTACAAGTGTGCCTGTGTTGGCGCTAGGCTGCTAAATTTAGCGCCAGCGCAGGGGGAAACGCAGGGCTGCACCATATTGTTGTAAATACGGTGCAGCCCTGCATTTCAGAAGTGGCAGAGCACGGCGTTAAGCCAAGAAGGCTAACGCCGCGCTCCGTCACTTCCATTGTAAATTTGCCCCTCATATCGCATTGTGTAATTTACACGAAAATGCATTTGTTTATTCAGTAAATATGGAAATCGTAGTCAACATGTTTCCTGGAGTTTAAAAATTGAAGAGTTATTAAAGTGAAGCTAATCACAGGGAAGTTACTTAGTGCATGATTGAGAGTTTGGGAGACAGGGTGCAATGGAGTAGCATGTCCACTAAACTCTCACTTAGCAAACTGTGCGCTTTCTGTCAACGGAACCCACGTTGTTACAGCTGATGGAAAGCCTCCTCCGATGGCCCGACGGAGTAGGAGGCGATGGAGGAAGGGCATTACACGGCCTGTCTGATGTAATGTCCTTTCTTTCTGTCCATCACCGCCAGATAAAAACTATATGGTGAGGGGCAGAAAAAAAACACACAAATAATGACCCTTAGACTCTGTGAGAAAGCTCAGAGGGTTTGAGGCTACAAAAAAGTTTGAAAGTTTAGTAGACCAACGTCAAAACCGACGATGGGCGTCCACCAAACGTTTTAGTAATTTCAAGAGAACCACAGGGATTGCTGTTCCTTTCAAGGTACAGAGATGACCACTTGGCAGGCAATCATCTCTATATTTGGCAGACAGTAGTTCTCCAGGTAATATCCCATGCCACTTTCAACACACAAAGGGAGAGGGGGAGATCTGGCCACCGTACGTCCTCCCTAGTTTAACACTTCATCACAAAAAGAGTATGGTAGCTCCAAGATAAGGACAGTAGACCGTCTCCCAATTTTGGAGTACAGGTCAAAGTCCAAAAAGTGGACATCACAGAATTCCTGTCAAGGCCCAAGGGAAGATCCTTCGTATGGAAGAGGAAGCCTCACACACGTATTTATGTCATGCTTCATCATCGGCAACCTCTCCCCACCCTGGTAGGACAATACCACCAGGGTGGACTCGACCTCCTGACGGACTCTGACAGGAGGGAGCTCTTAGATAAATCTACTGGACAAAGGCAGGATCCAGAATAATTAAAAATACCTTGAGGTTCCCCGGTATGTCACCTTTCATAGTGGGGACCTCAGGTATGCTTAAAAACCGAGTTGAGACGGTATATTTGAAGAATAATGGCTCAACCAGTCTCTGTAAGCCAACATGTTTCTGCCCTAGTGTTTAGCCTTAACAGGTCTTGGGCATTCTTCAGGGCAGTGGATCCCTAACTTTCTCAGGCAGACTAATCACCAAGATACATCTACTGATACAATAAAGAGGGAAAACCCAGGTGAGTCCTACCTGAGTATCAAAAGAGGGTACATTAACCCTAAATTATAGGGGATACCGGCGTCCTGGCCTGGGGGGGGGCAGTGTCCTTTATAGTCACACATTCGTCAAAAGGCCCACCATGAGATTCCACTTGAGGAAGCCTGCGCTGGTGCTTGCTCAGGTGGAATCTCTGAGCCTTTTGATGAATGCCAAGGGTGGAAGCCTGTTTTATGCCAGAGGTGGAAACCATCATTTTAGAGATGGCCACTGGCATGCATAGACTTACATACAAAGCAGTGCACATGCATGCACTAACTAGCCAACCTCTCCAGCCAGTAATGATGCATACTTAGCCCGGGTGCCAGTCCTGTCTCTGCCTCTGTTCTTCATCCGCTGCACCTAGTCAAACAGATCCAGCAAAGGCCTGAAGCTGCTAAGGCAAGAACAGTGTACTGCATCCTAATGACCTCAATGGCAATCCCTGCAATCATATATGATATAGTGATTGAGAGGGTAGGGTCTGCAATGTATGGTGAATGACCACAAAACGTACAGTAACTCAAGTAGGGTATTGCAGGCCCTCCAGTGTTAACCACAGAGCATGTGTGATCATGGGGCTTGCAAGAGAAGCATAACCATCTTGGAAGAGAGGATGCAGGGTGCTCACTTAGAGGGAAGAGGTCACTAGTGCCCCAGATGGTTTCTGACAGGGCTTTGACATTCTGTAGGTCTCTCACAGGGACTGGACCCATGTGGCCCTGTCACCTGCAGTGCATAGAAAGCTCTGCCTTGCTGTTCTAGCCCCTCTGACTGATTCCTGGAGCTTCTGGTGGGGCTATGGCGTGACGCGGCTTTGGACGTACAGCCCCTGGGACTGTCAGTGGAGATGCCTATCACTCTTACAAGATGTTCATTGGAGTCGCCACCAGAGGCAGACTGACACGTGTGGGCCTGAAGTGATCTTGTATGAGGTGTTAGCATCAGTGGAGGGCTTTATCTACTGACTTTGTTAAAACTGCAATTTCAATCTGCCACAATGGACTGAATTTGAAGACCATAACCATTAAGCCCAGGTAGAATCAAACAAGGTATTAATTATGAGATGCATAAATGGGTAGGAACTTCAACCAAGTAAGGAAATTATGTAATTTTTTCAAGTGTGGGTCAGAGCTACTGTCCTTGAAAGAGTCGAACCTTGATGTGTCTCTTGTAATGTGTCAAAATGTGATGCCCATAATTCAAGGAGGTGAGCCAAGCTTTGATGCAGCAAAGGGAACTGACCAGACAAAGAAGACCATTTCTACCATAACTCCAGGAGAGATTCAAAGATGCTTTTTGAATATTCCTCTGCTTCATCACTGGTGATATTGATTGTTCGAGGAGCCGTTTTCCCTCAAAACCCTTTTTTCTGGAGCTAGAGGACTGCACTATGTGGACCCAGGACTACTGTAAAAATGTAATCACTGGTCAGTATCTCTTCAGCTGGTCTCAGGAAACTCTCAGCTTCACACTATCTATAATTATGATGTCAAGTTTCCTCCTGCAGGTAGGCAGCTGTCCCTAGCAGACTTAGATCCATCTATCCCTGAGTATCAATTATTGTATCAGTTCATGGGGAGCAAATATTTATTCCAGAATTTAGAACCTTTCTTCCAGTCTCCCTCCGGTAAGCCTCAGTGATTCTTCTCAGCAACAGAGGCAAGGATTTCTTCTCATTTTTCTGTTTCTGTGTTTGCTCATATAATGTTGTTGTTAGAATGATGTAATTTAACCACAATTGACTGTTATTGTCCTGACCTGCTGCTGGCTGTGGAGTCTAGAATAAAACTCCTTTGAGAGTCCTCCACGTCTTAAAGAGTCATTTGCTTCAAGTTACAACCCGCTGCTGTAGATGGGCGCATGGAAAGGAAAATCTCCCAGTGTCCCTAGCAGGTGAACTCCAACATGGCAAAGGGCTTTCTCAGTAGAAAACTAATCCCAAACCCTGGGCCTGCTCCTGAGTAACTAATCCTCTCAATTACAAATAATTCCAGTACCTTCTGATATCTTTCGTCACTTGATATCCCATTGAGCTGTGCACCAGGGAGAGATTTATAAATAAATTAGTCAATATAATATAATATAAGGCTTTTTCACATCCAAAAGGTAAGGTATCCATTCCAGCACAACTCCTTCTCACCCATCTCACTACTCTTTTGTACTACCCGCTTAACGTGTGAGCTGAGGCAAATTGTCAGCCAGAGCCATCTGGACCTGCTCAGACTTCTCTCTCTAACCTAATGCTCAATGGCTACAAAAGACACACAATTTAATATCTCATAGCTTGAAAACAGCAAAGGGAAAACGTTAATCTTTTCAGATTAATGGGGTAGTTTCAATGCAGGCAAAAAGGTGGGGCAAAAATACCCTGGTACAGATAATATTTGTGCCACATTTCGGGAATGTTTATGCACTGAACTTACATTTCTGTGTAAAAATATGAAGAGCAGCATATGGAAACCTTTTGTCCCTCCTACAGCATGAGGTATTACTGCATGTTTACATTTTCTTAGGCAGTTACCACTAGGGGAGAGTACGAAATTCGCCTTTTCTGCATGGCCACCCCAGATTTTTCACCTTTTTCTGAGCCCTATTTTTGCTGGAGTTAGAACTCTGTGCACTTTACACCTGCCAAACAAGAGTAAAGTGCCTGTGCTTCCCTTTAAACATGATGAATTTGGATCAAAGCTTAATGTCACAATTAATAAGGCAATAGTGTATGGTGTAGATATACACCTCTAAACACAAGGAGATGATGGACGGAGCGCTGAAACTTTTCAGACACTCACCCCCACTCACAGATCTGGGTTGAATCCATCATCGTTCTTTAGCTCACTTTGCCACCCCAGTTCAGACACAGCCATATGCAAATCAGTCTTGACCCTGTGCCTCATGGGAACAGTCCAGCCCGAACTGCCAAGCCATGTCTTCCCTGGACCGGAAACAAGCATCCTGGGACCGGTTTCGGGCTAACAGCCCTCATCAGCCAGGCTAGCTTGAATCCAGTGGCAAAGTGAGCAAGGGACCCAAGTCTGGGCATACCCTGCCAACTTAGGGCGAACAAAGCAAACACAAGGAGATGATGGACGGAGCTCTGAAATGTTTCAGACACTCACCCCCACTCACAGATCTGGGTTGAATCCATCATCGTTCTTTAGCTCACTTTGCCACCCCAGTTCAGACACAGCCATATGCAAATCAGTCTTGACCCTGTGCCTCATGGGAACAGTCCAGCCCGAACTGCCAAGCCATGTCTTCCCTGGACCGGAAACAAGCATCCTGGGACCGGTTTCGGGCTAACCACCCTCATCAGCCAGGCTAGCTTGAATCCAGTGGCAAAGTGAGCAAGGGACCCACGTCTGGGCATACCCTGCCAACTTAGGGCGAACAAAGCAAACACAAGGAGATGATGGACGGAGCGCTGAAACTTTTCAGACACTCACCCCCACTCACAGATCTGGGTTGAATCCATCATCGTTCTTTAGCTCACTTTTCCACCCCAGTTCAGACACAGCCATATGCAAATCAGTCTTGACCCTGTGCCTCATGGGAACAGTCCAGCCCGAACTGTCAAGCCATGTCTTCCCTGGACCGGAAACAAGCATCCTGGGACCGGTTTCGGGCTAACAGCCCTCATCAGCCAGGCTAGCTTGAATCCAGTGGCAAAGTGAGCAAGGGACCCACATCTGGGCATACCCTGCCAACTTAGGGCGAACAAAGCAAACACAAGGAGATGATGGACGGAACGCTGAAGCTTTTCAGACACTCACCCCCACTCACAGATCTGGGTTGAATCCATCATCATTCTTTAGCTCACTTTGCCACCCCAGTTCAGACACAGCCATATGCAAATCAGTCTTGACCCTGTGCCTCATGGGAACAGTCCAGCCCGAACTGCCAAGCCATGTCTTCCCTGGATCGGAAACAAGCATCCTGGGACCGGTTTCGGGCTAACAGCCCTCATCAGCCAGGCTAGCTTGAATCCAGTGGCAAAGTGAGCAAGGGACCCACGTCTGGGCATACCCTGCCAACTTAGGGCGAACAAAGCAAACACAAAGAGATGATGGACGGAGCGCTGAAACTTTTCAGACACTCACCCCCACTCACAGATGTGGGTTGAATCCATCATCGTTCTTTAGCTCACTTTGCCACCCCAGTTCAGACACAGCCATATGCAAATCAGTCTTGACCCTGTGCCTCATGGGAACAGTCCAGCCCGAACTGCCAAGCCATGTCTTCCCTGGACCGGAAACAAGCATCCTGGAACCGGTTTCGGGCTAACAGCCCTCATCAGCCAGGCTAGCTTGAATCCAGTGGCAAAGTGAGCAAGGGACCCACGTCTGGGCATACCCTGCCAACTTAGGGCGAACAAAGCAAACACAAGGAGATGATGGACGGAGCGCTGAAACTTTTCAGACACTCACCCCCACTCACAGATCTGGGTTGAATCCATCATCGTTCTTTAGCTCACTTTGCCACCCCAGTTCAGACACAGCCATATGCAAATCAGTCTTGACCCTGTGCCTCATGGGAACAGTCCAGCCCGAACTGCCAAGCCATGTCTTCCCTGGAACGGAAACAAGCATCCTGGGACCGGTTTCGGGCTAACAGCCCTCATCAGCCAGGCTAGCTTGAATCCAGTGGCAAAGTGAGCAAGGGACCCACGTCTGGGCATACCCTGCCAACTTAGGGCGAACAAAGCAAACACAAGGAGATGATGGACGGAGCGCTGAAACTTTTCAGACACTCACCCCCACTCACAGATCTGGGTTGAATCCATCATCGTTCTTTAGCTCACTTTGCCACCCCAGTTCAGACACAGCCATATGCAAATCAGTCTTGACCCTGTGCCTCATGGGAACAGTCCAGCCCGAACTGCCAAGCCATGTCTTCCCAGGACCGGAAACAAGCATCCTGGGACCAGTTTCGGGCTAACAGCCCTCATCAGCCAGGCTAGCTTGAATCCAGTGGCAAAGTGAGCAAGGGACCCACGTCTGGGCATACCCTGCCAACTTAGGACAAACAAAGCAAACACAAGGAGATGATGGACGGAGCGCTGAAACTTTTCAGACACTCACCCCCACTCACAGATCTGTGTTGAATCCATCATCGTTCTTTAGCTCACTTTGCCACCCCAGTTCAGACACAGCCATATGCAAATCAGTCTTGACCCTGTGCCTCATGGGAACAGTCCAGCCCGAACTGCCAAGCCATGTCTTCCCTGGAACGGAAACAAGCATCCTGGGACCGGTTTCGGGCTAACAGCCCTCATCAGCCAGGCTAGCTTGAATCCAGTGGCAAAGTGAGCAAGGGACCCACGTCTGGGCATACCCTGCCAACTTAGGGCGAACAAAGCAAACACAAGGAGATGATGGACGGAGCGCTGAAACTTTTCAGACACTCACCCCCACTCACAGATCTGGGTTGAATCCATCATCGTTCTTTAGCTCACTTTGCCACCCCAGTTCAGACACAGCCATATGCAAATCAGTCTTGACCCTGTGCCTCATGGGAACAGTCCAGCCCGAACTGCCAAGCCATGTCTTCCCTGGACCGGAAACAAGCATCCTGGGACCGGTTTCGGGCTAACAGCCCTCATCAGCCAGGCTAGCTTGAATCCAGTGGCAAAGTGAGCAAGGGACCCACGTCTGGGCATACCCTGCCAACTTAGGGCGAACAAAGCAAACACAAGGAGATGATGGACGGAGCGCTGAACCTTTTCAGACACTCACCCCCACTCACAGATCTGGGTTGAATCCATCATCGTTCTTTAGCTCACTTTGCCACCCCAGTTCAGACACAGCCATATGCAAATCAGTCTTGACCCTGTGCCTCATGGGAACAGTCCAGTCCGAACTGCCAAGCCATGTCTTCCCTGGACGGAAACAAGCATCCTGGGACCGGTTTCGGGCTAACAGCCCTCATCAGCTAGGCTAGCTTGAATCCAGTGGCAAAGTGAGCAAGGGACCCACGTCTGGGCATACCCTGCCAACTTAGGGCGAACAAAGCAAACACAAGGAGATGATGGACGGAGCGCTGAAACTTTTCAGACACTCACTCCCACTCACAGATCTGGGTTGAATCCATCATCGTTCTTTAGCTCACTTTGCCACCCCAGTTCAGACACAGCCATATGCAAATCAGTCTTGACCCTGTGCCTCATGGGAACAGTCCAGCCCGAACTGCCAAGCCATGTCTTCCCTGGACCGGAAACAAGCATCCTGGGACCGGTTTCGGGCTAACAGCCCTCATCAGCCAGGCTAGCTTGAATCCAGTGGCAAAGTGAGCAAGGGACCCACGTCTGGGCATACCCTGCCAACTTAGGGCGAACAAAGCAAACACAAGGAGATGATGGACGGAGCGCTGAAACTTTTCAGACACTCACCCCCACTCACAGATCTGGGTTGAATCCATCATCGTTCTTTAGCTCACTTTGCCACCCCAGTTCAGACACAGCCATATGCAAATCAGTCTTGACCCTGTGCCTCATGGGAACAGTCCAGCCCGAACTGCCAAGCCATGTCTTCCCTGGACCGGAAACAAGCATCCTGGGACCGGTTTCGGGCTAACAGCCCTCATCAGCCAGGCTAGCTTGAATCCAGTGGCAAAGTGAGCAAGGGACCCACGTCTGGGCATACCCTGCCAACTTAGGGCGAACAAAGCAAACACAAGGAGATGATGGACGGAGCGCTGAAACTTTTCAGACACTCACCCCCACTCACAGATCTGGGTTGAATCCATCATCGTTCTTTAGCTCACTTTGCCACCCCAGTTCAGACACAGCCATATGCAAATCAGACTTGACCCTGTGCCTCATGGGAACAGTCCAGCCCGAACTGCCAAGCCATGTCTTCCCTGGACCGGAAACAAGCATCCTGGGACCGGTTTCGGGCTAACAGCCCTAATCAGCCAGGTTAGCTTGAATCCAGTGACAAAGTGAGCAAGGGACCCACGTCTGGGCATACCCTGCCAACTTAGGGCGAACAAAGCAAACACAAGGAGATGATGGACGGAGTGCTGAAACTTTTCAGACACTCACCCCCACTCACAGATCTGGGTTGAATCCATCATCGTTCTTTAGCTCACTTTGCCACCCCAGTTCAGACACAGCCATATGCAAATCAGTCTTGACCCTGTGCCTCATGGGAACAGTCCAGCCCTCTGACATGAAAAGTTAAATCCCACCTGTGTATCTCAGCCCCTATTGTGCCTACCCATGACAGTGGCAATGGAAACATGGCTTCAGGTCTCCCTGTGTAGGCTGACAGCAGCAGCTTCAGCCTACTCCACAGACCTGTCAACAGTACTGTTTTGACATGTAGATCAACCATATTTTAAATATTAAAAATGTCACCCATAAGCACACCTCACTACTTACAAGGTAGGGTGAATAATATTTAATAGTACAACATATGTGACATTAGAAATTGCATGTTTCACCAGAAATTAGGCCCAAAACAATATTTTCACTGATCAGGCTGTAACTGGCACACAGGAAAAGTCATTCTGTAACTTTTGACCTGTACCAACTTATTTTTATATTTAATAAAAATCCAGTGTAATAGCAAAGTCAGATTTTTTATTAAATATATGGGACTGTAACTTTTAGAAATTAATTACTCACATTACAAGCAACGGTGTGTTTGTCGACATTTGAACCCGATCATCAATTGGAGGGTCTCATCAGGACTAGAGTCACCTGTCTAGGCACACAACGTGGATGAAGTGGTGAGTTCACATGAAATACCCCACAAAACGATGGCAGGATTCTTGATGACTATGAATAGCATGAGAACCTTGGGTGCAACTAGTGTTTTTATGTGATCCTGTACATTATCTTCACCCCTTGTTGAGCACTGTGTTGTCTGCAATGTCTTCATTCTTTGTAATCAACCATTTTGTTTGAAGTGAGACATACATTCTTAGGTGGAGGAAAAAGAGAGACTCATTGTATTTTTCTTTTAACCACTGAGTGGTTGTCACATCTGTGAGCGAATGTGTTATTGATCAATTCCATTACCTTGGATTATTTCATGTGGTAGTAGGACGAATGAGTCTCGCAGAAACATTGTTAGATATGTCTGCCTTCCATTGTGTTATTTCCCTGGTAGGATGCAGGACGCTCTCTGTGTTTAGTGCCAAATACATGCTCGCATGACACCATCTGGTTACGGTCTTCAGCAGTGTGAGGCTCATTTTAACATTTTTTGCCAGGACTGAGTTTGGTTTCTACTCCCGCCCTTCTGTAGTGCATGGTTGCTTTCTTGTAAGGTGTCTCACTGTGCATGGCTGAGTCAGTATCTGGCTTCAATATCAGGTAATATTATTCCAAAACTAAAAATCATAAACAATAGCCCAAATGTTCTTCTCTGTAAAAAAAGACATTTTGGTCTACCTTTGTTTCTTGAAAATAATGCTAATTGATCAGTTTATTGTCCTGCCCTTGCTACCTGTGGTCTCGGGCATCATGAAGGCAATGGTGGTAACAGACAGTAACTAGGCATCTTTAAGAAATGCATACTTTCTGTATTTTCTCTTTCCTACTAGCAAACAGGAGTCTGTTGGTGAGATAAAGTTGGCCCAACCACGGGAAAATGATTTCTCAAAATTCGATCAAAATTTACACAAGCTCCTCTTCTCTGTGTACAAATGTATTCCCATCGGCAAAAGTTTGGAGCTTGTTTCTTGGATACTGGCGGGGCCAATGCCCGCACAAATAATTCCGCTGAAAGTATATATATTACCAATGGCGGTCACCATTGGGTATAGTGAGGTTCGTGTTTCCACGCCTTTTTTTGTGTTGCTAATAACTTTGGCGTCACTTGAAGAATCTCCACAAAACTTTCCAAATACAGTGCTACTTTTTCACTAGTTTGTGCATGGAAAGTTTTGTAGTGATCCGCCAAATGGGGGTCGAGAAAAGGGAGTGTCCCAAAATGTGTTTCCCCATTTATTTTTCAATCGGACCTTTAGACACAGCTAAAGCCCAAAACACTGAATGGATTTACACCAAATTTGGCTAGATCTTGGTCCAAAAAGAGTGCTTTTTCTGATTTGGTGTAAATCAGTTAATTAGTTTTTGAGCAATTAATGTTAAAAACAATTGTATATCTAGGGAGGAGAGCTGATTGGCTGCCACCACATCAACCAGGAAGTGGTTCACTGAAAAAACACAAAGGTTAAAGTTATGTTATAGTTAGGACAAATGTTCATTAGTAATGTAACATTCTAAACTCAAAAAAACTTCAAAAATTCACCAGTTATAGTTATCTCAAGTAATTATAACTTGTGCCCTAAAGCAACTTTAACTCGTGCACTAGGGTTGCACTGCTAATTACCCCACATATTTCATCACTCATGACATTTTCTTAGACATCATTGATAATATCACTGCAACATTTGCAATGAAATTATTCATGAGAAAACTGTGCATGGCGAGGAGCGAATTATAGTTACCTTAGGGCACACGTTCTAGTTGAGATAACTATAACTGGTGAATATCTTTTTTTTTTAAGCTTTAAACGTTACTTTGTTACTGAACATTTCACCTAACTATAACATTGCTTTAACCTTTGTTTTTTTCAGTGAATATATGTATAAATGTATAGATATATATTAGGATTGCACTTTCACCCCAGCTCGTTCTTTGGCCCTATGGTATTTGCTTGATCTTGTTTTGTATGTAGGAATAACTCAATGGTGTATGCAGAATATGATTAGTTGGTGGATTTATGAAGTGCCCGGCAACGCTGTTTTAAACATAAACAATTTGACAATATAAAATAGGAGAACGTTTGTGATATACAATAAAAGCTCTTGACTTAATTGTATTTTTATATATGCCAGAAAGTAAACGATGGATTTATGCCCAGATCTCTGTACTGGGGTGAATGTATGACATTGTTCAGCATCCTGTCCATCAATTGTGGTTTTTGCATTTGTCACCCCGAGTGGGACAGGTATGCCCCGACGTGGGTCCCGTGCTCTCCATGCCACTGGAGTAGAGCTAGCCAGGCTGATGAGGGGTGAAACTCTGAAACCGGTCCTAGGATGCTTGTTTCCAGTCCACGGAGGACCTGGCTTGGCAGTTCGGGCTGGACTGTTCCCATGGGGAACAGGGTCAAGACTGATTTGCATATGGCTGGGTCTAAACTGGAATGGTATGGGGAGCAAAACAATGATGGATTTAGGCTCAGATTTCTGTACTGGGGAAATGTATGATATTGTTCAGCATTCTGTCCATCAATTGTTTTTGCATTTGTCACCCCGAGTGGGGCGGGTATGCCCAGACGTGGGTCCCGTGCTCCACATGCCACTGTAGTCAAGATAGCCTGGCTGATGAAGGGTGAAACTCCGAAACCGGTCCTAGGATGCTTGTTTCCAGTCCAGGGAGGACCTGGCTTGGCAGTTCGGGCTGGACTGTTTCCATGGGGAACAGGGTCAAGACTGATTTGCATATGGCTGGGTCTAAACTAGAATGGTATGGGGAGCAAAAAACAATGGATTTAGGCCCAGATATCTGTACTGGGGTGAATGTATGACATTGTTCAGCATTCTGTCCCTCAATTGTTGTTTTTGCATTTGTCACCCCGAGTGGGACGGGTACGCCCAGACGTGGGTCCCGTGCTTTCCATGCCACTGGAGTCACGCTAGCCTGGCTGATGAGGGGTGAAACTCCGACACTGGTCCTAGGATGCTTGTTTCCAGTCCAGGGAGGACCTAGCTTGGCAGTTCGGGCTGGACTGTTCCCATGGGGAACAAAGTCAAGACTGATTTGCATATGACTGGGTCTAAACTGGAATGTCATGGGGAGCAAAAAAACGATGGATTTAGGCCCAGATCTCTGTACTGGGGTGAATGAATTACATTGTTCAGCATTCTGTCCATCAATTGTTGTGTTTGCATTTGTCACCCCGAGTGGGACGGGTATGCCCAGACGTGGGTCCATGCTCTCCATGCCGCTGGAGTCAAGCTAGCCTGGCTGATGAGGGGTGAAACTCCGAAACCGGTCCTAGGATGCTTGTTTCCAGTCCAGGGAGGACCTGGCTTGGCAGTTCGGGCTGGACTGTTCCAATGGGGAACATGGTCAAGACTGATTGGCATATGGCTGGGTCAAAACTGGAATGGCATGGTGAGCGAACAAACAATGGATTTAGGCCCAGATCTCTGTACTGGGGTGAGTGTATGATATTGTTCCGCATTCTGTCCATCAATTGTTGTTTTTGCAGAAAGTAAAGTACAGCACAATAACACTTATAAGTTATGTACCTTACAGGCTTTTCACCTGGAGGGATTGAGTTACCCCAATTCTAAAAGGTTGCACAACATTGCCTCTATGAGAAGATATGGTTGGAATAGGGATAAAGTTGGACCAACTAGTCGACCATATAATGCCATTAAGAGTCAAGGGTACATTGTGTGAGTTATGATACCCCTGACAATTTGATGAATTGACGAGGATGAGGAAACTGTAAGACTTATTACCCGTATCAATGCTGCTGCTTTAGCTGAACTAACAAAGGGGAGAAGGAGAAGCAGTTTCGCCGGGCAGCAGGTATTTCCTGGCTTTTAATACCTGCTGCTGCAGACCATTTCCACCAATCAGAGTTCGTGCATTCTCTTCTGATATTTTATCCATCCTCCCGCCAGCTCGTTGACTTTACTGCGGCTATGAAAGTGCCCTGTTTACACAATGTCCCCCCGGGCCAATAAAGACCTGAGAAAAGGTAATTGGGATTTGCCTTTCGCTGCATTCCGTATTCTCGTTTTACCTCCTTGCAGACTCTTAAACCGAGGGATGCATTGAGGTCAGGAGCGCGCCCTGCCAGAGACGTTCTCTGTGACGTGCACGTGCGTGGGAAACGGGGCCCGCTCGACGCTGCGTCTGGTTAGCCTCAGGCGAGAGTTTCTGACATGGATCCCAAGGGCGCGCTTCAGTCCCTGCTGCTTACTGCGGGTCAGTAACCCAAGTCTAGAAAGCGAAGGACATTAGTTCATTCTCCCTCAGAACAGTTCAGACCTTAAACGTAATTTAAAACACAGATCAGCAAAATCTATTGCATGGCCTAATACAAATGAACGTCTTTTGTCAGAAAAAACAGCTATTGCTCGCTACATTTTCGCGGCAGGTCCCCAGGTCCGTGTATAAAACATGACACCTTTGAGAGTGAGTTTGCAGAAGCATGAGTGTGTGCACGTAAACTGTGCTCAGAGCTTAATTCCTTCTGGTGGTTGCACCGGTACTTATTTTTGGGGACCATTTCCTACTTACCATCATCCTACTTTGATATAGAGCAAGAGGGAGAAAGGCAGACATGGGAGAAAGAAACAAAAAAGAAAAGAATTGACAAAGGGAGAAAGCAGGGAGGAAAGGAACCTGCAAGGGTGAGATAATGAGACAGGAAGTGAGTGCAGGGTGGTGGAAGACGGGGGCAAGAGGTGGAATAAAGGCAAGGCAGCCTTAATATTCATCAAACCCAGCATTGCCAATGCAAGCAGCAGACTCGTAAGAAAAACTTTGGGCTCCTGAATATTTTTTTTTCACAAATTAAACCCTGTCTTGCCTCTTCTCTATTTAGCATAGGAATATGCCACATACATTCCACAAGATATTTACTAGTGATACAGAAATGCTCTACATCATCCATGTTCTTCCCTTTTGATCCTCTTTGCTGGGAGGTCACATGTAGGGGTGGGGGAATTTGCAGAGTTTGATTCCACTGAATCACACAGAGTTATTTTAAAATTCAGCCAGATTCAGCGGAATTCTGCGACAGGATGGAGTGAGCATTTGGCGCTATTTTCTTATCGCAAAATGCACCATCACATTCAAAAATAGATGCGAGGATGCATTTTGCACCAAGAAAATAGCGCAGCCAAATACCACTTGGCGCCCCTGAAAACTCTGCAGTGAAGTTTTATATATGCAGTGTTTTCTAAACTTTAGAAACCACTTTATATCACTCGACCGACTTTTAATCACTGCAGAGTATTCAAGGGCATCAAGTTGTATGCAGTGATTTCTAACTTTAGAAACCACTGCATAATTTTTAATTCTTCCGGAAGAGCAGCGAAATGTCAATTTATCAGTAATTCCGTGTTACAAGACTAATTTGGAATTACAAAAATTCCTCCGATTCCACCGACGGAATTTTACATTCCGCCCAGGTATAGTCATTAAGGGCCTTATTTAGATCTTGCCGAATGGAATACTCCATTACAAACGAGACGGATATCCCGTCTGTCGTATTAAGATCTCCATAAGATATAATGGGATCGTAATACGGTGGACGGGATCTCTGTCACAGTATTCCCCTCCACCAAGATCTAAATTAGGCCCATAGTCATTTGGTAATAGTACACATGAAGCATAGCATGGCCTTGGTATGGCCCTCTGAATCAGTTTCCTAGCCAAATGCAGTACTCGGTAGAAATCTTTGTTCTGTTTCATACATGCCACCCAGAATGATCGCTATCGATGATCAAGGCCCGGTGTACCTTGTGGAATGGATATTATTTCTGGCTTCATAGACAGTTTCTAGGTCTTAAGCTTGTTGACAGCAGGAGTGGAAGTGTTGGTCCCTTGGATTGAAAACCCAATGACATTGTTTTCCAAAAGTCAAGCATGTTCAACTGACATCATTTGGTATATACAGGACAGAACAGCGGCATTCCCTAAGACTGACAAGACTGACAATGTTTTGACTCTGTAAGCTATAAACTACACTTCCCAAGATTCCAAAGTCTTGCATATGGCAATATCCACAAACACTACCAGTCGCAAGCAGGTCTGTCTGGCTCTCTGCTCTGTGCACAGGTGGTTTCCACCTGTCTCATTAAGGGAATGTCTGCAGGAGCCTTGATATCCATTTTGGTGTGCATGTTTATCCTTTGGATTTACCATCTAGTACTTGGTACTGTTTTTGTGGTTTACTGAGTTTATCCTCATTATCTATTCTGTTAAATGCCCAGCATATTAAATGACAAATGATTTAGAGTTTGCCATCCGCCAAACTGGCAGTTCTCTCACCTCGATTAGAGGTGGCGGAAGTGCAGGATTGCTGGACCTCCAGCTGGCTCTGCTGTCAGAAGCCCTTGATCTGATAGCCCATCTGCCACATGGTATCAACATCATTAATTACTTGCACATGGGGTTAAACAATGGATACTCAACAATGCCCTCAGTGCCACCCTAAGGGGACACTAGAAAGCTGCCACCGCAAGGAATCCGAATTGCAGCAAAATTTCATTTTTCCTTGGGCTCCAATAATCCTTGCACCAGAGCTGAATGAACACTCATTAACGAGAAAATCACTCAACAAAGTCCCAGTAGCTAGTTGTTATAAGCTGAAAAAATTATTGTTGGTGGCAGAGCACTCAAGTTAAAAAACTTCCTACCAATGGCATAGAAAGGAAAATGTAGGGTCATAAATGTAAAAAAAAGAGTTGATAGCATTTTTTATTGTTGGAGATCCGACCAATGGCTTTTTTTGTGCATTCCATTGAGACCACAGACGACACCTTCGGGTATGTTTTGTGCTCCACAGAGAGTCATAACATATGTCAAACATAAAAACTGAACCATACAAGTCCATGTTTGGATATTTCTTATCACATTGGGTTACAATTCCAACATAATCTTCGGGATGGAAATACACGCTACCTTTTTCTTGTAACCTACTATGTGTTCACCATATAATCTGTATTCTATCACTTTTTTGTGCTACAATGTTTCCACCAGTTAAGAGCACCAGCAATATGCAAAACAGTTGGACCTCATTTCAAAAGGAACACGGTTCGGGTGCACAGCGGCATGCCATTGACGAGACAGGCATACTTTAAACAGCATAATTATTTTCAGGGGGGATGTTAAGCTGCAGAAGGAGCACACATCTTGAAGAGGCATTACACATTCCTTCCTCCCTGGAATGTACATTTACAGAACTGTTCTGACTCCATGCCATTAACATACGCACAGCTCAAAAAACAGATATGAAGGCTAGAATTGTCCCAACTTTTTGTGCCTGATCTCACTATGGGATAAGAACTTGCGAACTGATTGTGACATTCCTGTTATTGCAACTGTTTGAAAATGTACATGATCATTAATAACTCACATTCCCACCAAGAAATTACAAAAGACATGTAAAATAATAGAACAGTCTTGGTTTGGCAAATTTCACAATATCTAAGACCAGGATTGTGATGTAAGACACACCCTTCCTCAAAGTGATTTTGGAACAGCTCAAACAATGAACAAGCTGTCCAAAATATGTGTCTTGGCCTTTCTCAACCTTTGGCAAGCACTGCTATAGCTGTGACGATGATAATATGTTTTCTTTTACCCACTGATCCTTTCATCCAAGCAGGATCTAAAAGCACATTACAATGCTAGCACTTCTGAAGCGTACTGTGCCTCTGGGGCGAATCGTCTGCCATTAATTTAAAGCGCTTGGACGCGGCATGAAACATTTCATGGGGGCGGGAGGGTGAAGGTGCAGGAGTAAAATTACAATAACGTGCAGCGTCATACATGCAGACTGGAGTGGATGGGTTCCTGCTTGTATGCATCAGTGCTTTTCATCCCTGAATGGCCACAGCAGTGAAACCCTGTATGATTCTTGGGGTGAAATGTACAAAATGGAGTAAGCATAATATTTTACCTTAATGAGGGTTTTGAGGCACAATTACCTACTGGTAGTGAACACCATGGGTATATAAGAAAATGTATTATCTTAAGTTGCCAAGGTGACACGGCTCCATGTTCTCGGGGAACACCAATTTCAAAAACTTTGTTCTGCAGCACTAATTGCCTTAGGCATTCTATAAAACACAGAGTGTAATTACCTTTATTCATGTACCTTTTTACAATTCTCCATCATCTTCTACTTTGTGAGCCAGCACTGCATGTCCCCTTGAAGTGTAGTACAGGGGGGCAGATTTACAACAAACTAACGCAGCACGGCGCAGCAAGTCAGTTTCAGGGCCGGACTGGGAACCAAAACCGGCCCTGGCAACGTGCTCGGCTGCCCCCCCAGGGGTTGGGGGTGCGGCCGAGCACTTTGCCAGGCCGGTTTCGGCCGATTTTGTTACAGGGGCCGATATTGCAGCAAAGCTGCAAAAATGGCCCTGTAACAAAAACGGCCCCCCAGGAGCCCAAAACCGGCCCCCACCCTGGCAGCCCACCGGGGAAACGCCCGGTGCCCGCTACGGCCAGTCCGGCCCTGGTCAGTTTGCTGCGCCGTGCTGCGTTAGTTTGGAAAGCACAGTGATGCAATATATTTACAATATGTCGCACCTCTGTGCTTCCCCCTGCGCTGGCGCACAAACTGCTGCCATGCACCGACGCAGGCACCCTTGCACCATGGTGCAAGGATGCCTGCGTCGTGGGGATATTGTTTTTGTTCAGGAAGGGTTCCCTTCCTGAACAAAAACAATCATTAGAGGTGATTTCCTCTTTCAATGCGTGCTGTAGAATGCAGCACGCTTTGAAAGAGGAAAAACAAGGAGAAATGAAAACATTTCTCTTCGTTGCGCCTCGCTACGCCTCCCCTGGGGAGGTGTAGCATTGACGCGCATTTCCAGATTTACGATTCCTCGTAAATCTGGAAATGTGTCTCGTTCCATGGGTGTTGCGTGGGAACACCCACAGCAACACCCATGGAACGTCCCTTCCACGCAAAGTGCTGCGTGTGAAGGGGCCATATTTACAAGGAGAGGAAAAGTCACGCAGAGTGGTTTTTTCTCTCCTTGTAAATATGGAGAAGTGGAATGCGCCTCCAGTACATCACAAAAAGTGACGGACTGGTGGCGAGGTCTTTAGTGTTTGGTAACTGTGTTGGTGATTAGAGCATTCTAAAAATGCACTTTTTCCACATAAATTCGTTAATTGCTAGATTAGATTGAAGTCTAGACATTTTCCCTGTCCCCTCAAATCTGTCTCTCAGATATAGCTTCCCGTTACTGCTTATGTTCTTTAAAATATAGGCACGAGTTAGCACTCTTTGCCCTCCTGTTAAAGCTGCTTCTTTGCCATCTTGCATCCTATTAACATATGCGAGTGCCACTACTATAATGCACGCCCCTTTCCTTTCACCTGGTTCAATACTCAATCAAAAAAATATAGATTCAGCTTTTTTTTTAATTTGCAATTACTCTGAGGATACAATTTGAATTTTTAAAGAGTGTGTCTTTTTCTAACACATTATGAGTGCCACACAGACACACATATCACTCATGATACCCTAACTAAAAATAAGCATTTTTATTTAGCATTTTTCAACCATTCCTATAAATAAATGATCCTAAAGAATTGCACATTTTCATATTGTTATTATAAGCCATCTAGTGTGAATCCAGCCATTTTTTAATTTATACACAGGACATAACCACACATATAAAAATATGCACCTCCCTGATAAAGAAAAATCACAATATCCCTACATCTATGTACACCCACGCCTGTGCGGCATCTCTAAATGCAAACAAAAAAACTGTTTCATTCATTGGAATGAATGACAATTACATCTTTAACAAAACATAACTTGTGGTATTAGACGAATCAATGGCTATTACATCTCTAACAAAACATAACTTGTGGTATTAGTGGAATAAATAATTATTACATCTTTAACGACACATAACTTATGGTATTAGTAGAATCAATGACTATTACATCTTTAACGACACATAACTTATGGTATTAGTAGAATCAATGACTATTACATCTTTAACAACACATAACTTATGGTATTAGTAGAATCAATGACTATTACATCTTTAACAACATGTAACTTGTGGTATTTTCATAATAATAGTGTCTATACTGGCTCTCACATGCTTTGCCTATCTCCAAATTCATTTTAATCAAAAAAATGAATTCCTCAAGAACGGTATTGGACAGCATCCTTTAATAATGGTCATGTTCTCCGTGAAGAAAAGAACACAGCTCATTTAGGTGAGTTCCTGCAGAACCAAACATATTTCTGTAACATTCAGCATTCTCCAGAGACCCCTCTCATTCCCAGTGACCTCTTTTCTTTTACGTGGAGCACCTAGAGGTCCTTCCTGACCAAAATATTAGGATTCATTAGTTAAGATTCATCAGTGTGAGAACGATACACAGTTCTACTTGAAGATCTCAGCTCGGAATGATATTGACTATCTGAATGACTACCTTACTACAATCCGAGTCTGGATTTCTACAGCCTGCCTCAAGCTTAACAACTTTCAGGATGACGTTTTTGATTATCACCAACAACAACAAGCAAGAACTAGTGCAAGGATGGCTCTTGAGAATGGATGGCTCCATCCTCCATGGCTATTCACCTCATCAGACCTTTTGCTTTGCAAATTCTGCTTAAGGGCCCTGGTTCAACATTTCACTGGCTGAGCTTCACTCTGACCCAGACATTTCTACAATGTGGTAGCCTTTTATCCTGCTAATTCATTTGCACACAGCTTTTCACTTTTTCTCATGATGGTCTCATTTAAAGACAATAACCCTTGTGAAAAGACACCAATCTTGGGAATCTTCTCCCTCAACACCTATTAAATCTAAGGCTGCGGGTGATGATATCCTCTTCCAGAGCCACTTATACATGAAAATAGAAAGATCAAAGAAAAGACAATTAAGATTAAAACCGATCTTTCTTCTATACAAAAGGAGAATGCCAACTTACACATAAGAACTTCTGACTTAGATCTAAAAGTTGTGGATGATTTTAAATTTGAAGATGACCTAGACCTCACTAGCAAAAATTCAACCACTCAGTAAAGTGTTGAGGGCCTTGAAAATAGGTTTCTGGAGTCTAACGTGCATATTTTAGGTTCAGTGAAGATTTAGAAGGTGGTAACTACAGAAGATACATGGAAAAATTAATCCCTGGCTTATTGACAAGAAAATTCTCAACACCTTTTGAGGCAGATAAGGTTCACAGGATTCCATCAAAAAGGAAGTCTTGGCAAGACAAACTAAGACGGGCCACCTACAATCTAGTAAGACATTAACAACGTGTACAATTAAGGAAAGCTGTTATGGAATGTCCTTCGCTAATAGTAGTGGGGATAAACATACATCTATTAAGATTACGCTAGTGACACTGGCCAAGTCAGATAGGATTTTACAAACTCAAGCCATTGTTTCATTCTCAAGCTTATACACTGCAATATGAGAATCTCCATAAAGAATTGGGCGAAGTCATTCAAAGACCCCAAGGTTCTGAAGAAACCCCTTGACTGTAAACACATGGAATTAATGGGGTTACCTCTGGATCCTTAACGAACGGGTACCCGGTGCCGGATCGGACATTAAGCGCACTCGCTACAGATCTGTCGTTCCACTACGGAGTACCATACACTGATGGTTTTTATATGTTGGCTCGCACGAAAAGGATACACAACTGATATTTGATATTGAGGGATCAAACTTAACCTTTGGAGGTTTTAATTGAATTTTATGGGAAGGATGACTAATTGACCAGCCGGGTCGGAAATATCACGGGCAGAGAGGCGATTGAACACTCAATATACAGAACTGAACAGCCCTGAAGAAGTCGAGGGGTCATCCCCATACGACGAAACACGTGTTGGCTGGAAGTTTGTTTGAATAAAAGACAAAGAAAAGATCATAAGAGACATTACTCATCTTTTACCATGTACTCCAACTCTATGATGAACTTTCATTGAACACTAAAGCATGTGCATAGGACAGGATATTACTTACTTGACGGGCCCTTTTGGTCCTACATTATTGGGGGTTTCAGGGTGTTTTCCCTCACCTTTTGCACCGCATGATTCTATTGATTACTGTATACTACGCTAACTGGACAGGCGCCAATTTTTCCTGTACAAACAACACCCCCACAGCATTGATGTCCTTAACGATGTCCAGTGCTATAAAAGTAACAACAAGCAGATCTTAATGTTTGTTCCATTGGTGGCTGCTGTCAAGCTTGTTTTTAAGTCTTATCAATTTCTGATATGCTAGTATTGTTCATGTTCGGATGGTGGGAGGCTGGGTGATTGCAGTAGTGGGGTCTGTGGGCTGATGCACTTGGAGTAGTTCTATCAGCATAGAAGCGATGTATTCAAACTTCTTTAGATTGTTGATATGTTGGCCACTGGCATGTAGGAAGCTCTTCAGGGTAGCCACGTGTGAGTGCAGAAAGCCAGCAAACACGGTGTTGCCACTGTTGATGTGGGAGAGTACCAGGACTTGCATGGTGGATCTGAAGTCCACTTCTGTAAGGTAAGGTTTTTGTATAGGGTCAGAATCTGAGTGACCATGTATTAACTGGAGCTTTGGACTGAACGTTTCCAGGTTAATCCTGGAGAGCCACAACTGGATGTGTGCTCATTTGGAACTATTGGCTATGGGCATGAACTCAGTCCTTTTGAGGTTAGGTTTCAAGTAGATGCTCAACATCCACCTTTGGGTAAGGAGATCAGTTTATATCATTGTTTGTCTGAGGTTGCTGCTCCTAGTGCCTGTCCCTGGTTTTCTTTGCCAGCGAGAGACATTGGCATAGGTTTAAACAATAAACCTCTCACCCTTCTACAGTCCCTCTAGCTATGCAGTTCTGGCCTCTCTCAGAAGGGACTTGGAATTTGCAAATAACTTTTTAGAAATTCAGAAAGAGTTTTTCTCAGGGGCCGATTAACAAAGGGCCTCCGCAGTCGTGGCAGAGGCCCGCAGTCGTGGTGGGGGGCCCGTACTTGTGGCAGGGGCCCGCAATTGGTAACTGCAGTACGGAGGTCCCGCTATGACTGCGGGGCCTCTGCCACCTGTGCGTAGTCCCTTTGTGAATTAGACTCCAACTGTATCAAACTTTTTCTTGCTAGCGTTGGAAAGAAATAGACGGCTCCGATTTACATAGAAGTTATGCAACACTGGGCAGCAAGCTAAGATGCTGTGCTGCATTGCATGAACATGACAGAGCTGAACAGCACCATATCTAGTGAGATGTGGTGCTTTTCTGCTCTTTTCCAGCACTGGCGCACTTCTTGTAGCCATGTGCCAACGGAGACACCCTTGTACCATAGTGCAAGGGTGTCTGTGTTGTCGGAGGCATAGTTTTTGTACTGGAACTGGTCCATTCCAGAACAAAACTATGCTTTACGGCTTTTCCCACTTTGTTTTGTGCTGTACTATGCAGCACAAGTACAAAGTGTGAAAAATGTGGAGAAATGAAAACTTTTTTACGGTAAGTCTGCCTCGAAAGCAATGCAGTATATTGCGCAACTTTGTGTTACTTTGGATTCCAATCCACTAGAACTCTTGAATTGCGCTGAATTGTAAATCCTACCTGAACACTTTGTGTCAGGTTTGTGTTAGAAAAGTAACACAAATCCTATGCAAAGCATTTGTAAATCCTGGCCCACATACGACAAAACAGCAGTAACTGCACCAATGTTTATTGGGACCAAGCAAAATTTCAAGATGATCTTATGGCCATCTCAGACTGGATGGCAGATAACTACCTGCAATTGAACTCCACCAAGTCAGAGGTGCTCCTGGTGGGCCGCAATGCCCACCTATGGAGCAACCAATGGTGGCCTGGGACCCTGGGCACCCCTCCCCAACCGAAAACGGTGGTCAAGAATTTAGGATTTCTGATGGACAACGCCCTCTCATTCGTGAGTCAAGGCAAAACAGTCACAGGCACCTGCTTCGGCCTCCTACGTGGCCTGAAACCCATTCTGGGATTCTTTGACGCATCCATCCGTCAAATTATTGTCCAATCGACTGTACAGTCCCGATTGGACTACTGTAATGGGCTCTTACTCGGCGTGAATAAAGCCGTGACCAAAAGACTCCAACGAGCACAGAACGCAGCTGCCCGTTTGCTTTTTGCACTACCCAAGCACTGCCATGCCTCTGACTTGCTCCGCCGGCTTCACTGGCTGCCGATAAAACAGAGAATCTATTTTAAAACCCTCTGTACTACCCACAAGATCTTGCATGGCCAAGGTCCACAAATCTTGAACAGGCTGGCTCGCCGTATGTTCCGCCTCAAACCCTGCATCTAGCCTTGGTCCCCCGGGTGCGCAGGGCAAGAGCAGGGGGGCGCTCTTTCAGGGCTAAGGCACCAGCCCTATGGAACTCTATTCCTCTTGCTGCATGGGGCACGCAAGACCATTGGGCTTTTAGAAAAATGATCAAAATGTGGCTTTTTTCAAACCTCTAGGTGAAATCCTCCCCTGCTTGCGCCTGTCAGTCTCAGCGCTGGGACGCCCCGTTGCTGGGGCAGCCATGCGCTTTTTAAGAACTTATAACATAACATAACTCTCCATACAATTAACCCTTGCAAGGCGATGCCGAGCAGGCCCCGACCAAAGGACACACCAGTTTCTGCTTCACCCTGTAACATCATACTTGATAAGATCAATGCTTAATTTGTAAAAAATAAGTGCCAGGGCTCTAGTCAGCAGGCCACTTCTGCTTGTACTGCCCATTTATGCTGTCAATTACAGTAATAGCATAACTAATAAGTCACACTCCTACAAGTGTGACAATTCTAACAATTTCAGGACCCCAAAGTTAAAAGAATGGCTTTGGCAGACGGTATTAGTCATTCTTAATGTATATTGAATTAATGAACAACAGTTGTTGTGCTCATCGGTGAATTAAAAAAACAGCACCACCATGTGACAGACTGTCATAGGTACCGGTGCTGACAATTAAGTGCTGGTGCCGAGCACCGGAAACCACTGGCTCAATTTAAGCACTGGATAAGATGCATATTTCTGCAGGAGGTACCATTTGAATTCCATTCCTTAACCAAATAACATAAGGATAATGTGCATTGTTTGAATTTCCAATGAACTCACATGGCCTATAAGGAAACAAGGGGATGCTGTATAATAACTAAAGTCACTGATGGAGCTGAGGTTGCTTATTCCATTTACAGATGTCAGTGGAATAAGGATGGCAATCATCTGCAATTTCACACTGGCAATAGGCAGCCTGGAGCCTCCAATGCATTTCAGGATGTCAGATGCAGTCAGTTCCCCAGGGCTGCTATTCTATTGTGGCCTGAATAGTTTGGCATGTGTTGTAAAACTGAAAAACTCTAAGGTCATTGGCAAAGGGAGAACAATAGCAGACGAAAACTAAAAATGGCAGGTGAGGGGATTAAACGCAGTGAGGATGAAAAGCATATGTTATTCACACTGATCACCTCTAATTCCCTGCATCCTCTGACATATTTTAGAGCCCACAAAACGTCTGTTGTTTTCTATATGTTTTTATGTGAAATTGCATTTTGTGCGCAGTGTACACTGCAGGGTAGAGTGCCTCGAGCTGTGGCTGTTCGTTTTTACTTGTGAAGTTTGCCCTGGAAAAAGGAAACAGACTGAGGGCATCAGGAATGGAGATCTTCGACATTCTCAAAGAATCCCCTGCACTGCACACCACCGTGCACAGGATCCTAACTAGGCGCTGCAAGCCTGTACCCAGGGTCTCCCAATGCCTAGTGGCGCCCCATTATTCTAGAGGTGCCATTGAAAGTCAACAATGATGTTGTCGCTTTGTCTAGAAACCGATGTGTCTTCTTTCCTATCACCTTCTATGAGCAGCAGCTCCAGAGTCAGAGGTTGCAGGCTGTGTCCAGGTTCAGGCTTAGACAGATGGTGAAGTTGCCGGGTGAGTTTTTTTGATGGATGAAGGAGGACCTCTACCTGGGCACAGGTGGTTGAGGAATGGGCATTTGGATTGTTGCATCAATTTCGCTTAGGAAGGTGAGAGAGTAGATCTGACACTCTCCTAAGCCAATGCAAGACTTTCCCTTTATGATTGTCAGCATGACTGCCAGTTGGAGTCCACTGTGAAGGTGTCTGTGTGTTATTTTTGTTTTCATCCAACACAGTGGCCATGGCTTGTACGACCTACCATGATATATGCTCACCAGACCTATACCAATAGTCCTAGATCATGCTATAATATGGTAGGTATATTCCTGCATGAACGCTTTATATGTGTTTTCATGAGTGATTGCTTAACAAACAGCTAACCCGATACCTCGAAGAAAACAGCATCCTGGACCCATCCCAATCAGGGTTCTGCAGCAACCACAGCACTGAGACTACCCTCATCGCCGCCACCGACGACATCAGGATCCTGCTGGACAACGGTGAGACCGCAGCCCTCATCCTGCTGGACCTCTCCGCCGCCTTCGACACTGTCTGCCACCGCACTCTACGCGCACGCCTCCACAACACAGGGATCCGAGACAAGGCCCTGGAATGGGCCACCTCCTTCCTCGCCGGCAGAACCCAGAGAGTCCGCCTCCCACCATTCCGATCCGAAGCCTCCGAGATCATCTGCGGCGTACCCCAGGGATTGTCCCTCAGCCCAACACTGTTCAACATCTACATGGCCCCGCTCGCACGCATCGCCAGACAGCACGACCTCAACATAATCTCCTACGCCCGACGACACTCAACTGATCCTCTCCCTCACCAAGGACCCCCTCGCCGCCAAATCCAACCTCCATGAAGGAATGAAGGCCGTCGCCGATTGGATGAAGATCAGCCGACTAAAACTGAACACGGAGAAGACAGAGGTCCTCATCCTCGGCTCCAACCCCTCAGCCTGGGACGACTCCTGGTGGCCAATGACGCTGGGAGCAGCCCCGACACCCACCGACCACGCACGCAACCTGGGAGACATCCTCGACTCAACGCTCTCCATGGCCAAGCAAGTCAACGCAGTCTCATCCTCCTGCTTCAACACCCTCCGCATGCTTCGCAAGATCTACAGGTGGATCCCGACAGATACAAGAAGAACAGTCACCCAGGCCCTCGTCAGTAGCAGACTTGACTATGGGAACGCCCTCTACGCGAGAGCCCCGGCCAAGCTCATCAAGCGACTGCAATGCATACAAAACGCCTCCGCACGCCTGATCCTTGATGTACCATGCCACAGCCACATCACCCCCACCTGAGGAACCTGCACTGGCTCCCCGTCGACAGGAGAATCTCCTTCAAACTCCTCATCCACGCACACAAGGCACTCCACAAGACTGGCCCAGCCTACCTCAACAGATGACTCCTCTTCTACGTCCCCAACTGCCAACTCCGCTCCGCCGACCTCTCCCTCGCCACCGTCCCTCGCATTCAAAGAACTACCACCGGCGGCAGATCCTTCTCCCACCTCGCCGCCAAGACCTGGAACACCCTTCCACTAAGCCTACGACAGACCCAAGACCTGCTGACCTTCAGGAGGCTACTCAAGACCTGGTTGTTCGACCAGTAGCAGCAGCCCCCCCCCTTTTTTTTCTCCCCAGCGCCTTGAGACCCTCGCGGGTAAGTAGTGCGCTTTACAAATTCTGTGATTGATTTATTGATTGATTGAACCGCTTGCATGACTCCTTGCATCACTGATTGTTTGACCACATCTCTAATGCATGAGGGCCCTAGTCCTCACACCTGACGCTTCAAGTTTATGCATGGGTGTGGCGACAAAAGCAAGATAAGAGCACAATGTTAAACTACCAAGAATGGCGATATAACTCATACACTCTTCGATGCATAGCACACCCAATGAGTAGCACGCTACCTGTCCGCAAAGAGCTTTAGGGGCTTGTCAGAGCTAGCATGCACTTCATAAATGCAATTACAATGCAACATAAGGAGCCACAGATTGAGACTTGCCACTTCTTTTACATATGTTTTTGAACACATTGCCCCGTAATAATCACCTGGAACCGAGGCTAACTTGAGTTAGGTAAAACTGTGAGCCTGGGGCAAAGAGTTCTCTAAGCCTGTGGCTGATCAAAACAACCCTCACTGCAGGCTTATAAACTCAAGTTTTCACAGCCGTAATGAATTAAAGTTGACTACATTAAAAATCCATTAGTCAACAGTGAAAGACATTATTTTAGTTACCTTATCTGTGTATTATGTATGAGGTACTTGAAAGTGTCAACCTATCTAAAAGGTACTGTACAGGGTCAAAACCAAACATAGTTACTGAAATACCATATACAAATGAGTGACTGAAAAGGAAGCTGGGTTCTGAGAGAAGAGGTGGATAATTAATTCATCCAGATGCAGTGTTTTCTAAAGATGGTTATCTTTCGAGCGATCCTGATGGTCCATTTAGTAAAATAATGCGCATTATGCTCTGCAGACTTTTTAGAATATGTAACTTGAAGATATATGGGTATAATGCTCCTTTCTTGTATGGGTTTATGAGGTTGTGCGACTTTCGAGGCGCCTGTCCTGTGAATTGAAGGCCTTGTCCTAAGTCAACAAGGCGTTCATGCCATTGGCAAAATACTGGCGACCACCAGGCTGAGGTCAGTGTGTGCTGTGCTTTGTTTCATACAGTCATGCACTTCTTTCCTGCACAAGGCCTGCCTTTGCTATCCTCATCTACTATACACGCCTTCAGTCGAGACTCCTCCAGGGTGATAATACAATGCATGGACGAGTGCTTGCCGTGACAGTCTGGTTGTCGGACACTGCTCATTTGGGGACCTCGTGTCAATGCCCTTCAGGGCAATGAGGTCTTCATTGTGAGTTGCTTAGTACTGGCAGGGTGGAATTTTCACTCACCAAGTTAACGTTACAGTGCAGTAACACCCCAACAGCACCATGCAATCATGAATTTCAAACTTAATTGAGGAGACATGGCCTAGTAAAACAAAATGTTGACCTGCAGACAGTCCTCAAAGTTCTAGTGTCCCTTCCTTAACACAGCTAAAAATTGCATACGAAAATGACTGGTTGGATACTTGAATGATCTGTGAGTCCCTGATGATTCAATGGTTAATTGTATGTGCTTCACAATTGCTTCTTTCAATCCAAAAACATTCATAAAAGATGATACACCTCTAGGTAACATGGGAGCACATAAGTTAACACTTGTTTTAGAACACTTATGGTTTAAATGATCGCTTACTCAGGGCTTACTTATTGAGGAGCTTATTTAGAGTTTATCGGCAAGACATCCATCACAAATGCAACAGAAGATCCTGTCCGCCAGACCCTTGGTCTGCGCAACTCATCTAGACATGAGTGCACCCCCAGCTTTCTGTCAACTTAGCTCCCGCTGGCTCCATCAATAGAAATCTTCCGCTGACGGCCCGAGAGAGTAGGGGCTGTTAGAGCAAGGACGTTACACTACATGCACTGTTTATGGTGGACGGTGTAATGGCCTTTTTTCTGTCCCTAACCACCAGGTAAAATCTGACGGTGAGAGACAGAAAAAAATAATAATGACTCCCACACCCTGAGAAAAATCTACCAAGGAGTGAGGCTCAATAATTTTTTACTCATCAGGAACAAACTTCAACTTTGAAAAGTTTAGTGCACACCATCAAAACCAACGGCACCCATCCTCCGAACTTTTTGTATCTTTGAGGGAAACGTATGGTGACAGTTTTCTTTTCAAGATACAGGGATGATCACTGGGCCGTCGGTCATCTCTAAATTTGACGGACGGAGTACCAGCCAGATGGTCGATGTAATGGTCTTGCCATCCTTACGGATAGTACTCCATCTGCCAAGCTCGAAATCAAGCCCTCTGGGTCGACTTTGCCCAGACAAGGACACCACAGGCACAATCGTCTCTTTGCTAGCCCAAGGAGCAGCAGGTACAGTCCATTTGTTGGTGCAGCCTCTCTTGCCAGGGCCAGGGGACCTCAAAGCAGTTATTCTTCAGTCCTCTCTCTTCAGTACAAACGTGATCTGAAGTATAGGTGCCATATTTATGCCCAGAAAGTGTCCCCAGGGGATGCAGTGGTTACTACCTAATGGGCTACCAGATCTCCTCCCACCTGATAACAACTTCCTGGAATGTGTGACAACTAGCAATTCCAGAATGCAATATTCTGCCTCCTCCGAAGATAGCACAACCCCTCTGTCAATGTGTGGAGCTTGGTAGTCCACCATAGAGATGTGGCTACCTTAGGGCTACATGCCCACGGGAAAACCGTTCTGGCATTTTATTTTCCCCTCTCTGTGACAGCTCGTCTACCAAAACAAAATAGCAGCCACTCTTGTGTGTGTCCACCAGTTACCCTTCAAAGGCGGCTTCCCCTTTGAAGCTTGCCTTTTGGGCTCACACCCTGTGTGGCTTCCTGCCAGGAAGAGGTGATACTTCTTCCAACGGTAGGCCTCTATTGTTTCCTTTCCTGGGAGTCATTCACACTTCTCCCCAAGAAAACATAAGGCTGTCTTGTGGCCAGCATCTGCGAATGGCCACTTGGAAAACTTTCTAAAAGTTGCATTTACTCAAAAGTTACATTAAATTCGATATGGGCATCAAATCGGGTTTAATGTGACGATTAGTTTGATTCCTTCAAGTACCAACTTTAGTAGTCTCATTCAGGAATTAGCATAGCTAAGCTGTCAGTGTCTAACCCTGTACTCACCCATGGGGCTACTAGCCTTTTTGCAGCAAAAACAAAAATGTGGGCTTTTTTTCTGGTAGGACATATGAAAATACATGTACTAGTTTTTAATATGCAGCACCCTGCCTCAGGACTTGATAGGCCTGCTGTAGGGGTGACTTGTTTATGTTAAAAAGGGAGGTTTGTACTTTGTCATTAGTTTAAATGGCAAAGTCGAGTTAGCAGTTTAAAACTGCTCTACTAGTCTGCAGTGGCAGGCTGGGAGACATGTTTTACTTTGTCACACTCAGGGTGGCGCAATAAGTGCTGCAGTCCCTGAGAGACACTTTAACTTACAGGCCCTGGGAACACATGATACCATATACGAGGGGCTTATAAACAAGTTAACCTATGCCAATTGGGTCTGAGCCAACCAAATATACGCATTTAGGGTCAGAGCACTGTCTATGAAGTCTGGTTAGCAGGCCTCAGTGCATTCTCAGGGTCAAAAAACCAGCAACATCAGTCAAATACTTTGGGGGTGATCATGCAAAAGGAGGCATTACCTTACATGGCCCCCTCCAGCCGAAACATGACAGGCAACTAACCTCCATCCTAGTAGTTCTCATCATATAAGCAGAAGAAACTGGAAAGGCCATCTGCTTTAGCATGGTCAGTCTCAGGTCTGTGTTCTCGAATAAAGTCTATACCCTGTAGAGAAATGGGCCACCTCAACAATTTGGAGTTCTCTCCTCTCATCTGCATAAGCACCTGAGAGTTCTGAGAGGTCTGTGGTCAGTTTGAACTCTGAAGTGAGTCCCAAACAAGTAGGGTCTCAGCTTCTTCAGGGATCAAACCACAGAAAGGCGTCCCTCTCAAATGCACTGAAGCACTGCTCTCTTAGGAGGAGTCATCTACTAATAAAAGCAACTTGTTGATTCTGGCCCTCATCATTTACCAGTGACAGCATTGCCCCAATTCCATGTACAGAAGCCTTTGTCTGGACAACAAACTCTTTAGTGAAATCGGGTGCCTTTAGGACAGATGCTGAGCACAAAACGTCCTTGAGGGTGTCAAAGGCCTTTTGCAATTGCTCAGTCCAGATCACTTTTCTGAGTTGTTTTTTAGAAGGTAGATCTGTCAGTGGTGCCATCATGGTACCATAAACGTTAACAAATATATAGTACCCAGTCAGGCCATGAAAGGCTCTGACTTGGGTTTGGGTATTAGAAGCCCCTTTGGCCTGAATTATCTGAATTTTGAGTTGGAGATGTTGTATATGGCTCCACCTACTTGGTGGCTCAAGTACACTACTGAGCATTGCCCTATCTCACACACACTTGCCTTGATAGTCAGTCCTGCTTGTTGCAGGGTATGAAGCACTTCCATGGAGTGGACCAGGCGATCTTCCCAGGAGAAACTAAGTTCAGCAATATCATCTAGATATGCTGAAATGTAGTGGACGGTGAATTTGTTTTACTTATCTATAATCCCGGTAGTCATCAAGAAAGATGAGTGATCAAAAATGCCAGAAAATAGAATGTCACTTGAATTTACCCTTGACACCAACCTCACCCTCAAGGAACACAATGCTAAGAAAACAGAGACGAGACGGGACAAGTCCTCTCTAGTAAAGAAAGTAACCAGAGAGTGGCTTCAGAACTGCTGTGCAATACCCTGATGCTCTCACATTTGGATGTTAGTAACGCCCTGCTGCACAGCCTCCCGTACACCACGTCTCATAGAAGGTCTGAAGAAATATGGTCACATCCCCCTCATCTTGATGGAACTCCAATGGCTCCCCTTGCCAGCCCCCACCATTTTCAAAACCAGCTGCATGATTTACAAAGGAACCACGACCTGCACCCAGGTGGCTCTCGTCACACCCACCAACAGAATACCATCAGACTGGAGACAAAGAAGTGTAAAAATTCAGTAACTAACATGTTCCATTGATGAATACAGGATCTGAAAACATCTCCCGATTAATCAGGACCACCCTAACCCTGCTCTACTTCAGGAAAAAGTAGAAAATGCACCTATTTAAGGAAACCTACATCATGATTTAATTACAGTCCACAAACCAGCTACTTTGACCTGTACAGCTCTCTGATGTTAGGGCATGGCACAGGTGCTTGCCCTCACTCTCATCCAACTCTGTTCTGGACATTATTGGTTGCCCCTCCCACTCCTTGCTCCGGGTATTGCCACTCACGATGTTGACTGGGCGGGTGATCAGGAGTGATGGTGTCTAGGATTATGGCTGCCACATGTGTGCTGTCCAGTGACCATACCATCACCCAGCACAACCCATCCTGTCCCCATATAGGCACCCCAAAAGCCTTGACAGTTTGCCCCATGTAAGTAGTAGGCTACAAAGGGATGTGAGGATACATTGCAGGATATGAGGATCTCAGGATCCTAGTATCTACCACCAGATTTGAGGATTCCAGAATTCAAGGACCTACTGCAGAAGTCAAGGATCCCACAGTCTATTAAAGCCACACCCAGGGTGTGGGCAGATGCCTTGCTTTCCTCTTTGATGATAAGATGAAGGCTGCTTGTACCCTGTTCTTCATTTGTGTTCCTGGCTCCCCAGCGTAGACAATTTACAAGACAATCCTGGACACCAAGTTAATCTTCTCATACGTTTACTGCTTGTGGTGCATCTTGGAATTTCTTCTGGAGCATCAATTCAACAAATTGCCTTGCATCCTAGAACTCTTCAAAGAATTTCCTTGCATCCCTGGAGCTCTTCGACCACTTCCCTGCTGTCTTCAGAGGCCTCCGGTTAGTGATTAGCTGAGGAAAGTTATATTTATTTGTTTGGATTGTGAAAATAATCTTGGATTCTTAATCCACCTACATCCTGGAACCTTGTCTCTGATTCTAAGGTATGCTGTAACAACTGTCTCCTGGGCCTTTGCAGAGTTATTTACATATCCTGAGTGACCCTTTGCTTCTGTTTGATGCCTTAAGTTGTGGAGTTTTAACAACTGTGTATAGGACATAGAAACAGGACTACTCTCACAACCATTCCTTTGGCTTTAGCAAGATAAAGTACAAAAGTGCTTTCACTTGTGAGAGACTGCAGAACACCAAGAGAGATACTTTTTCTCGAGATGAGCTGTGTGACTACAGCCTGACATCATCTATTATGTGCCTTCCCTCATTATCTTTTAGTCCCCTTTTTTGCTGTCAGAACTGAGCAGTCTTAGAAGTGCTTGGGACTGTCAACAGGGAAGGAGACTGATTGGTTCAGCCAGCAACATTCAGATCTAAAGATTACTGGTAACGTGACTCTCACATTTGCTGCCTTTTAGCAAGGTTCACAATATACAAATACCACATGTATACATTCATTTCTCTTGCCAGGTATTCTAGCTCAGTTATCAGTAGGCGTTCTATGGTTAGAATACAAAGATAATCTAGCCTGGCTAGTGACTCATGTGCACCAGGAATTAGGATTAGCTTCTTGATGTAATATGTTTTAGCCACCAGATATTCTCTAGCTCTAGCTAATGGCTCTAGCCATTACAAATGATGAAAATGTGTTTGAGTGGCCATAAATCTCCCCTGTTCCTGAAACATGCCTATGTCTGCTGGCATGACTGTGTTAAAGTGGCCTCCTAGAAAATGTAGTAGCAGAGGTGTCTCTAAGAGCAGTGAGTCTACTTTATTTAGCAGGGTTTGTTGTGTTTATACATTGACAATAGTAAAGTCTGCTCTCCAACTGGTTCAATATTTACCAACGTTGCACCCGGTTCTCCATATTTCACTAGGGAGAGGGTGACGTTTCTTGCCAATATGTGTGACTCCGGCGTGTGCTCTGGAATGTACTTTTAGAGTCCGGTAGGTGGGTTTCTTCAAAATGATCAAGTATGCCCCAATAGTTGCAGATATTTGAGCTACCAACTCTCCTCTTATTCTTATCCAACAAGATGTTCACATTCAAAGGCACTATTTTAATATATTCACCTCCATCAATCCTGTCATTGTGATCACTATTCCAATTTTGAAGTATGTGTCTTAATCTTGCCTTTTCTGCTATATTTCTAAAACTGCAGGGCAGCGTCCTATTATAACACAACTTCATCAACTCTCAATATCAGGCACCCTGAGTTTCCATACTATAGACCCATAACTATCTACCACTCCAACATAAAAAAGCTCTGCTCCCCCATCCCCATAAACTAATGCAAGACCTCCCAATTATGTCCCTTAGTCCTAAACAATAATACATATGTACAATGCAGATATCATGCTTAAATAGTTCTCTCCTAATGGGGGAAATATATTTTGTACCTGCATTCAAACAACATGGGTTAGATAAGGGTAACATGTAATCCATCTTGCCCATTTTTCATGATGGACTATCTTCTCGAAAGGCCAATGTGTTTTGCTCATGTTCATGTTCAGAGTCCATGTCAGTAACTTCTAGTTTGCCTCCAAGGAGCCATCAACAAGAGGGTGGGAGAGTCTCAATTTAATCCTAGACCAATTGAATTTCTGCATGTTGGCACTGCATGACCCCCAGCCATTGCTGTATCCTAGACACATCCTCCTGATGACATCAGATCTCTACATTCTGCTAGCCAGGACCAGGCTAAAAAACTTCTTGCAATTATTGAAATGCTTTCAGGCTGGAAAGAGGAACAGGTACTCTAATTGCATATTCCTCAGTTCCTGTTTAACTTCCTCAATTAACTTACATTGTTCTGTTGTAGTCTGGGAAGAACATAATGTGTGCTGATTTAAACTTTATTTCCCTCTTCTTGTGTAACACCTGCATAATGGTATCTCTCATCTCACTCCCTTTAGTTGTGGAATCTCCAGTTAGCGGCTGCAAAGGTGTGCCTGGTGGAGAGTGGAGGCTGCTGTGAGTTGCTGTGACAGTGTTCTGTGGACCCTATCAATAATAAAGCAGTTGGAGAGTTCCTCAGCCAATTCCAACATGTGCATCCAGTTTTCTAAGGAATTTCTGTTGGTGTTTACCTTCGGCTTCTTCCACTATGCCCACAATCCTCAGATTACCCCATCGCACATGGATCTCCTTGTTTTCCACTCTTCCAGCGAGCATGAGGTTACATCTATTTATTAAACTGTGCTGTATAGAGTTTCATTCCAATCACTTTGGTAAGTGTTCCTCCTTCTGTCTGCATTACCATGAATGTGTCAACTTGACTTTTTACTTTCCATTTTGTGTTTAAAACTACATGTGCCACGTTTGCTGACAATAAATCCATTCTTTGTACTTAATGAATGATCTTTATTTAGCTTCACTTGATTTATTAGATGAATCAACATGAAGTAATTCAGTGTAAAAATCATTTCATTCATGTCCCTGGTCCCCAATGCATTTCTGGCATGTCTAATACCCTTTTTCAGGGGCCAGTTTCTTTGATTCTGAAAACACAAAAAGCAATCAAAAGTATTCTCAGTGCCGTATCCGTGGAGAGGGGGAAGGGGTTGGAGTGGGAGGGGGCGGTCCGCCCTGGGCGGCACTGTTTTTTGGGGCAGCGGAGGTGAGCAAGCCGTGTCTGTTGACTACCACCATCCCTCTGCCCCCGAGAACAAGTCGTCCGTCGGCCGCCGCCACCACCCTGCTCTTACCTGCACCGGGCGGCAAACTTAGGGTCCACCCCGGGTGGCGGTTGGTCTAGCAATGCCACTGAGTATTCTAGTATTCAATGAACTATAAATTCATTTTTACTTAAAACGTTCTATAAACGAAAACAGAATCATTGTGACATGAATAAAAATTCCATGAGCAATGCTTACTGAAAGGGCTCAAGTGATGGGATGGACATATCACTAGAATAACCATAGTAAGCAACACCTGTTGACTGTCCTAATGGACTCATTGAATCCTACATGTGAATGGTGTCTGGGCATAAACAGTGCCCCATTATTCACCAAAAGCGGAAAAAGTCACCATTAGGTGAGTATCCTGCTGGCTTTACCTGAAATTAGTCTCTTGCTCTTTCCCATGAAAATCGCAAACCACGACGAGCAGTTAAATCTCCTGTCATGAGCGTTGGTCAAAGAACACAGAAGTGAATTTCACCAAGTGAGAAGAAGCGTTTATCATGCTGAGATGAACATAAAATACACTCAAATACCCTGTCTGAACTAAATATATATATAGCAAAACCTTTCTGGAGAGCAGAGGAGCACAAAGGGGTTGTAGGAGAGGATTTGAGATTGTGTGCCACAAGCAGACAGGGGAGGAGAAAGAAATGTGACATATAATTAGCTTTGAGGTCATTGGTTAACATCGACTGCTAAGTCTTCCTATTCAAAGAGGTTTTGTACACTCCAAGGTGGTGTTAATGTTTTCAACACTAGGTACTTGATTTTAATTCCTTTGTAAAAGGGGATTTGTGACGTGAGAAACAGTTAGGACACGGCCTATGGCCACATTTGAATGACCTCATGCATGACCTTTCAGGTCAACAACAAACACCAAAGAAAAGTGTGCATATGTACACATGGAAGCACAGTTCCATGCGTCGGCTCTCCTTCGCTTACACTCCATGCATAAATATGGGAGTCACATGCGCTTTTCTATGTTTACGCCTAGCTAATTTAGGTGTCCTTTTAGAAATGCAGATAAGTGGGGGACACCTTTACAAATGTTAATAAATGCCACCAATTTGGTCACCACGTTGATCCTATTTGCATTTCCAACTCCCTGAAAGTTTCCTGGGAATGTACAGTTTCACGGTTCTAGGTATTATTCACACCCTTGGAAACAAGCATTGGCATAGCCAATAGGTCTCGCCTTTGGGACCTTATAAGTGTTTAGCCATGCAACACTTGATGTTGTTGCACCAAGGATACTGTGCTGGATAACTAAACACTTATAAGGTCCCAAAGGCGAGACCTATTGGCTATGCCAATGCTTGTTTTGAGTGAGTGGCTCGTGCAGGTATGCCATTACCAAGGACACGCCTAGGCCTCTGCATACACGCTAGATTAGCGTGACAAAAGAGCCAAAGCCAATGTCAGGACACCAGTTTCACGTGCAGTCCTGTCAGGCACTCGGGCAGGGGCATGCGTCTGTTTAACGAGCAGGGCACATTCATGTTCCAACAATTTCGAAAAGACTAAAGAGCAGTTTTGTAACAGGGCTGGTGCCCAGAGTCATTCTACGAGTAATGCGCATTCCCGTAGCATTTATATGTCGCCTATTGTCGTGATAGGAATAGCGTGTCCTACGATGAATCGGTGGGTGGCTATGATTGTGTGAGGATCAGTGCGCCTCACTGTGCCGTGAGTGCCCCTTACTGTCAGCTTGTGATTGGTGCACTTTATCCTGACCGGACTGGAGTAAATCGTCGTGATAGGAGGAATAGTGTATCCTATTATGAAAAGACTGGAGCCTATTGTCGTGATAGAACTAGTGCATATTATTGTGACAGGGCTGGTGCCTATCGACAGGGTAGTAGGAATTAACCTTAATTAGACAGGACTGGCGCCCATCGTCCTAATGAGGGAGAGAGAATGTATGGAAAACTGAAATAGAGGCTAACTACCGCACCTAGACGGACGGGAGACAGTGGAAGGTGAAACATTGAGAAAGACCGAAAGAGATGAAAGTTGTAAAATAGATTATATAGAGGTGGAGATGTTAAAAAGTCGGTAGTAAGTAGGCAGGGAGAGAAAGAGGAAAAGAAAGATGGGGCCAAGAGAGATGAGATAGAGAGAAAGAAAGAACAAATGAATGATTAAATAGAGGTTACCGTGAGCCAACTGAGAGAAAGACGTGGAAAACTCCAGAATTCGAAGGGGAAGAAACGGAGGAGGGGATTTCACGTGGAGAGTGACTAAGAAAGAGGCAGAGGAAGTGAGACAGGATGGAGAGAGGTTCAAGGCCGCGGAATAGGAAAGATAGGAAGGGAGAGACAAGAGAGGCACATGACGAAAGAGAAATGAGGGTGAGATAAAATGTGGAGTAGACTGAAAGGAAAGAGGGAGGGAGAGAAAATGGCAAAAGAAAGACTGACAGTGAAACAGGCGGAGGAAACTGAGGAGGCAGAGTGGGAACACAGAGTTGAAAGACTGATGGAAAAAGGCAAACTGCGATAGGAGGGAAGGGTAATTGAAAGCTTGAAAGCAAATGGTTAGCGAGAGACTGCGGAAGGCAGGCAGGAGGTGAGCCCGCGAGTGGTGCGCGCTCGCGCGCGGTTGGGAGAGCAGTCTGCTCATTTTCAAGCACTGCACTCGTGCTTGTGGCGCGCCGCTGCACGCTCCCGCAAGGTGGATGCCGCCACAAGCACGAGTGTGTGCTTGATAATGAGCAGAGCGACGGCTAAAGGCCCTCCTACGCAGCGCATGCTCTACTTAGGCGAGACCTAAAAAGGTGCATCTCGTTTTTTGCAGTTATAACTGACACCTATGCAAGCAAAATTACCCAGCTCCTTACATTGGGAATGAGGATTCGGATTTTACATGTGCAGTTGCCACCTTTTCTCCATATAAGCTATAATTATGTACAGAACATGTTTTGGTAATTGAGCCACAACGCATAGAATGTAGAGGAGCAACACATGTGTACATTGCATCCCCTTAGGTTTACATCTGTAGTTGCAGTACACATTTCTGGAAAATCCCAAGTAATTCCAGGAGTACTATGGAGCATCTACAGACATTGCAGCCAGGGACATCTTAAAAATTTAGGGGCCCTTGGCCAAATTATTTTAGGGGCCCCTCTTTGGAACAGCTTTGAATTTATGATCCAATTTCAGCTCTTTCATCATGCCCTCTCTGCCCCTGGTTGCTGACACTGCCCAGGCACACGTGTTCAAATTCTGAATGTGTTTACGTCTAATATTCAGGGAGAGTGACGTGTTTTCAATATTGTAACAGCAGCAGCTCACTAATATTACTGAATATAGTCTCCGTCACACCCTTCCATTTCTAATATATGAGGCCCTGTTTTGATCTCAAAGAAAGTTTTGTATGGATGTTGCATGAAACATAAACACAATAGTTACTCCAAGATGTCTGTAATAGACACCCACACATCACCCACAAAAGTTATTTAAAACAATCTAATTAAGAATTATTCAAGGTTATCAGGGCAGGACCCTCTGCAGAACAGAGCTGGCTCTACGGGCGGAGGGGTGGGGGGGCTTAGAGGGGGGTCAAAGGTTGGGGCTCAGCGCCAGAGCCAATTTTGCCCATTCCTTAAAACATCTCTGATTACAGATTTGCAAGAGTAATCTCATGTCTAACTGTAAATGGTGTGGGGCTTATTTACAAGCCCCTTGCGCCACTTTTGCGTCACTTTTCCCATGTTAAAAATTACGCAAAAGTGGCGCAAGGGCCTTGTAAATAAGCCCTGTGTATTTACACATGTGCAAATGCTTAGCAAATTTTAATTTGCACATGCCATCTTTCTATCTGAGAGACAAACTCCTTTCCCTGCACATTCGCTAATTTTGGAGGGGTAACTCTGCCCATTCCTGCCTTGGGTGGCTTGACAAGAGTAAAAGTACAACCACACCCAGTTTAGGAATAGGCTGTGAAAACGTGTGAACACGCCCACAAACTCACCAGTTTGTTGTATTCACCAACTTTGCTTAACATTGGTATAATATTCCCTGTGAATAAATCGATTTTAGAGAATAAGCTCATGTTTTTTCTGAATGCAAGGCATGAATTTGTAGTCGTAAATGAAGCCATTTGTATACTTGAATTGAGCTTAGGCGCTCAAATGGGGCTGTGAATCGGGCCTCAAATGTCTACTATTTGCAGCTGGCTGTTTTTTTCAATTCTTTTCTCATTTTCATTCATAACTGCAATATCAGTGGCCATGTGGAATCGGACTCACTATGGTCCATTAAGGAATTCAAGTGAGAGTCCTTGCCCATGCAGCTGTCCGATAACAGAGAAGGTCATGTGACTGAAAATATGATAACGACCAACCAAATGTCAAGTGAACTATTGTAATGATATCATATTGATAAATCCTGCCTTGGAGGAAAGTATAGTATGGAGGAGCTTTAGGAAAGATGTGTCTTCGTAGGGGCGTCCAACAACATTTCTAACAAGGGTTGTTTTCCTGGTCAAAGACAGACATTTGGTCATTCGGGTTGTATATGAAAGGCTTTTTTGCCTCAAGTCTTAGGAGTTAAGTTACCCAGTCCTGTGATGAGGGGTATCTTGCTGACTGCCAGTGCCATAGAATGAGGATGTTGGCTGATGACAGGGCTGTAGCCATCCATCTCGGTAAACAGCGTTAACAACGCATGCGAAACAACGCATGGCGTTACAACGCGGTCGTTACAACGACCGCGCTGTTAGTTCGCATACTGTTACAATGAAAGTCGGAACAACGACTTGCGTTGTAAGGGGCAGAAGGTGTTGGATTTAAAATCCAACACCTTCCCTACTGTCCGCACAGACTGGAGTTGGAATAGTAAATTATACTATTCCAACATCCAGTGCCCCTTACAACGCAAGTCATTGTTCCGACTTGCGTTGTAACGGTATGCGAACTAACAACGCGGTCGTTGTAACGACCGCGTTGTAACGCCATGCATTGTAAACGCATGCGAAATAAGGTGGCATATTCATCCATCTCTACCTATAAAACGTGGTATGGTCAGAGTCGATGGCGTTTTGTAGAATGGATAACTTTGCCAATGGCTGTAATAAGCAATTGCTGGTTGCCTGTAAAGTTCTCCGCACCTCCTGCCAATAACCAAACCGTTGAGGACATGACCATCAGATACGCATCAGGTCATATTCCTACCTCTTTGCATCTCTAGCACAGATCAGTGGTGGAAACCCCACTCTGCGAAGTCTGACTGGACACCAGTACCAGTTATCCATGATCTTAAATAAGGTGAATTTAAGTCGTGCCTCAGGTAATTCTGTTATGGATATCTGACAGGGATGCCCATTCACCTACTGAGTATTCACTGTTTAAAAGAGTTTGCCAATGGGCCCTTCCCTCCCTTAGGACAGCATAACATAACATGTATATTTGTAAAGCGCACGTCCACCCAGAAGAGTATCTTGGCATTGAATAACAGATGTTTAATGTTACCCAACTCAATGATACTCATTTTATAATATAATGTGGTTAAAAGGGTGTTGCCCGACACTACACCTTTCCCCATTTCTCAATGTAAGCAGGTATGGATCGGGGAGGCAGAGCGCAGGAGAATGTGAGCACCCAGTTGACCAACCTGGCGGTGTCTCAATTGCAGATACTTCAAGCGCTGGAAGTGCTGTAGGTGGAATTGTGTGAAATATCACCATTCCCCAAGTTCTCTAGCATTTAAATGATATGGGAGGTCCATTCCTGCCATCTAAGGCTCTGTTCTATTATGGTCACTCACATGTTGTCTCACATTGGGGCCCAATTGTGTATGTGCCTATGTGTCTCAAGTTTCGCACAAGCTATGGTCCAGGAGTCCAGCACTGATCTCGCAGTGGGTGTAAGATATGGGTCATGTGAATGATTAACACCCAGCCCAAGGAGGCGTGCTCTGTCACCCAAGTATAGCCTCTTAACTTTGATCCACATTCAGGGGGGGTCATTGTAGCCCACAGTAAAGTGCTGACCTTTTGCTAGTTGATGCGCTAGGTGGTATGACAGCATATCAGGCAGTCTCATGTCCCCTATACTGTTTCTGCATGCAGTTTTGAAGACTTAAGTCTAGGTTTCCTACCTTTCCATACAAAGCTTTCTACATGGCTGCTGATTGCCTTTAAAAGTCATGCTGTACTGGGAGTAGCAATATTTCCCGCAAATAGCACGGTGTCACTACCATTTTGATCACCTGAACTCATTCCCTTATGGGTGGTTGGAACAATGACCATCTGGCAATTTTGTTGTCTGTCTTTGTCATAAGTGGTTGTCTACTGTCTACAACCATGTTTACTAGGTTCCTGTTAAAGAAGATCCCAGGTATTTCAGGTTCAGTCAACCATTTGTGTCTGTCCCATTTGATCTTATATCCTGAGAATGAAGAAAAGGACTCAATCAGTGAGATTAGATAAGGGTTTAACGTGGTTGGTTTTTTCACTGTGAGGACTATACATCTGTGTATAGCATGATCTTGGGATGGCCTGCTGCAGTGTTTCCACCCCTAATGCACTTGGTCTTTCTGATAGTGCAAGTAGGAACAGTAGAGCCGAGAGCAGGCAGCCCTGTCTCGTGCCTCTTTGTACATAAAGAGTGGTCGACACGTAGCCGTCAGAGTCACCCTGAGCAATTGAGTTCCCATACAGCCATCGTAGTTTCACCATAATCTCCGGATTTATTGCAACTTTTGGTAGCATTCTTTTCAGGTATCCCTATTCGACCCTGTCAAATGCTTTTCTCAGAGCCCAGTGAGACAGCACAAATGTCATCTTGGTCGCCGCTCACCAGCAAAATGATGTCAGACAAGAGCTTCATATGGTTTCCGCAAGACCGACCCCATACAAATCCTAGCTGAGGCTGTTGTATCAGGCCGTGGATGAGGTTCCTAAAGCAGTTCTCCAGGACTTTCACCAGAATGCTGACGTCAGTATTGATGAGTGAGATGGGTCTGTAACTAGAACAGTGCAATACATCTCTGCTTGGATTCAACAGCAATGTGATTGTCATTATTGCCTATTCCATCTGTCTTTCCTACCTCTTTAAACATGTCATACAGAATCAGGGTGATCAAAACTCTTTTGCTAGGCTTTTCCTATAGCGCAGGTCTGAAATTACTGCCTCTCTCTAAGTTGTTATTCTTCTTTCTAGCAGTGCTCTGCTTTCATCTGAGGATACAGATAAATGTAGTCTCTCTACAAAGTCTCAGTCCTCGGCTGGTGATTCTGTACAACTAGAGCAGTGCTTAGACACAGGGTTGGCACCTAGGAGTTGGTAGGGATAACTAAGAGTAGTGCAGAATTCTTTTTCTGGAACATGAGTGGTGTAACTCTGCCCGAGTACAGTACTGGATGGGTAACTGTATTATTAATGAGTCATGACATGATTCTGTACCAAAGCAAGGCTGATACTCCTATGTCGTCTTAGTATGAAGAACCAAATTCTTTAAATAAAATGTGCCCCCCTACTTTAATCGATGTAAGTCCTTTCAGTACCCTTCAGTCCAGTGTGACTTTGCCAATTTGCTTGTACTGCTGTTTTTCTTACCCACCACCATCTAAGGGAACAGATGTTAGCACCAAGATTTGTTCTTGGATATTTGACAGGTGTCTGGAGGTGCCTGCACCCTAAATGGCGGGAGGACATTTCTTGGGTTCACACACACAGCAGTGTCTATTTATTGAGGTTTGTGTGGTCCCCGAGGCAGAGGTGATGTATGGTTGGCTTAGCATTATCTGAGATCAGTGGATGCTACTGCTGATGGGTGTAGGCGAGTGGTAAGATCAGAGGTGAATTATGCCTGATAGGGTAAGTATCTCTCTGGTGGGAAGGAGGCAATTGCGACCATCTGAGAAGTAGCACTGCTTGGCAGCATTGAACAGTCTTTGGCAGACAATCAATTCAGATGTGTGGGAGTGCCAGCCTGACAACTAGAATGTCTTGAAGATATCTTCGAAGGGTGTTGCGTCGAAGAGGTTATGGGTGATGGGGCAGGTGTCACTGTTGTCTTTTCCTCATTGGGATGAGAGGTCAGGGCAGGCATGCATATAATAGAGAGCCTTGGGTGGGGATGCTGTCTCATGAAATCAGGCACCAGTTTAAAAAAAGTAATGTAGTCTGCAGGCCCTCATCGGGCGTGGGTGTGGATTTCTTAAATTTGTATCAATTGTGTTCAAGGTCAGCGTGCAGTCCCTCTCCTCCCATATCTGAATCCAATGGTTGGCATGTGCTGGAGAGTGGCGTATCTTATGGGTCTGCAGTGTCCACCCCAGCGCAGTTTGTCAAATGGTTACATTAGGCATGGCAATGTCCTCCTCCTGTGAGGGCCATACTGTCTCTAACTGACCGTCTGTAAGGGGGGAGTAACGGGTACCTTCAAGATGTGCCAGTTCAGCGCGCGACTGTTCCTTTCTGTTTCTGCCCATGTGCCACCAAACTCGCCACGCGGCCTGGGCTCATCTCTTCCTTCAACTCTCTAGTTCTTTTGAGTAGAATCTTGAGATTTGCTGGAGTCTATCAGGTGCCCGGAAGTGACGTTGTCCTCCAAGTAATTACAGGTGGCTGGGACGGTTTCTCTGAACACCACCCGTCTAGTTCTCAGCCAGGTCATATGGCCACTATCATCTGACTATTACCAGCTGAAGCGGACAGTGCAGACTTCAGATTAATCATCTGTAAACTTCTTACAATTGTTCTTCCAAACGATCAACTCCGAGTTTGCATTTTTTTTGCGCCCATGAAAGCCCCAAAAGAAAGTGCAACTCGCGTTGCATTCCTTCCCTTTTCTTCTCTTAAAAGCCAACCTCGCGCCTCTCTCGTGAACTCTGTCAGCTTCCCTTTCCCAGATGTCATATCATATTTTCATTCTAAAAACAATAAAACTGCGCCAGTAAATCAAGAACATGCCTTCTGCATCAGTAACGGAGCTGGCGACTATTAGCATTTTCTCAAATTTGTTGAAACCAACAATGTCAAACAGCCATGATCTTTCTGCGTCCAGGCTTTGGTTTGGAATTGTGTGCACTGTTTACTTTTTACGTGTGAGCTAACACTCAATTCTCCAGGACTTGGATGAAATCCCCCTTTTAAGAGCTTGTAAGAACTTTAATTTCCGAAACGCCTTCTACTACACCAGGCTGAATGCCTTCATGCAGCCAACAGAGTATTGTAGAGGGAACAGACCGGGTCCTGAGGCATGGCAGACATCGACAGGGGTGTTGGGGAAGTAAACTGTGCTGTATCTGGAGCAGATTAAAGCAGCATTTTACTTTAATTGAGGAATTCAACTCAACCAAAAGTCTGCAGCATTTTATGAACGTTTGCTGGCATTACAAACATTTGCTTCCTTTCATGGAAATATACCGAAACATAGCATTTTATGGCATATAATTGTCCCATTCATACCCAGGATGCTAGATACTCATTCTTCACTTTACTCTAAGGGTTTGACTGGTTTTTGCAAGTGTGGTCCTCCATGAGGTAGACTGTTGGTTTTTAGATGGGGCTACTTAACAACTGCATTGTGGCCTGCATCACTTCCTCCTGACTGGTGGACTCTCATCTATAGCTATCTTAGGATAAATGACAGGGCTTGAGTTCGAGATTCATTCTCCTCTAGCTTGAGCAGGTTGGAAAGGGACTTTGGAGTCCACCCGCAGTCCCAGAGAGGGATCCATGCACTTGAGTGCTGCTCCGATCCTGATATGGGGAGTTCTGGAATAGCCATTAGCAGTGCAGTTTTCTGGATGGGCACCTGCGCAGAAAAATGCCGAGGCTTTATGAAGTGCCAAACAAGCTGTCCCTTTGGACAGAGCATGGGGTGGATATGATAGTGGCTGGTGGCCCCCCATTGGACTGTGATGTTGAGTGGTTTTCCAGTATAGATGGAGGTGCTTCCATTTGAGGGAGGGAACTCAAGCATGGTGCTTGAACCTTAATTCTGTTGCTAAACATGTATATCCCAGGGCTTGGCTTCTAGGCTGAAAGTCATCCTGGGAGATGAGTTGATAAGAGGGATGCTGCAATTACTATCATTGGCAGGTGCATTGGCCCCAACTTGCACAGCTACTCAGTTATCTTTAAAGGTGTCCCAGGAGCCGTGGCCCTGCAAGGGTGCGTTGGGCCCTAATGCAAGCAAGGAAAATGATTCCTCCCACCCCTTTCTTCTACGTAGTGAAAGATTGCCGTAACTAGTGTGTAGAGGGCCTCTCACATCCCTAGGCCCTGGTGTCACTGCACTTGATAGCTATACCCCTGCCCAGGAGGACCAAACCTCTCAGGACAGCAGAGCCTCTCCCCTCACTGCCAGGAACACACATTCCACTGCCTCATTTCCTGGTGCATCTCCATACACTATACTCAAGTGTTGTGAAAATGCTGGCTCACTGCTACACCCCACCAGGTAAAACTGCGCGACTCCCTCCACCCACGCTTCAGATCTGTGGCGGGCAGGTCTATACTTGTATTGTTCTACGTCCTATTAACTTTTCCTTCTTTTAGATGGAGACAATTAATCCTGTTTTGTTGGCTCAACTACTGTGTTTTGTTTGTCTGTTCAGATGTGTGTGTAGGGACACGTGTTGTGCTTTCTAGTTCAGGTGCTTGCTGATACTTTGTCCTCAGTTAGTCCATCTCTCGATGTGAACACTTGCTCTGATAGCCAGGCACACTCACAGTCTCCTCCACCCAACACCAGCTTCAGGCACTCTGAATAAGTCCCCGGGATTTGCTCTTTGTACTGTTTTCCCTCCCTCATGACCCAGGATGCTTATTTCTCATTGTCCTAGCTTTTGTGCACAAGAACAGCACAGGAAGGCTCCGGTTTGATTTGCGTTCCTAGAAAAAAGCTTAACCCTTCTGGATTTGTCTGAATAAATAAAAACGTAAGAATTTTAAAATGCATAGACTTGCTAAGTAATTCACCTTTTTTATTTCTAAAGAAGGGTATTGTGTGTCATTGAAAGCTTCAACACTGTCATTTTATTTTTGTTTTGTACAAATAGAGGTATCAAAAATGGGAGGTCTCCAATTTGAGAGAGTAAATTCCACGATCTGATTCACATAGGAGGAAGTGTACTTGTGCATAATGCATGTATAAATCTGTAAATCCAGAAGTAGGGGTGGAAATGTATGGTTTCTAGGGAGGGGTGGCCATGCATAATGCAAAGAATGCCACATTCTAACATGCTTGTGAGGACCCTGTACTCATTTCTAACAAATTAATTAGTTAGGAAAACATTGCAAAAGAATGAGCCAACTATTGTCAATGGTAAAGGGTTGTAAAAAACAACTAGCCATGTCAAGTACTTGAGTCTGCCTGCAGGCCTATAGCTCGTGAATTCACACACATCCTATCCTGTTCGCATACCTAATTAAAGAGATGGTCTACAATTATATGGAACAAGTCATTAATCATTTCTAAAAAAATGACCTACACCAAAATCCTACCCAAGGGCATGCTGATTTCAAATTTTCAGAACCCAATCAAGATAATGAAGAAGGAAGCCAGAGGTAAACTCAGGAGCATGGGAAGCAGCACAACCTCAGGTCAGGCTTCAGACATATAGGGTCAGATGTACATAGCTTTTTTTAGGTCGCAAATTTCCCGATTCGGACCGGAAAAAGCATTTTTCTATGTACAGACCCCTATTTTGTGATTCGGTAGCCTATTACCGAATCGCAAAAGGTTTTGCGATTCGATATTAGGAAGGGGCATGTTAAGGGTGTCCCTTCCTAACAGTGACTCACAGTGGTATATGTGAATGTTTTGCGAAATGCGATCACAAAACATTTGCATTTTACCGCCTACTTCAAGTAGGTGGTAAACCATTCACAAATGGTAAGGGATCCTCAGGGGCCCCTTCCCATTTGTGAATGGTTGTAAAATGTTTTTTAAGTGCAGGCAGTGGTCACATGGACCACTGCCTACTCCTAAAAAATGAAAAAAAACTTTTCATTTTTCTTTTTGAAACGCATCCTGTTATCCTTTAAGGAAAACGGGCTGCATTTAGAAAAAAAACATTGCTTTATTTAAAAGCAATCACAGACATGACGGTCTGCTGATCCCAGCAGGCCGCCATCCCTGTGATTTTAGCGATTCCAAATGGGTCGCAAATTGCGACCTACCTAATGAATATTAATGAGGTAGGTCTATTTGCGACGCATTGGGAATCGCAAACAGTGTAAAAGACACTGTAGTACATAGCTGTTTGCGATTACCTAATAGGGAATCGCAAAAAATCGCCTATTAGGTAATCGCAAACACAAACCTCTGTACATCTGGCCCATAGTATGAAGTAACACCACTATAGCAAAAATGCATGAAAACATAATCGTCAAACTTACTAAAGGATATTGGGTATCCTCGATTTTACATGACTTCTCCGCTGCTAACGAAAGTGCGCATGCTGCATTGCTACTGAGGAAGCATATGGAAATCTTGTGGACTACCTTTGCGAGGAGCCATTCATTGCTTTTAAACAGCAGGACAATGGTCCATTTTAACAAGGTGATGGTACTAGGCGTTAGATCGTTATCAACTTGTCCCCAGTTCTTCCACCCTTTGTCTCATCTTATTGAGCGGCACCAACTGGAATTTCAGATGATGTCCAGATCTGAGAATGGGTTGAGGAAACTGGCCAACATAACAATTGGCACACTCAGTAAGCACTGGCAAAGCTAATAGGTCTGGCTTTGATGAGCTAACATATGCAGACACAAACATTCAAGCATTTGCACATAAAAGAACCCCTATTTTGAAGCACATACAACAAATTTAAGCTTGACCAATACACTGAAATTCAGTGACAAGTTAACCCAGAATGCTTGCTGTCAACTCAAAGTTCACAGAACATGCCTTGCCATCCTATAATAAGTCAAAAACTGTTTTAAGGAATCTCAAAATGAAATTAAACCTTTCATAATGTCATCTGTAACATTAAAATATATGTGGCTGTTTACACATGGAGAACCACGCCCATCTTACATACGGTCATACAAAGGCCCAGATTTACTACATTCTCACGAATGAAGCTCAGCAGCCAAAAATGCTGCACTGCGTTGCGTGAGGAGAGAGCAGGACTCGCAGAACAGGAGAGCACCAAATTTACAGAAATATGGCACTCTTCTCCCCTCTACCTAGCGCCGGTGCTGAAATTTGCTGCTGTGCGCCACGCGCACACCTTTGCACCATAGTGCAAGGGTGTCTGCATGAGTCTGGCATAGGTTTTGTACTAGAAGGATACCCTTACAGTACAAAATACTATGCTTAGACTAACATTAAAACTGTCCCCACTTTGTATGTGTGCTGTACAGTGCAGCACACATGAAAAGTCAGAAAAGAAAGGAGAGATAAAAGCATTTCTCTGTGATAGCGCCTATTTGAAATGGGCACTGTTTTTTGCCGCAAAACCCTGTCTACTTTTTTTTAGTAAAAAGGGTTTCGCATCAATAACCTTGGGTGCTTGCATTGGAATGCCCATGCATCACCCATGGAATGCCCCCTTGGTGCTAAGTAATGCAAAGCAGCGGTATTCCCTGGTTTGTCTTACTTTCAAATGATTTTCCAGCGCAACGTGCTGGAAAGTAAATTGCTAAAGAAAGATTTTGCAATGTTTTGCGTCACTCTTGTGATGCAAACACGGCACAAAATCTTAGTAAATGTGCCTGAAAATCTCTTCATAGAGGATGAAGTTCTCTTCAGAGATGGGGAGCAGGAGGACACATGCTTGCGAGTACCGAAGTACCACAACTGTTTCTTGATGTTGCTGTGGAGTCAGCAGCAAGTGCTTGAAGATTCTTGTTAAAAGGTGCAGTACCACAGACCATTACTAATGCCCCTTTTGAGACACAAGTCCCTGAAAAGTACTGAATGACTTTACTAGATGTCCCTCTTGAGTCAGACCCAAGCCCTTGCTTTGCCAGAATGCAGTATCTTGGGATGTTAGAACAGCTCCCACAGATGTACTCAGTTAAAACAAACATCACTGTTTCAGGATACCAGAAAATGATGAACAGCAGACCTCCTGAAGATCTCTTTTTATTGAAAGTGAAATGGAACAATGGAAAAATGTGACTCTGCTTTTGAGCATGGTAGAGAAGAGAGGGCTTGGCGTCAACATAAAAATCTGCACTTTTGCTTGTCTAATGATTTTGCTTCCTTTCTATGGACCAAATAAATATGGCAGTGCTGGGCTCTGAATGTGATCATTATTGCGGCTCTGAGTACATCTCCTCTAGGTCCTGGAAGAGCAGGCGCATATACCTTAATATTTATAGTCACTGGTATTTAAAAGGTGCTTTTACTCAGCATATTGAACATAGCTTTATCTGTTTGAGTTGCTGACAGCTCTGCTGTATACTATGTAGCCATGTCTTCTTCACTGTGACTGCTTTATTCCTGAGAGCGATTAGATCCATTACTATTTACTTGGGAGAGGATGTGGTGCAGTGGCCAGAGCTGCCGAATCGGGAACTGGAGATTCGGTTTGGAGTCTCGGCGGCGGCACAACATCCTGTGATTCTGGGCAAATCAATTAATCTCCCAGGCCCAGGGACAGCGCCTGGATACCCTCATGGGTGATAAGCAGCGCTATATAAATCCACAAACAAATACCGTGGGCAGCTTAAAAAGCGAAGGACACATCGGATAAGCAGTGGCTGAACGGATCACCCAAGCAAAGACCACTACCTGAAGGGCTGAAGGGCTAACCCAAATGATCTCTGTATGCTTTTTTGCTCAATTTGTGTTGATGACACAAAGGCTCTGACAGATAGATAAAGCTTTATGTAGGTTGACCTGGCCTGACCAAAAATGGATGTGTGAGGAGAAGAATGTGCTATGGCGCAGAATTGCTTAACTAAATCGATGGATGGGGGCAGTATTGTGTGCATGACTGTAGATATGGGCTATTTAATGTTCTATGCTAATATGAGCATTGATATGTGCACTGAATGTGTCCTATTGATGTGGTATCGGTTTCATAGTGATAAGTCTCAAGTGCTGCAAATGTCTTTATAAACGTTACTGTAACTTTTAACATACTCAATGGAGTTGATTGTATGAGCTTCAGAGGGATGAATGTCTAAAAGCACCTACTGGCATTTAAATCTGTGATATACACACAGATCTCTAATATGGATGGTTTAGACTTGGGCCAGACTGTTAAACAAAAGCAGCCTTGGCAAATTCTGTCAGACCACCCCTCATACTACATGCAGCGAGCGAGTGCAGCGAGCAATCCTGAACACTGCAAGGAGGGTTTGGGGGTGTAATCAACCAAGAACGTTTTGTCAAAATTCATTGTAGAAGCTTGTCATATCATTGAACGGGTTTATGAATGGATATTGGAGACATGGCTGGATTTGTCAAAAAATGAATGAATGAATAGTTGGATGGGGGAGGACTGGGTGGATGAATTAATTCAAGAATGGATGACAAAAAATAAAGACTGCGGGGAGCAAATGGTCTCAATGCACTGACTAAGAGTGGGGACTCTGGTTTTCATTTTAGCTTCTGCATTAAGACATTACCCTCCTCAAACACTACCATCACCAAACCTTGTGAAACATGGATGTATTTAACACAGTGCACTGATTTAGTGCCTCAAAGAATTAAACACAAAGCATTAAGCTTTGATCTAAAATGGGAAAAAGAAAGAGATAACCATTTAGTGAGCAAATTGCACAAGGTGTAACCAGCAAATCTTGCATCATTCCCAGGTACTGATTCACCACATTGTCTGATCCTTGGCAATTACTTTGCCTTCTTTTTCTTCATCACCATATGAGTGCACCTTGAAATAAATCAGTTCAGAGTGGGCACTGCAAAAAAACAAAAGACCATGAGCCTTATTTACAAGAAAGTGATGGAGCACAGCACCGCAAGCCATTTGGCTGCGCCGCGCTGCGTCACTTTCAAAGCATAGATATGCGTCATACTTAAAACAATATGTCACATCCCTGTGCTTTCCCCTGCGCTGGTGCACTATTGGCTGCCATGCACCAATGCAGGCACCCTTGCACCATGGTGCAAGGGTGTCTGCGTTTTAGGGGAGTTTGTTTATGTGCAGGAAGGGACACCTTCCTGCACAAAAACAACCACGTGAGGTTCGTTCCTCTTTCTATGCACGCTGCAGAATGCAGCACGCATAGAAAGAGGAAAAAAGTAGGAGAAATATAAGTATTTCTCTTTGTTGCGCCTCCTTACGCCTCCCCTGGGGAGATGTAGGATTCTAACGCATTCCCAGGTTTACAAAATGATGTAAATCTAGGAATACGTCAGAATCCATCGGTGTTATGTGGGAACACCCACAGCAACACCCATGGCATGCCCGTTTTACGCAAGTGCTGCGTGAAAAGGGGCCGTATTTAAAAAGACACGCTTGGTGCGCCGTCAGTGCGCCAAAAAAAGTGACGCACCAGCGGCGCACAGGGTTTGTAAATTTGCCCCTTATTATGCTACTCAATCTATAGTAACACATATAAGGAGCAAAAGACAGCTGAAGGTCAGCGTTGCTCATGGTGACCCCGCTGGAGACAGGAACCAATCAAATGCAAAAACAGATAGTTTGGGCTGATCAGCACAACTTCGAACCATTTGTTTTGCATAGTTTGTAAAGCACTAAAGCCGTGCAGGCAAGAAACTTAGCTGGCCCATCCTACTGCAACAAAACCAGCCCCCACCAGGACTAAAACAGGCCCCCAAACTGCCAGCCCACAGAGAAAACACTTAGGGCCCGGTGCAGACAGTTCAGGACTGGTTTAGACCAAGGAGGTATCTTAGGGGAGACACGCCCATGTGCCTGTCATCCAAGTTCAGTTTCCTTGGTTACGGGAGGATGCCATTATCCTTCTGGCCTCCTGTGTCAAGCCACCATTTTGATTCTGTGCCCTCGCACCAAAGGCCACCATTCTAGTTCCCGATAATAATTTAACCACTAGTCAATGAATCAGTTTTATCAAGACATTTTAGTGCTTCTCAGAGACATATTACATCAAAATATATCAGAATTCCAAGAATTTAAAATGTGTTAAGTGGCCTCACCACGAAGTAACACACACCAGGACTACAGTATATAATCATTCATAGCTATTTTTACTGTGGCATGTTGTCTATGAACACACATAATGGCTTCGATGGGCTTTTAAACAGTCCCTAGGAGTCATAAGTGGTAAATTTATTGAGAGTCATATATCACTCTAAGTAAGAAGGGTTAGTGATTTGATACTGTGCTATTCCTAGTGAGATGGTAACAATAGTCAGAATGCTTTGCACACTTAAGGCTGACCTGTCTTATTAAGGATTAGGGGCCCAGCCGCTTGGAGCAAGGAGAGAAGGTGAAAAATGCTCAGTATGAGATCTACAACTTATGTTTTATTAAAAAAGAACACTTTGTGAGCCATTATTTTTGTTTTCCAGATCAGAGCTGCAGTTCTTCTCAATGAAGCAATTTATATGTTTCCTTCCAGTTTCATAGTTTATCAAGTATAGGAAAGTACTACCTTTAGCATAAAACAAACTCTATTTAAGGTGCATACCTAGAGGCATAATTGTGCGACTAAGGTCATAGATATTTTGCATTTTTTTTCGTCTACATATATTTTGATTTAATTACAACCACAGTTATTGTGGCAACAGCAAACTCAGCCAGGCATGACAATAAAGGCATCCGATAAGTAGCTGTGTACGTGATCCAGCAGGTTACTAGCAACAAGCATTCATACACAAAATACTCACCTGGGCCCATTCATTCACGCTAACTAATAATCACCGCTGGTGGGAATCAGTTGTACTCTTTATTAAAATCCCTGCTACCAATTACCTTTTCTGATTGAAGAGTAATGACTTACCAATGGACCTTTGATAATTGGGGATAAAATGAGACCATACAAATACAATTTCATAAAACACCTGAAATAACTACTGACTCAGGAAGTTTTAAAATGTTTATCTAAATTATTTTAGCAGAGTAATATACAAGCCACATGACACTTAATCGCATATCAAGGAGGAAGTACACTATAATATCACCTATTTATCACAAATGACGGTCCCTCAGAAAGGAGAAGATAGAGACAGCAGTACAAACTAAAGATTACGCCTTTATAGTTACCTAAAAGTGTGAGAACCAAACCCCTTGGCCAAGAAGTTGGAAAGGGTCCCAGGAAAGATGAAGACCAAAGACCTCCGGACCAGGTTCAAGACAGGACAGGTGACCTCTCTACCAACGACGCCTGCGTCGTTCCCCTCTCTGACACTTCGTTCCTCCTCGATTCTTCCGTGTCTTCTTTCTAATGGAATCCGCCGCCCCCACCTCAGGACCTCTTTGGACAGCGGTTCAGTCTGCAATCGATCAGCTCATTCTGTGGTCCTAACAGCGCTGTGCTGCTCCTAAGCTGTGTTCCTGTGCTCTAACTAATTAGCTAATTCTATATCTATTATACCCTTCTACGCCCAGGTACCTCCCATTAATGTTTCAAATTTATGGGCCCACTACTTCTGATTGGACAGGGACAGGGGGTTGATCCTCACACCATGACAATTTAGTTCAATTTCTTTAAGCCCATTGTTTTAAAATACCGCCCCTCACAATTAATACATTTGCTTTATTTCCCACCCGTCTCACGATAATTTTAATACAAAGTGTATACAATATGTATCAATTTTTGGACATCTCAGATGAACTGTGAAGGTGATCAGCGGGTCATGTCCTTGGACATCTTCCAAGTTGACTTCATTGCTTTGTCTTGTTAGTTTTCAGAGCGCATGCGCAGGTCACATGGCTCTCGAGCTGCTGTTCAGTTAACCCAGGCCCATTTTACGAACTAATAGAAATCAAAGAAGAAACATATTAAAATCAAAAATAAATGTTTTCACTGTATACCCCCTACTTCTACTCTATTCCCATTTAATTATAAGATCTATCCCGCATTAGTAGCGTTAGAATACCAGATTATTAATTGCAGCAACGCGAAAGCTTTAGCATGTGAGAACATAAAGCAGCCATTTTAGCATACACTGCGCAGAAGCAAAAGATTCCCTCCAAGCAAAGAAAGACGTCATACCACGTGATATGGTTGACACATGCGCAGTTGAGTTCCCGCGCTTTAGCGGCCATTTTGGATTAGACGAGGATTACTTATTAGTGAAAACACATAGGCAAGCATCTTCTGGATAATAAATGTTGTGTTTGCACATTATTAATAAAGACGTTACAAGGTTTTAGTACACATTAATTAATACTGTGAGAAGATTGTTTACGAGCAAGTCTCATTGTGAGACCTTGCTCCATCAATCCCCTCTCTGATGGCGTTTCTGAGCCATCAAAATTACCCACAACCAGATGCCAACTTCTAGCATATTTCTGTCACACTTTCATTTTTACATTGTCTATTCTTATCCTCTCCTTTCAGTTTCTTGTATATTTCACTTTTCAGGTCTTCTAATTCAATCTCATCAAATTTCCGTTTCTTGCCTTTTCCTGTCACCCTATATGTTTCGTTCTTTCTACAACATTTGCACCATATCATTATTGACAATACTATTATTGCTATCCCTACTAAGGGTACTAATATTTGACCTATAAGTCCTTTTCCTACATTAGTAAACCAGGTACCAATTGACGCAATGCTATTTGTCAATCTTTCCCATACACTATCAACTTCCAGTGGTTTCAGTTCATTCTCAAGTTTTGTTATATTCTTTATATACGTTCCGATTTCTGCACTTTTGTCAGGAATATACGTGCAACAATGTTTCGTTTTCAACAATTTACAGACTCCGCCCTCTTTTGCTAATATTATATCAAGAGCAAGTCGATTTTGCATAACCATAGATCTAATCGCAACCATTTCCGCATTAATCATTAGAAATCCTCCAGCTGTATCCGTTGATAAACGATCAACCACTGTAGACAATTTACATATTCTCCTTGAGTTCAGAATTACTCCCACTGAAGGTATCAATGCACCAAATATATCACCTACAATTTCTGAAAAACTAGCTCTTTTACTACGTGTTAATTCACTATTATTTTCATTGCTCCCAGTGTTTCTTTTTACGTGGTATACTTTTGGAAAAACTATTCCAAAATAACAACTTCCATACCACCGTGCAGGAAGCCTAAAGTAAGCCTTATTCCCACACACATAATATATTCCAGGAAAAACTGAATCTGTTCCTCCTTTTAGTCCCCAACCTCCAAGAATTAAGAAATTATGTTCACATTCACTGGTACCGATGAAAATATTGTTATAATCAGTCTTTAACCTATGTAGACAAATTTTCCCTGTCTTTACAAAATCCAGAGCCATAGAAGCTTGAGCCTTGCCAGGTGTGTAAATACCCTCTTTCTCAGCCCAAGGTGGAAGATGAGCTTTATGCTCAGACGCTTTCTTTTGGAAATTCTGTCTTCTATTCTCAACTAAGTTTAAAAATATCTTTTCTTCTTCACGTAATGAACATGTTAGATTGCTTTTATGTGCATGTGTTATGTCTATCAACTTCATTGTTAAGAAAAATTCTCCCATAAATTGTGCATCTTGACTACTAAGCACTGGGTTCAAATTCTTTCGAATAGGAACCTCTGAAAATCTCACATCTATATTTGAATAATAATACTGAAGTTTCCCTGTTCTATAAAATAAACTAGTTAGTACACTACATGATATGCCATAAGTTAAAGGCAAATGATGATATGTTAAACCTTCTGCTACTGATTCAGGTAACTTCATACAGACATAACAGTCACTAACTTCCATTGTATCTACGTACTGAAACAATAATTTAGTGAAAACATTTAAACTAGTATCATTATCTGTTACCACGTGATGAAACTCTGGTTCATCTTCTGCTTCTATTTCTACTCTATCACCTTTCAAGTTATCTATCCTTCCCTTAGTTTCGTTGTTAATTTTTTGGTCCATTATCATAAGGTAAGGAATTGCTACAATCACAACTAACCACACTATAAGCACCACTACCAGACTACATATGCATATAGCACAGCATCTTTTACAACATTTCCGTTTCGGTCTCCCAGAAACTCTGTCGTCAGCCATTTTTGACAAAAGAAGATTTTTCTTCTTTTCTATTTTTTTTTCTTTCAAGACTTTAATTTATCAAGGTGGGTTCACTTCTTTTTCATAAGTCAGTTCTGCACTTGTTCTTTCGTCACCACTTTCACTTGACTCTGAACTCTCGTAGTCTTCAAGGATTATATAAGTCCAATCAGGACCTTTAAACTTATTGTTCACAAGTTTCAATCTTTTGCTTTTTCGTTTTTCAGTCCCACTTGTTTGTCCAGATAAGCTTGTTACTTCATTTACTTGTTCTGGATCTTCACTTCGTGTTTCCATGTGATATTTTACTCTTTTAATGACACTAGGCCAATGGTCACCTTTCCTGACTTTCTTTGTTTGCACTGTAGTTTCACCTTCCGAGTCTTTTCCAAAAACTCTTTTATTTTCAAGGTGTGGCACAAATTGATTTTCCTCGATTTCAGTTTCCCCTTCTATCTGCTCTTGTTCAGTTCTTGTTGTTGTTGTTTCTTCAGTTGCCTGAGGGTGACTTTCTACTAACTGACCCTGTTCAGGATTGACGTCTTCATGCTTGATGCTTTCTTGCTCGATGTTTTCTTGGTTTTCTTCTCCCTGAACGTGTTTTTCTTGTTCTAACTGGTTCTGATCAGGGCTTATTGCACTTTGTACTTCTGCAGCCTGACCGCGTTCTTCTGAACCTGTCTGTCCCTGCTAAAATTTTGTTGTTTCGTTGTCAATTTGAGCCCAATTTCCTTTCCCTATCTGGGCCTGCTGAGGTTCTCTTTTTGTTTCAATCTCCCTATTCTGAGCTGGTTCTTCTTCACCTATCTCGTCCTCACTAATTTCCTCTAATCTAGCTCTACTTCTTGTTTTGATGAAGACTTCAGGTATATCAACCACTGGTATCCAGTCCTGACTTGTGCTCGGTTGTTCTTCTTCAGCTTCTCCCGAATCTATCACTTGGGATTCTTCAGCTGGCCAACCTTCAGCTTCCTCAGCTATTGATGCTGACTGAGGATCTTTTCCTTCAGGAGCTGGCACCCTTTTGGTGTGGCTTACATGAATCCAATTAGGCAATCCTGCACATTTCACTGCTGTGTTTGTAACCAATATAACCTGACAAGGTTCGCCCCACCTGGGTGATAAACACGTTTCTCTGGTGTGATGCTTCACTACCACCCAGTCTCCGGGGTTCAGATCATGCTCTTGTTCAGGCTGCCTGGAAACTGCGTCTTCTCCAACCTGGTGAGAGACAGAACGCACTAGGTCAGCCAATGCTTTGCAATAATCTAGAACCATATCATCAGTTATGTTCAGCAGTTTATTTCCAGGTACATGTGCTTGTCTCATTGCTCTTCCCATGATGATTTCATGTGGACTCAATCCTGTATTTCTATCAGGAATGCTTCTGAGTCCCATTAAGACAAGAGGCAATGCATCTGGCCAATCTAACGATGTGGATGCACACATCTTTGACAATCTTGATTTTATTGTGCCATTCATTTGTTCAACCACTCCAGAAGCCTCTGGGCGGTACGCACAGTGCAATTTTTGTTCAATTTTAAATGCTTCACAGATTATTCGAATTACATCGTTATTGAAGTGACTCCCTCTATCTGATTCCAAAGTTACTGGGAAACCGAACCGTGGAATGAGTTCTCGTAACAACAGTTTTGCAACTGTAATGCTGTCATTCCTCCTAGTTGGGTAAGCCTCCACCCACCTTGAAAACAGGCACACTATGACAAGTACATATTTCAGTCCTTTACATGGTGGTAACTGAATGAAATCCAACTGCAATCTCACAAAAGGACCCTCGGCCTTTCCAATTTTTCCCAAACCAATTACTGTTCTCCTTCCTGGATTATTCATTTGGCAAGTTAAATACCTCTGGCAAAGACTCTCTGCTGCAGCCCTAAACTATGGATTGTACCAACTTTGTCTGAAAAGTCTAATCATGGCATCTCTCCCTACATGTGTGTCTCCGTGATACATTCTGGCCATTCGTGAAATCAGGCAATCAGGCATGACTAGTCTGCCATCTGAATAAACCCATACATCATCATCTGTTCTTCGTCTACACCCTATTTTTATCCAAACATCTCTTTCACTCTCCTCAGCATCATCCTGCAATCGTTTTACATCATTCCATGTTTCAGGTGTTGAACATAGCATAAGTTGGCAGCTGATTCCCATCCTTTCGATTTTTCTGTTTACTGCCAATCTGTTTCTGGCACAGTGTTGAGCAATTAGGTCTGCGTATCTGTTACTGGCTACCACCCAGTCATCTCCTGACTGGTGTGCGGCACATTTCACCACTGCCAGTTCTTTTGGTGATTGTATTGCCTCCAATAATTCCTTTACAAACTGCCCATTTTTGATTGGGGATCCTGAAGAAGTCATGAAATCCCTCTGCATCCACAGTTGGCCAAAATCATGCACAACCCCGTACCCATATTGACTGTCCGTAAATATGGTTACTTTTAGATTTTTCCCAATTTTGGAGGCTTTGATCAAAGCAATTAATTCAGCTACTTGTGCAGATTTGACTCCTGGTAAATAGGATGCTTCGACTATTCCAGAAAGTTCACATACAGCTTAGGCTGCACTCAATTTGCCATCCTCATGCCTTAGGCATGAGCCGTCCACAAACAGCTCCCTGTCTGGGTTCTTCAGGGGCATTTCCTGTATGTCAGGACGCGGTTTTGTACACAACTCTGTGACTTGCAAACAGTCATGTTCTGGATCGTCCTTAACTTCTTCACAATATGGATCTGGCAATAATGTAGCAGGATTTACAACTGTGCACCTAGCTATGGTCACATTTTCAGCTCCTAGAATTATTCGCTCATATCTTGTCATCCGACTAGGTGTGAGATGCTGAGTTCTAGTTCTTGTCAACAGGATCACAACTGCATGTGGGACAAACACTTTAACGGGATATCCCATTACTATTGACTCACTTTGTTCAATGCTCATACAGGTAGCAGCAACTGCTTTTAAACAGCCTGGCAATGCTGCAGTCACTGGGTCCAATGTAGCAGAAAAATATGCTATAGGACGCCTGTCTAGTCCATGTCTTTGGGTTAGCACTGAAAGTGCACAATTTTCTCTTTCATAGCAAAACAGTGTGAATTCTTTTGTATAGTCAGGCATGCCCAAGGCAGGTGCCTCACACAAAGCATTTCTTAATTTTACAAATGCACCGGCACTTTCATCATCCCATTCAACTGGATATTTTGCTTTCTTTTTGGTTAACTGAATTAAAGGCTTTGCTAGTAGTGAAAACCCTATAATCCATTGTCGACAGTATCCTACTATTCCGAGAAACATTCTCACTTCTCTTTGTGTTACTGGCATTTTCATTTGCTTAATTATTTTTATTCTTTCAGACGTTATTCTTCTTTTCCCTCTTTCAATTTGGTGTCCCAAATATTTAACTGCCGTTGTACAAAATTGTAATTTTTCAGGTGACACTTTGTGTCCTTCCTCAGCCAAATGGTTGAGTAATGCAATTGAATCTGCGACACAATCATCATGTGTTCTTGATGCGACCAACAAGTCGTCTATGTACTGCACCAAGACTGAGTTCCTGGGCATTACTAATTTTTCTAGGCACTTTTTCAATATTTGATTAAAAATGGAGGGACTTTCTGTGTACCCTTGAGGAACACGATTCCACACATAGACATGGTTTTCGAATTTAAACGAAAACAGATATTGGCTATCTGGATGCAATGGTATTGAGAAAAATGCTTGGCACAGATCAATTACAGTAAGCCATTCTGCATCCCATGGTATCTGGTATAGGATCACTGCAGGATTTGGTACTATAGGACAACAAGGTACCACAATTTTATTAATTTTCCGCAAATCCTGAACGATCCTATATTTTCCACTAGGCTTTTTCAAACCCATAATTGGCGAACTACAAGGGCTACTCAGAACTTCTTTTAGTATGCCTTGTTTCACCATTCTGCCAATTTCCTCAGTAACTCCTGTTTTTACTTCTGCACTCATTTTGTACTGTCTAGTATTTGGGAAAATTGCGCCTTCTTTTACAGTGATCTTCACTGGGTCTATTTTTGCCATAAGACCTACTTCTTTCCCAGTAAAATCCCATACCTTAGAGTTCACTGTAGTTCTTAACTCTTCTGGTAATTCATCTTTGGTTATCAAGGAGAACATCTCATCTACTTCCGTACCTTGCTTGGCTATCATGAATTTGTACACATGATCTTCATCCGGGGTCTGTATTGCAACACCATCCGGTGTGCAAAAAATAGTGCAATTCATTTTGCACAGTAAATCTCTGTCCAGTAAATTTACTGGACTGGAATCACACACCACAAATTGATGCATTTCTCGGAAGTTTCCTATTCTTACTTCCATGGGCTCAGTAAGGGGTGTTCTGATCTTTTGATTTGCTACACCTACAACTTGGATAGCTTCTCCAGAGAGAGGGAGGTCTGGGATGTCTGCTGTTCTTACAGTAGAATGGGTAGCACCAGTGTCCAAAAGAAAAGTGATATCATTACCTTTTACTTTCCCTTCAACATATCGACCTGACTGATCTACCGGCAAGGATGCGCCAAGTACGCACTCCTTCTCCCCCTCTCTTAGGCACCGTCATTGATAATCATATGGATTAAAATCATCCTGTAAAAGAAACTGTGAAGTTACATATTCATTCTTACCACTACCTCCTTGATATCCGACGTCTGTACCGTGCTTTGCTCTGCTTACATTACCCTGTATAGGGGCAGGTGGCAACTGACTCTGAGGATTTACACCCTGCTGTGAGTCATTCTGCGTCTGTGGATTTAAATTATGATTTGGGCCATTATTATTTTGAATCTTTTTACATTCGTTCTTCCAATGTCCCAACTGTCCGCATCCATGACAAGGAAATTTCTTTTTAGCCTCTTCTCTACTCATTCGTCCTCTCACTTTTCCACCATTCCCTGGTCACCATTCGTTCCAGATTCTTTTCCTTGACTTTCTGTTGGATTATCCAAATTAATTCCCTGTCGCTCAGCCATTTTCACTTGAGCCCACATCACTTTTTCTTGTAGTTTCTTGTGCCTGTCTTCAATGTCATCTCCACAATATTTAGCATATTTCAAAATTTCATCAATAGGCTTTCCCTGCCAACATAACATGTGTTGCTTAATCATCTGACAAATCTCTGGTTTTAGACCATAAACAAATCGATAGACAAACGGACTCATATTTTTATCCCCAATATCTTCGAAACCGCTGTACTGTTTGAACACCTGTAATAGACGTTCGTAGTAGGCATGTACCGATTCACTTGCCTCTTGGGTAGTCCTGTCTATTTTCACCCAATCTGTTTCTTTTGGTGGTATTTTCCCTTTCAAATAAGTTATTACCTGGTGATACTTTTTCATCACATCATTTGATGGGGCACCTGTCTTTGGATCTCTAGAATATTCTTCACTAGGCCAGTCGATTGTAATTTTACAATCTGTCCATAAATCGGCAGGTACCACTATGTCAAACAAACCATCTAAGTCCTTTAACAATACCTTTGAAACTTTCACAAACCTCTCAACCTGCTTGTACCATTCAATTGGTTTTTCTCTCAACTTTGGAAAATCATTCGTAAATGACAAAATATCTTGCCTGCTCCATGGGACATGAACATAACCTCCTCCTGGAACTTCCCGCATCGGGTACATCTGTTCTACTTTTCCTGTTTCCTTCAATAAATACTCAGAAGTCATTCTACTGAAACGTGCCTCTTCCTTTGTCTTTGTCCATCTAGTTTTCCATTTATCCAGTTCTCCCCATTTCTGTAATACTGACATTAATTCTTTCACTTGTAATTTCCTACCAGATGTATTCATATTTTCTAAGTCTTTGTCAGTAAATTCTGCTCTATATGGTTTCTGTAGTACTTTTGACTTTCTTATTTCAATTCCCATCTCTGAGGCCAAATCCATTAACTTTTCATGGAATATCTTTACATTTCTTGTTATGCTCCTACATATGAATAATAGTTCTTCTAAACTGTAGGTATTTAAACGATCTACTCCTACATTACCTGCTATCAATTCTTCTAACTCAACTTTTAATTTATAAATGTCCAAAATCTTTGGAGGTGAACTTTGTCTGTCTATTCCTTGTGCCCATCTTTCTAAGTCTTCTGGGGTTACTACTGTTGCACTCTTAGTTCCTGAAGATGTTATTATATTCACATCCTTTGAGCAACCAGGTGTGACTCTTCTGGGGGTGCTATTTACGGAGTCTCGAATAGGTAAATCCATTAGTGAAATCATAGATTCACAATCACTGATATGATCATCAATTATTACAGCTTCATGTTTAGGAATATCCACAGGTGTAGTCATAGCTAGAGGTTTCGGGCAATTTACTTTGTCACCATATAAAGGGACCACAGGACCAATGGTTACAGGTATGGTCAGGGAATCAGGATGTACATTTAACTGTGTTATTTTCTGTATCAATTCTGCTCTGTTTCTGTCCACAGCCTCTCTTTCCTTATCCTGAAGTACCCTATTAACTGGTGGATTATGCAGTACTTGAGGTACCAATGGTGTTCTCAAAATTGGTGCACTTGGGGAACAACCACCCAACCCTTCCTGGTATGGTGGAGGGTTCTTTAATATTTCTTCCATAAATTCATCTTCGGATTCTCCAAACCCTGTCATGTGTTTTGTCTTTTCTTTGCATTTGCTCCCTAATGGCTCATCTGCCATGAATACTGGATATAAACCCTCGGTAAGCATCGCTCGTCTCCACTGTTTCATCTGACTTTCTCGTGTCTCATTTTGGTGTCTAGGGAAAAATCCCCTATAACCCCTATTGCTTCTGGGTCTATCACGTTCAAATGCCTCTGTTTCCCATTCTTCTAGGGCTTCGTACTGCGTTAGTCTTGGTCTGGGCTCTAATTCATTCATTCTTATTCTTAAATTTTGAAGAATTCTCCCATTGAAAGTACCATTTTCTGGGAAAGCTAATATTCTGTCATCTTTTGTATATTCTATCCAATTTTCTAACCATACACAAGTATGATAACCCCTCTCCATCATCATGAATGAGGCGGGCGTTTTTGCTGGTGGAATGATAATTCCTTCCCTAGTTTTGATTGGCTTATCCTTCTCAAAATAGTTCTTAATCTTTTGTAAGAATTACATTTTTCTCTTTTCTCCATACATTTTGGGTAAATATCTGTTTATTGAATTATATTCTGCAAAACCTAAGAATCTCCTGTCTGGACGTGTTCCTATTAAAGTCGGATCGCGTTTCCACATATAATCTACACTGTCCACTAAGATTTCGACTTCTATGCTGACAACCAATCAAATTCCAGCTAACATTTGTCTCGGCCCAATCCTAGCGCGGCTTTTCTGTGACGTTTGTCTGACGACCCCTCCTTTACAATCTGCGCTTCTCTGTCCCTCGCTGTTTCAACCAATTCCAGCGCGGCACCTGTGACGTCAGTATTACTCCTGACTACCGACCCCTCCTTTACAAGCTCGCTCCACGCCCGCTGTGTCGACCAATCCCAGCGCAGCGTTTGTGACGTCAGCTTTTACTCCGACAGCTGACCCTCCCTTTACAAAATCGTACGCAAAACTTTATTTTCTCCACGCTTCTTATTAGAATTCAGTAACAACATAAAACATTCGCTATCGTGCCAGTTTCTCTAAATTGGAAAAGATAGTTTTTCTCACTTCTTAGTAAAACCCTTCCGTTTACTAGACATACACTACGAGTAAAACCCTTCCGTTTACTCTTCACATAAGCTTCGGAAATACCTGCTACTTCTTCAATGTTACCCTTTCTAGGTGATATAACATCAAATTTTCATAAGCATATTCCTTTGCTGTCACTCACACGCACAGAGTCCCTAACAAGTACTGATAGCCCTGCTTAACTTTTCAGTACTATTTCTGCCTGACAGATAACCTCACTGCAGTATGGCTTCCACTTACCATCCGCTATTCAAATTCCCCGGGGATTCTAGACAACATAAAACAAAACTTTTAAACAAAACGGATGCTAGTTCATAAAAATAAAATTCTCATTACCCAATTAACAAAGTAAAACCATCCTCTGATAACCAGAAAACTGATCCAGCGGGTTACTAGCAACAAGCATTCATACACCGAATACTCACCTGGGCCCATTCATTCATACTACGCTAGCAATTTCCGCTGGTGGGAATCAGTTGTACTCTTTATCAAAATCCCTGCTACCAATTACCTTTTCTGATTGAAGAGTAATGACTTACCAATGGACCTTTGATAATTGGGGATAAAATGAGACCATACAAATACAATTTCATAAAACACCTGAAATAACCACTGACTCAGGAAGTTTTAAAATGTTTATCTAAATTATTTTAGCAGAGTAATATACAAGCCACTTGGCACTTAATCGCATATCAAGGAGGAAGTACACTATAATATCACCTATTAATCACAAATGACGGCCCCTCAGAAAGGAGAAGATAGAGACAGCAGTACAAACTAAAGATTACGCCTTTATAGTTACCTAAAAGTGTGAGAACCAAACCCCTTGGCCAAGGAGTTGGAAAGGGTCCCAGGAAAGATGAAGACCAAAGACCTCCGGACCAGGTTCAAGACAGGACAGGTGACCTCTCTACCAACGACGCCTGCATCGTTCCCCTCTCTGACACTTCGTTCCTCCTCGATTCTTCCGTATCTTCTTTCTAATGGAATCCGCTGCCCCCACCTCAGGACCTCTTTGGACAGCGGTTCAGTCTGCAATCGATCAGCTTGTTCTGTGGTCCTAACAGCGCTGTGCTGCTCCTAAGCTGTGTTCCTGTGCTCTAACTAATTAGCAAATTCTATATCTATTATACCCTTCTACGCCCAGGTACCTCCCATTAATGTTTCAAATTTATGGGCCCACTACTTCTGATTGGACAGGGACAGGGGTTGATCCTCACACCATGACAATTTAGTTCAATTTCTTTAAGCCCATTGTTTTAAAATACCGCCCCTCACAATTAATACATTTGCTTTATTTCCCACCCGTCTCACGATAATTTTAATACAAAGTGTATACAATATGTATCAATTATTGGACATCTCAGATGAACTGTGAAGGTGATCAGCGGGTCATGTCCATGGACATCTTCCAAGTTGACTTCATTGCTTTGTCTTGTTAGTTTTCAGAGCGCATGCGCAGGTCACATGGCTCTCGAGCTGCTGTTCAGTTAACCCAGGCCCATTTTACGAACTAATAGAAATCAAAGAAAAAACATATTAAAATCAAAAATAAATGTTTTCACTGTATACCCCCTATTTCTACTCTATTCCCATTTAATTATAAGATCTATCCCGCATTAGTAGCGTTAGAATACCACATTATTAATTGCAGCAACGCGAAAGCTTTAGCATGTGAGAACATAAAGCAGCCATTTTAGCATACACTGCGCAGAAGCAAAAGATTCCCTCCAAGCAAAGAATGACGTCATACCACGTGATATGGTTGACACATGCGCAGTTGAGTTCCCGCGCTTTAGCGGCCATTTTGGATTAGACGAGGATTACTTATTAGTGAAAACACATAGGCAAGCATCTTCTGGATAATAAATGTTGTGTTTGCACATTATTAATAAAGACGTTACAAGGTTTTAGTACACATTAATTAATACTGTGAGAAGATTGTTTACGAGCAAGTCTCATTGTGAGTCCTTGCTCCATCATACGTTATAGCAACAATGTATTATATGACGGGCAAATATCACCTAGCAATAATCGGGTTCAGCAGTGTTAAGAACAGTTGCCAAATATAACCACCCAGCGGGCATGTAAACATCATATCTGCCCTGTGGCATAAAGCAAAATAATGCCCCCCTCCGCAGAATGTGAAGTGGGCCCACCCAAGTCTCTCATATCTCACATATATTCATTGGCCTTGGGCTGACAGGGGCCTTCTGATGGGTTGAGGCCCCCCCGAAGGGTTGGAGGCCACACTGCCCCACAGAGGTTACAGGGTCTTGCACTACGCCCCTGCATCTGCCCAGTGACATGTTGACTATCCAGAGATATGAATACAGAGAGAACAGACACAGATCCCAATCGGACTTTAGTTTGCACCCAAAGCAGGGCGCAACTCCCTGATGTTTGCTGCTGCAGTTTATGGCAGGTGGTACCTGGTACCAACCCCGAGAGCAAAAAATGCACATGTGCTGTTTGCACATGTGGAAATGTAGAATAACTTGTGCTGTTAGTGCATTATTCCACATTCCAGAGTGTCCAACATGCAATTGGGTGAAAATTACACACCTGCTAATTTGCGAAGCACTTGCGATCGCAAATATCACCTAGTTCTGGGGGCCAGTGGCAATCGCGCCCTTACTTTTCGCTCTTCTGAGGTGTAAATAAATGGGCACCGTTAGGTTGAGTAATACTAAAACCACTTCTTTTCAGTGCCTAGAGGGTGTTCTGATTTGGAGTGAGGTATCTGAACAGAAAATCTATTAAGATTGCGTGGTTCCATCTGCTATCAAGATCTCATGACTGTCTTTAGCCTTCTACAGCAGACCACAACCAGGCACAGTTTTACTCTGAATCGCATCTCACATATAATTTGAGCGCTTGGAGGCTTTATCATTTCCGTAGCTTTCGTGGAAAATGTCACCTAGGGACACATCAACACGCATACATCTCACCTTATTCACAGACTGGCAATACATCAATTTCAAATCAAAAGCATCGGGCCCTTCCCCTGCGGGCTCTGTCACCTGCAATGAATGTTATCACTGCTACATAAGTGACCTAAGTACTTTAAATATGGCTGTGCAAATGGCATATCCATCATTAAATGGTACCTAAGGAGCCCGGCAGAAAGCCTGGGCTGAGAGTTTCAAGCTACAAGGCTATAATAATAGCCCAGCTCCTGAGGAGGCAGAGCCTCCCTGAGATCTGCAACTTCTTCTGCAGATAAAAAGGCTGCTCCAGGGCAAGCATCTTTGAGATTAGACAGATAGTCATGAAGAGAATGTGAAAATGGACAGGAAGCCAATGATGGTGAATCAGAGAATGGGGGTCAACCCTTTCAGATTTTTAAGATGAGCCTCAGTGAAGCAGGCAGGCCACTTTTCAAATGAGTCAAAATAATGCAAGGAAGTATTGTAGTATTTTGCTCTGGTTCAGACACATAGAGCACACTTTTAACATAATAGGTTGTGTGGCTCTATGCCCTAACCCAGACAACATGACTGTATGAATAAAGCCACATTACCAAGGGTGAAAAAGAAATACTGGGCGCATGTGTGGCAAAAGGAAGAGGTGATGAAAAGTGCCATTTCTCGACCTGATATCGCGACCTGAGTAAAGGGCTCTTTATCTCAAATTTAGAGTAGTAACATTACAGGCCCAGTCCTACATCAAATCCTGGTCTAGGGCTTCCGGTTCGAGAGCTGGCATGTGCTGCTGCCCTTTGGGAGCCCAAGAAACAATGATGCACTTTATGCTACTTTGTGCCACGACACTAGCCCCCCATAGGTTTTATCTTCGTCCTCTGTTTTTAAAATATTGTACGAGGAATTGCAAGGATGTCCTAACTCTTTGCTACAGAACAGACAGGCCGGAAATATTCCAGGCAGTAGCCTCCTATATACATGCTGCTTGGAAAGTAAGATGACTGGTCAAAAGGCTGGATGGCCAGAGTAACAACTACAGCTAGATGGGGAAATATGTGAGTTTCTTTGTTATTTCTCTCTGGATGATTTGGCTGCTAAGGGTCTAATTTGCACTTGCACTTTTATTTGTAATAGCACTGATGGTGGCTTAGTGTGACTAGTTAAGTCTAGCTGGATTAATTCGATAAGTGAATATTTGCCCAGCATACATAGCTGCCGCATAAGGCGGCCCATGGTAGTACGGGCCCGCACGTGGCATTGACTCATTTTATCTTAGGCTTTGCCTTACCTGGATGCACTTTTGCTCTTCTTGCACAGACAAAACCATTGAGATGGGCTAGTATTTTTAAACTACAAGTTGCTCTAATTGCCAAGTATATGCAGCACTTTACCTACTCTTTGCACAGTTATAAATAACATCCCTACCCGCCAGTTTTAATTCTATTGAATTTTTGTATAATAAGTTATTTTCCCTTATTATTTTAGGAGATACTTTTTTATTCCTGCTCCTTTTTGCACTGGTGGTGCACCTTTGATCTAACTCATCCATGCTGCTATTTGCCTCTGTGCACCTTCTGCCTAGAAATATTGCACTCAATTAGTATTGTGTGGAGGCTGATAGCCGCATTAAACCTTTCGACTAATCCTCTATGTTATATAGGGAAGTTCTGTGGATCAACTGCAAGCCAATCAAGGTGTACAACTCATTTAGGCTGTAATTCATATCATAGGACATTTAGGGAAGTTATGTGGGTTAACAGCAAGCCAACCGAGGTGGACAGTTTACTTAGGTTGGAATTTACACCAAAGGACATGCAGGAGGGAGGTTTGTTATTAATAAGGGAATATGTTCTTGGGATTGTTTTTAAAAAAAATGCTGTATTACCTGGAGTATGTATACTTTTAATGTATCACATGTACTTAAGTAACCAGTAATTTGTTAATTTTATGTCCATTTAATGTATTGCTTTATTGCAAAGGTGAAACAATAAAATAAATGAGGATGATGAAATGCAAGGAACCAGTCAGTATGAAAGTTCTTCCATCCAGTCTAGAAAGAACCTTTTGGTGGACATGCTCCTTTCACAGCGCAGCTCCTTCTGGTAGCTGCTTCTGTCCCTGTTGCTCCTGCTGACTCCAGGTCAGGAGTTCGAGGCCCTCCTCCACCCGCAGGCTCCTGCCTATGCCTCTTCCCTGGTGGTCTAGTGGTAGAGCGTCACTGCTCTGCTGCTTGACTCACCTTCTGTCTCTCTTTCTGCTTTTCTCTCTCTCTTTCTCTTTAAATTTCTCCTGCTTCTGCATTTTTTGCTTTTCTTTTTCTCTTTGGCTTTTCCAGTTTTTTTGCTCCTTCGTCGCCCCTGCGATCCCGCCCCCCTCCAGTGGCCCTTTCTGCTCCCACGTTTTCCCACCTCCCAGCTGTCCAGCCCCCCCGCAGCACTACTTAATGGCGGCCGCTGCGCGGTGAAAGTGTAGTCCACTAACCTTTTGGTGGACTTGCTCCTTTCACAGTGCAGCTCCGTCTGTAGCTGCTGCTATCCCCTATGCTCCTGCTGACTCCTGGTCAGGAGTTCGAGGCCCTCCTCCACCCGCAGGCTCCTGCCTGTGCCTCATCCCTGGTGGTCTTGTGGTAGAGCGTCAGTGCTCTGCTGCTTGACTGCCCTTCTGTCTCTCTTTCTGCTTTTCTCTCTCTCTTTCTCTTTAAATTTCTCCTGCTTCTGCCTTTTTTGCTTTTCTTTTTCTCTTTGCTCTTTCCAGTTTTTTTGCTCCTTGGTCGCCCCTGCGAACCCCCGCGGCCCCACCCTCCTCCAGTGACCCTTCCTGCTCCTGCGTTTTCCCACCTCCCAGCTGTCCAGCCCCCCCACAGCACTTCTTAATGGCAGCCGCTGTGCCGCCACACCACTGGCGCGCCAAAGGCAAGCCCATCTGCGCCTGGACCACGCCCAGCGCCAGGGACTCTGGTTCTCGGGCCTTCCACCGCTGCAACGCAAGCACTCTCCTCTCCCTGAACTCAGGACGCCACACCACCTGCACCTAGCATCACCGAAGGAGACCCATGGACCCTTTGCCTGCCGGAACTGCAGCCACACCTTCACCCACGCCAACTCGCCAACTCCTCTCACCGACCAACAGCGCACCTGACCGGCTCAACTGCATCCTCCTCAACGTGCGATCCCTCCACAAACACGCCACAGAAATCTGTGACCTCCCTGATGCTGCCTCTCCCAACATCACCTTCTTCACGGAAACCTGAACCAACCCCAGTTCTGGACCAGACATCACCATGCCCAACGGCTACAAAATCACCTGCAAGAACCGCACCGCATCGCCATCGTCCACAAGAACACCCTTCGACTGACCACGCACTCAAACGTCTCAACGACAACCATTGAACACCTCCACTTCCAGATCCAGACCAACCCCAAAACCTCCCTCCGCGGCACCCTCGTCTACAGGCCCGCCGGCCACCACCCACCCTTCACCGACGCCATCGTAGACCTCATTGCACCCCAGGCTCTCGCATCCACCGAGTACTTCCTACTCGAAGACCTCAACCTCCACTTGGACAACCCCAGCGATCTAAACACTGCCTTTCTACTAGAGGACCTCACCAACATCAGACTCAAGCAGCCAGTGACTGCACTGACCCACACAGCGGACATGCGCTCGACCCCGTTTTCTCCACCAGTGGGAACATCACCTACAGCCACACCACCGAACTCCTCTTGACCAACCACCACTGCGTACATCTCGCCTTCACCATGCCCACCGTACACCACTACCCTCATTGCCCCCCCCCATAGCAGCTGGAACAAGTCCACCGAAGAACGTCTTGTTGACTTCCTCGGCACGACCACTCCACCAACAACAACAGACGCCAAAACCGCAGCTCGCAACCTTCACCGATGGATCTCCAACTGCGCCAACATTCTGGCACCCCTCAAGAAGATACCAGGCAAGCAACAGCCAGCTGGTTCACTTCCGCCCTCCACGAGTCCAGACGCACCTGCCGACGACTCGAGAAGAGATGGAGGAACAACAAAACCCCAGAAACCTAGGCAACCTTCAAATCCGCCGTCATCTCACACCACCTTCTCCTCAAAACCACAAAGAAAACGGCCTTCCAATACAGGATAAACTCCAATGCACACAACAGCAAAGAACTCTTCGCTATCGTCAAGGAGTTCGCCAGACCCAACAGCGAGACCACAGACGTCCCACCCTCCCAAGACCTCTGCAACAAACTCAGCACCTTCTTCCACCACAAGATCAGGCAGATCTACGACAGCTTCGACAGCTTCGACACCGCCACTATGCCCACCGCATGCAACCACGCCTCACCCCAACAGACCGTGCTCAATTGGACTCCGCTCACCACAGATGATACACACAAGACCATGAAGAGCAACCACTCAGGAGCCCCATCAGATCCTTGCCCGTACCATATCTTCCATAGAGCAGCCGCCTCCATCGCCCCCTAGCTTCGCCGCACCATCAACTGGTCCATTGAAACTGCCAGCTTCCCCTGTTTCGGCTCTAGTATTAGCAAAAATAGACTACTGTAATGCTTTATACCTTAACATGCAGGAACAACATGTTAACAAACTCCAAGTGCTACAAAATACGGCTGCTACAGCACTAACTAGGATACCCAAACACAAATCTGCCACCCCGCCATTAGACAGCTTCATGGGCTTCCCATCAGGCAGAGGATCAGGATTAAGGCCCTCTGCCTGGCCCACAAGGCCCTCCAAAGTACTGGTCCAGAGTTTCTGCAAAAATCCTTTAAGTAGCACCTGCCAGGGAGGAACCTCAGTACTGGCGGCAACAGACAGCTGGTGGTTCAGAGGTTCAAACGCACAAACTGGGGACGCAGACGCTTTGTTAACACGTTTGCGAAGGAATGGAATAATCTACCACTCCACATCAGATCCATCCATAGCTTACTCGACTTCAGAAAAACATTAAAAACCTGTTTTTTCCTTAAGTAAGCTCCTCTTAGGGCTCTCTGTTCTTCTCTTCCACAGTGCTAGCGCCTTGAGACATTTGGGTAATTGTTTGCGCTTTACAAATTCCACTAACATAACATAACACAGTGATTTTGCAGGTCTGTTCATTTCATGAGCGAAAATAATGTATAAAAACCCTTGATTTTGGGGGTGAGCCAGAACACTTTCCTGTTCTACTAGGGATGCTGTCCATTTCTCTCCCGATTTTGCTGCCCATTTAGGACTCAGACTAATTTGTGATTTTGTATTTCTCTATATTGCCCTATTCACTGAGTGCCTTTATGACATTGATTCTATATTACCTTATTTTTGAATTTTGAAATAAAACCCTTCAACTAGTCCGCTGATCTAGATCTCAATTATTGTCTGGGCCTCTTTAATTAATTGACTGCATTTCTGATATTTTGATGCATTGGAAGGTGCCTTAACGTGGGGACACATTGCCTCATGAAATTGAGGTTTACCATCGTCTTTGATCCAGAGACTTGTGGACATTCTGATTAAGGTGAATTTTCTGTGAGTTAGGGAGCATTGACTTCACAATCAAACACCACCTTATTTCATTTTTATCGCTCTCCGTTCAGCGGGAAACCGGTTGTAATTTTCTTGTCAGCTTGGCTCAGTTTTGGCCTTGTGTTGGAAACACTTGCGGCTCCTCTTCCACCATCTTCTGCCAAACGTCAGAGAATGAGGAGCCAACCTCAAATGAGCTCCGTCAACAGCGGGCCCACTTCCGCTCTCCTCCGAAAGCTCCAACTGCAGAGACCGCTCTCAAATGTCCACCCCGTTGGCGTGGATTTCCTGTCCGTTTATACAGACCTGATACGCTTATTTGTCACTGCAAATTACCAGCAACTCAAAGTCTGGCGTTTATTCGATGATTACAGAAAACTGGGCCCATTAGGTTCATCAAACGGTTTCCACTGTCCTGTCCCATTGGGTGCGTTTGATCATGGAGGCGCCATTTCCTCTGTGGCAGGTTAAATGGCAGGGTTAGGGAAATGGGCTCTTCCTGACAGAACAGCCTGCTTTTTCTGTGGTAGCAAAATTAAATTAGTCAGCTCGGTCCTTTTCAAAGAAGGCAAGGATAGAATGTTTTTTTTCAATTTCAGCTCCCTAGTCAGGTAAATATAGGACATTGCTTCTCCCTTGCTCGAATTTTCAGCATCTGGGCTACTTTAAAGTGTTCCGGCTCCGGTGGTTGTTTTTAAATTATGTTTACTGTATGTTTTGTGAGTGTAAAAGAGAAAAAATGGTGTTTCCTCTACTAATAAAAAATCAAAATCAATTTTTTTTATATGTACTCATGAGTTTCTGTGACGCATTTTTTTGCTGGTTTACGGAATTAAATATCCATTCGTTTTTCTCGAGACACACAAAGGTGTATTAGTCAAAGGCAATGGCCTAACAGTGTGCCAGTACTTAGAAGAAATACCGAGAATTTGGGAAAAAACGGTAAAATGCAAAGTACCTGTCCATCACGGAATTATGTTTATCATCATTTATGCTAATTTTCCCATCAAGGTTCATTTTAAGTAACTAGCTTCTGGGGCTTTATAAATAGGGTTTGTCTCCTATATAGTAATAATTTTTTTGTGTAGTAAATTAAAGCCATTACAAGATTAACTAGCATATTAATCAAACAAATTATAAAGTTCGGCATTAACAATTAAAAACACGAGGAGCAATACATTTTTTTCATGACTTTAGGAAATAAAGAAAGTTGTTATTTTCTTTTATGAAAAGCAGGTATAGGCGCCAAAGACCATTTTGACTTTTAACATGTTGTTATTTTAGCATGCTTTTTGCTTGTTTCTCATCGCAAATGCATTTTCATATGTGTTACACTGTTTTTGTTGTTTTTCACTTGAATCACTGAGTTTTTAAAACTTGTAGCTTATACTATTAAAACCTTTGTACATTGCTTTGATGACTCCAGGCAGGTGGTTATTGTGCAGAAACCCTTTTAAATGCAGAAATATATGCACAATAATAATTAACAAGCATTGGCATAGCCAATAGGTCTCGCCTTTGGGACCTTATGTGTTTAGCCAGAACTTTTGGCCTTGTTGTAGAGCATTGTGGCTGCTGTTTATTATGTTGAAAAGTTATAATAAAAAGTGTCAAGCATTTTTGTTACCTTTATACAAACGAAGACGACATTATATACAACTGAAAAACCCGATTAAAAAAAGATTTTAACATAAAAAATGTCTTCTAGTTTTTTGTACTTGCACTGCTGGCAACTTCTTCCTGCCTGTTCTCATGCTTGTTTGTTATAATTTTTTTTGTTATGGGGGAGCGGGACATAAATAACGGGGAAGTGGAGGTTGGAAAACAGTAATTTAATTAGAACACGAGCAGCGGACGGACACTAGGGGAGAATCAACAGATTCCAGATTCCAAGGGCAGACTGATGTGATGCTTAGGTGGTGCGCTGATGCAAAATGGTGGTGGTGAATGATGTTTGGTGCTCAGGTGGTGACACTATATGGTGTGGATTGGAGGTACGTTGTGGATTGTGGAGTTCTGGAGTTGAAATATGTTGTTTGGTGTGTAATTATGCGGTGTGGATTGGAAATGTGTGGAGTTGGATTGTGTGGCCTGGAACTGTGATGTTGAGTGAAATTATGCTTAGTGAAATTGTGTCATGGTGTGGAGTGCATTTATGTTGATTGGTGGTATGTGGTATAGAGTGCATTTATGTGGAGTGTATTTATGTTGCATTGAGTAGAGTGCAATTATGTGGCGTGTAATTATGTGGCACTGAGTGGTATTATGTGGAGTGTATTTATGTTGCATTGAGTAGAGAGTAATTATGTGGTGTGTAATTATGTGGTACTGAGTGGTATGTGGAGTTTATTTATGTTGCATTGAGTAGAGTGTAATTATGTGGCGTGTAACTGTCGCACTGAGTGGTATTTTGTGGAGTGTATTTATGTTGCATTGAGTAGAGTGTAATTATGTGGCGTCTAATTATGTGCCACAGCGGTATTATGTGGAGTGTATTTATGTTGCATTGAATAGAGTGTAATTATGTGACGTGTAATTATGTGGTACTGAGTGGTATTATGTTGAGTCTATTTATGTTGCATTGAGTAGAGTGTAAATATGTGACATGTAATTATGTGGCACTGAGTGGTATTATATGGAGTGTATTTATGTTGCATTGAGTAGAGTGTTATTATGTGGCGTGTAATTATGTGGCACTGAGTGGTAATATGTGGAGTGTATTTATGTTGCATTGAGTAGAGTGTAATTATCTGGCTTGTAATTATGTGGTACTGAGTGGTATGTGGGGTGTATTTGTTGCATTGAGTACAGTGTAATTATGTGGCATGTAACTATGTCACACTGAGTGGTATTATGTGGAGTGTATTTATGTTGCATTGAGTAGAGTGTAATTATGTGGTGTGTAATTTTGTGGCACTGAGTGGTATTATGTGTAGTGTATTTATGTTGCATTGAATAGTGTGTAATTGTGACGTGCGATTATGTGGTACTGAGTGGTATTATGTAGAGTGTATTTATGTTGCATTGAGTAGAGTGTAATTATGTGGTGTGTAATTATGTGGCACTGATTGGTATTATGGGGAGTGTATGTTGTATTCAGCAGAGTGTAATTATGTGGCGTGTAATTATGTGGCAGTGAGTGGTATTATTTGGAGTGTATGTTGCATTGAGTGCAGTGTAATTATGTAGCATATACTTTTGTGGCACTGAGTGGTATTGTGTGGAGTGTATGTTGCATTAGTAGAGTGTAATTATGTGGCGTGTAATTATGTGGCACTGAGTGGTATTATTTGGAGTGTATGTTGCATTGAGTGCAGTGTAATTATGTAACATATAATTATGTGGCACTGTGTGGTATTATGTGGAGTGTATTTATGTTGCATTTTGTAGAGTGTAAGTATGTGGATTGTAATTATATGGCATTGAGTGGTATTATGTGGATTGTATTTATGTTGCATTAAGTAGAGTGTAATTATGTGGCGTGTAATTATGTGGTACTGAGTGGTATGGGGAGTGTATGTTGTATTCAGTAGAGTGTAATTATGTGGCATGTAATTATGTGGCACTGAGTGGTATTATTTGGAGTGTATGTTGCATTGAGTGCAGTGTAAGTATGTAGCATATAATTATGTGGCACTGAGTGGTATTGTGTGCAGTGTATGTTGCATTTAGTAGAGTGTAATTATGTGGCGTGTAATTATGTGGCACTGAGTGGTATTTGGAGTGTATGTTGCATTGAGTGCAGTGTAATTTTGTAGCATATAATTACGTGGCACTGTGTGGTATTATGTGGAGTGTATTTATGTTGCATTGAGTAGAGTGTAAGTATGTGGCGTGTAATTATATGGCACTGAGTGGTATTATGTGGAGTGTATTTATGTTGCATTGAGTAGAGTGTAATTATGTGGCGTGTAATTATGTGGTACTGAGTGGTATTGTGTGGAGTGTATGTTGCATTCAGTAGAGTGTAATTGTGTGGCGTGTAATTATGTGGCACTGAGTGGTATTTGGAGTGTATGTTGCATTTAGTGCAGTGTAATTATGTAGCATATAATTATGTGGCACTGGGAGTGGGAGGGGGGCGACAGGGAGGGAGAGACCGTCTCTAGGAGCAGGCTGGAGGGATGGCGGGGGGCGAGGGAAGGAGACACTGTCTCTAGGAGCAGGCTGGAGGGATGGGGGGCGAGGGAGGGAGACACTCTCTAGGAGCAGGCTGGAGGGATGGGGGGCACCGTCTTGAGGTACTTACTGCAGATGGGAGCACACATGTGAGCACTCTTTTCAGGTACAAAGGGGAGCACCCTCGTGAGCACTTTCTTATGCACACCCCAGAGGGGAGCACTCTCGCCAATGCTCTCAGATACTTACTCCAGAGTGGAGCATACTTGAGAGCACTCACTCAGATAATCCAGAGGGATCACACTCACGAGCACTTTTCCAGATACTTACTCCAAAGTGGAGAACATTTGTAAGAGCTCTCCCATAGGCCTACTCTAAAGGGGCGCATACTCACGAGCGCACTCTCAAACACTTTCTCCTAAGGGGAGCATTCTGGCAAGCACTCTTTCAGGTACTTTGTCCTAAAGGGAACACATTAGTGCGAACTCGCGCAGGTGCGCACTCCAGGGGGGCGCACACTCGTAAGCACTCTTTTAGATACTTAGGCCTATGGTGAGACACAAATACTTACTCCAGATGGGAGCACATCCACAAGCGTTCTTACAGATGCATAGTCCTAAGGACAACACACGTGCGAGCAATCTCTGATACTTACTCCAAAGTGGGACACACTCATGGGCTTGCAGTCGAATACTTCAAAGGGAGCACACTCGTGAGCACTATTTCAGATATATACTCTAAGGGGGGGCACCTATGCGAACACTCTGATACTTACTCCAAAGGCAAGCACTTTCACAAGCGTTTCCTCCGATACTTACTCCAAAGGGTAGCGCACTCTAGGATAAATACTCCAAAGCAGAGTACCCTTGCGAGCAGACACTCCAATACTTACTCAAGGGGAGCACTCTTGCGAGCACCCTCTGATACTCCAAGGGGGCACCCTTGCCAGCAGTCTCTTTGAGGCTTACTACAAAGAGGAGCACCCTTGCGAGCAGACACTCCAATACTTACTCAAGGGGAGCACTCTTGCGAGCATTCTCAGATACTCCGCAGGGGGGGCACCCTTGTTAGCAGTCTCTTTGAGGCTTACTACAAAGAGGAGCACCCTTGCGAGCAGACACTCCAATACTTACTCAAGGGGAGCACTCTTGCGAGCACCCTCTGATACTCCAAGGGGGCACCCTTGCCAGCAGTCTCTTTGAGGCTTACTACAAAGAGGAGCACCCTTGCGAGCAGACACTCCAATACTTACTCAAGGGGAGCACTCTTGCGAGCACCCTCTGATACTCCAAGGGGGCACCCTTGCCAGCAGTCTCTTTGAGGCTTACTCCAAAGGGTTGCACCCTTGCGAGCACACACTCCAGTACTTACTCAAGGGGAGCACTCTTGCGAGCACTCTGATACTCCAAGGGGGGTACCCTTGCCAGCAGTCACCCATATACTTATTCAAGAGCGAGCACCCTTTGTGAAGCTTGGCTGCAAGCTGAAGTGAGATGCACTCCTGTGTACTCTCAGCTCTCTTTTGCCTAGTGGTAGATTATGGAAATTGATAATTAACGAGTTTTGATTTCAATTGATGATGAAGCTTATACCTGACTCCCCCTACCCCTCACTCCCCCCCCCAGTATTATCAAAGCCGAGAGAACAACCCCAGCTGCTGCAGCTGCCTGTCTCTTTGTTCTGCTTTTAGCGAGATGTGACGGGCTGATAAGGGCTGGGAGCGGATTCTGCAGAGATAGGGCCAGAGCACTTTTATTAACTTCAATCATGAGAGTTATGTGGAACTTGTTTAGCCGTTACAGTGGGCTCCACCAGATAAGGGGGCGGGTCCTGGTCGCAGCTCTGATGCGGGAACCATACTTTACACCCTATGCCCCCACCCCCTTACTACATCTATAGAGCATCTCTGTTCATATCCAAGCAATTCAGCGGAAACATATTTTTATTCATGGACATTTTAAAGCGCCAAACAGGCCCAGAAGTCGTCGGAACGCTTTGCAAGGGTTGGAATACTTCGTGATTAGGCAAGTTTGGCAGAATGGTCATTAATTTAAATGTCGAATCTAGAACATACAGTGATGAGTGATGGTAAATTACCACCCAGCGCAATTACACGTTTTACAGAGTGCAAATTTGCACCTGGTAACATCTTTCACTTTTCAGCACACATTTGGAACATATCTGTAAGATGTCTGCAGAAAATGGAACATATCTGGAAGATGTCTGCAGAAAAGGACCACGGGTGGTGTGAATTGCTTGCACTAAGGGCCCATTAATTCTTGGACTTGCCTGTTATTTCCCATTCTAGCCCAAAAACGTATGATGGGTGTTTACTGGGGTTTCGGTACTGTCTCCAGTCGGTACCACTGGACTGTAATTACCACCCCATGTTATCAGCCATGTTATAATGTGGATTATGGGCAGTGCCCCTCTGGAATGGATTCTGTGGCTACGGCGCTTTTTGCATGATTATGGATTTGCCGCATTTGCCACATAATCCATCACCTGCTGCATAATTTGAACATTTTAACAAAAAAATTGTTTCAAGCTCAAACGGATTAAAAGTTACTAAAAATGCGGCGACACTTGTTGCTGTGCAGGGGATGGCAGTTCGCAAAAGTTGACTGTTCACCCTTCAGTTTCATATGCCTTTCAGTTGCATATTGCTGTATTTGGGTGTTAAACTAGTACTAATACGGTGAAGCCTTTGTCCATTGTTAACGTACAAAATAATGAACTGATACTATCGCAAAATGTGCCGCACCATGCCGAATAATTTGCATTTTTGTTCTGCGTCAGTCATCCCTGCCGCATAACTTGGTCCTCCCATGCCGCATTATTCCAGTTGCCCCGACCATAGGGATGTGTCCTCATACATGCAACCACATCCACACACGGTTCACTCAGGATGCCTCGCATCACACCTGGCCCCCAGCCCAGTGCCACGCTGCGGCGGTTCCTGTTGTGCGGGGACCTTTCCTCCACACACATGCACACAGGCAAACTTGAGTTGGAAAGTGGCGGTAGTCTCAGGAGCCGGGCTGCCCGCTCTTCCTCTGCTGTGCTCGCAGCTAGATGTCAGCTGCTGATAAGCGGCGGGCCCTGATCCCCATTCTGATAAAGATTGCCAAGCCCGATAAGCGCCGCTTTTCTCTCCCCAGCAGGCCCGCGCTGGATTCCCTTACAATAACAAACACTGCCGATGACAACGCACAGTGCTCCCAACAATCTGTCCCACCGCTAATGTGATTAATGCCGGCGCTTTTTTTAAATTCCGTGATAGGATGGATGGTGGGGTCAGGGCAGGGAGGGGCTGCTTACATTTGCACTTTTTTGCACACGCAAGCACTCTGAAACTCTAAAACATATGCACATGGCGGCCACCACAGTAAATAAAACTAGACTTGGTTGGGTGAAAAATGTCATCACATGAACAAAGTCTTGCTAAAATGCACAAGTCTATACTGCCTTCTATGGTCAGAAAAGGATTGTGGTTGAATATAAATGGGTTAATGTGTTATTCCACTGACAAGTAATTTAATTTATTATCTGCCTCTTTCAGGCAACACAGGGGGAGGGAAGTCGGCTGCCTGCTTGCAGCAGAGAAAAGACAGAGTAGGGAGGAGGGAGGCAGCGTCAGCACAAGTGAAGCGCTGGACAGCAGAGACGTCGGCAACGTCAGAGAGGAGCGGGGGCGAGCACGGCAGCCTGCTGAGCTGACCACACGCTGTGTACAATGGCCATTGTGTTTTCAATTATCGCGTCTGGGCACGATAATTGGAAACAGATGGCGGCCGTGCGGGTAACCGCAGGGAAAAGGCCATTGTGCACGAGCGTGTGGTCAGCTTTTTGAAGCCCCTTACATAAAGTCTCGCAGAGCAGCGCTTGCGCGCTACTCTAGGCTCGACCTAAAAACCAACAATAACATCTGGATTAACTACTAACTGAGTTTCGGATTAGCGTGCTACCTCATGTAAAGCACCTCAACGCCTCATCAGGGATAGTAAGCACTATATAAATGCAGTTACAATACAATAGAATAAATAATTGACATTATTTGTGATCTAATGAATGTCTGCAGGTGTTCAACCAGAAGTTGAGATACCTTTTAGGGTTTGGGTAATGAGGGCAATTTCTCAGGCCTCCACCCCTACAAATGGAACCTTTTAGGGATCAGGACGGTTGGTAATTGTGTACATTTAAAAACACACACTTACCGTTTTGCAATGTCCTCACAGAGATCTTTTAGTGTTTGTCAAAAACAGCATTTTAACCAATACTTAAACATATAGCTATAGTGTGCTTTGGGTCTATCCCTTGCTAATTATTAGGCCTGGGCGGTAAATTCCGTTCCGCTCGCGGAATTTGTGGAATTTGGGTAATTTTGCGTTCCGCGGAGAACGCGGAATTACCAAAAATTCCGCGATCCGCGGCTTCGCGGAATTTTTTGCTTGTTTGCGCTTTCAAAATGCGTGTTCGCGAGATATTTCTCCCCGAGCACGCAAATAGCGTTCGCGAACAGGAAAAAAGCATCGCGAACGGGCGGAACAAGCCATTCCGCGTGTTCGCGGAACTTTTGCGTGCTCGCGGAGATTTTTTACCATTTCGCGGAGCTTTGCGTAGCGCGACTACGCAAATTCCGCCCACCCCTACTAATTATTGGATGGGTTTAAGGTCTATTCGAATCCCTGCTCATGATTGGATGGGCTTATCTCCACATATTGTGTTTGCCTCGCCTGTAGAACATTTTGATTTTGCCTAACTTTTGATTGGATGGCCCATTGTTTACTCCATAGAACTATTTTTCCTTTTGTATGTTTCTATTGCATTAGACATATTGCACTCCATGAGAGTGGATGGTTCTTTCCCTTTGTCCCCTATATATCTACTCTGCCTCGCTTCCCATCCATTTTCTCTCTCTCCATTCTTCACTTCCCACCCCTGCTCCCTAACCCTGTGCCTCATTGCCCCACTTACTTTCTCGTCGTATGTCTCTCTTCCTGTCCCGGCACTCTCTCTTTGCACCTCGCTTCCTTCTACTATATCTACCGCGTTTCGTTTTAAAAAACATTTCAGCTGGATCCGCGGATCCCGCCAATTTAATTTTTTTTAAACTGCTTTTTTTGGCCCTGTGGGGTGCCAGTGGCACCCCCACAAGAGGCCCAGGAAGTCAGGGTGTTTCTACCCTGCCCCCTTTTTTTTTTTACATTTTGTGTGGGACTCGGCTTCAAGCCGAGTCCCAAGATGGCTGCCAACACTTCCTGGTTGAAGTATTGGCAGCCAATCCAATTTCAGAAGGATTTTGGGCTCCCAGATATCTATATTTTTTAAACTTAAATATCTCTGAAACTACCAATCGGATTTACACCAAATTACAACAAGCATTGGCATAGCCAATAGGTCTCGCCTTTGGGACCTTATAAGTGTTTAGCCATGCAACAGTTGATGTTGTTGCACCAAGGATATTGTGCTGGATAACCAAACACTTATAAGGTCCCAAAGGCGAGACCTATTGGCTATGCCAATGCTTGTTATTACAAGGAGTTGGAAGCAGTGGAGAGAAGAATGATGGTGAAAAAGCAGAACGTGTGAAGAAAGCAGAGAAAAGGGGTGAGGGCAGGATTGTAAGTGGGGCTGGACCTGCTGGGTCTCAGACACGGCAGTTATTAAAACGAACTTTACAAGCAAAATACTGATTGATGTCTCAACAGTGACCGTAAAAACCCTCAAAATAATCCATGTCAGCGATGCAGTACCTGTTTACATTTCACATTTTCCTTCTTCTTCATTTAGCATTCCCATACAAGTGAGGAAAGAGAAGTGGTTGTGTGTGCCCGAGTTGGAGAGGGCATGGGAATGAGGAGGTGCTGGATGGAAGTGCTGCTAACGAGTATTGGCAAACATGTTGTTTGTTGTGTGATACACCTGCATGTAATAACAGAAAACTCCCAGGCACCCAAATACTAGTCAGGTGTGATGATGTGGGAAGGACAGGGGTTTAGTTCACATTTTCTAAGCCACACCCTTAATTGTATCGGCAACCCCACTTGGAAGATACCACCCACATTTGCACACCACATAAAATACCGGGTGTGGGAGACAAAGAGGATGCAAAGCGGAGTGGGAATCAGCATGGCGAGAAAAGAGCAAAATGATAAGCACGGGGTGGGTGGAGAAAACTTTGTTACATAGAGTGGAAGATAGAAAAGAGGAAGAGGAGGAACGAAATGTCTGGGAAGTGCGCTGTGGTCAGCAGAAAAAAGGAACGTCGTTTGTTGCAAGGTGCGAGGAAAACCGAAATGCTCACAGACCCATTTGCCTTTTCAGTGTGGCCAGTCCAGTCAGCGATAGAGAGATGGATGGGGCAGAGGTCCGAGAAGGGAGAGATGGCTGTAGTTGGGAGGCAGCAGGATTCTATAGGGGAGAGAGAAGGGAATAGATATAACCAGAGGAAGATAGGCTTGGAGCACAAAGAAAAGGATAGAGGAGCGAAGTGGGCACAGAAAAATGAGGGGAGGAAAATGAGCAAGAGAAAAGGAAATGGTAAATATTTAGAATGGAAAAGAGAGAAAAATGGTTAGAGACGGCAGTACATGGAAAAGGGGCACAGGGAAAGGAGGAGGGGAAAATGAAGGAGATAGAGGTGAAGGTTGATGGATGCGGGGCAGGAATGGAAATGGGGTAGAAGGGGATGGAGAAGAGAGAGGAAAGAGACATTGGAGAAACAAGGAGAAGATGGGCAGGCACAACATGAGTGGAGCGAGTTCCTCCTTGAGACAAGGGTTCCCTCCATCTCACATCTTCTCCCATCAGTCTGCACAGAAGCACCAGTGGTGTCAGTCTGAGTCAGAACAGCAACCTGTATGGGGAGGTGCCTGTATTAAAAAAAAACACACACAAAAACACGCACAGAGAGATATACACTGCTACAGTCATACAAAAACAGAGATAAATGCACGCACACTAGAACACACGTACGTACACACGCACGCATGACCACGCACAGACATACTCACACGCACTCTCACAAATACTCACGTAGGACCCCCACCTCCGAGTACCCCTAGAGTACATTTTAGGGAAGACCCTGATTTTGCCCCTCAGGGCTCCCTACCACCCCTGCCCCCGCTCTATTCTAAGACGAGGTTCAGTGTGATTGCAAAAAAGCGGCCAAATAACGGCCCCTCCCCCACCCAAAGCGGGAATCTTCAAGCAGTACCCCGGGGGTAACAAAGCGTAGCCCGTTTTCTTTCTCTTTCCCACTTCTGAGGCAGCCTGGCAGGACTCCCCTGTTTTGCCCTGTAGATGGCGCACCCCATCCCTCATACTGCAGAGGAAGAGTCGACGGCAGTGGCAGAAGTCTAAAAGCGGGGCCTTAGCCTTCCGTGCATCGGATCCACAGTAAACACAATTGTCTTATCCGATCGCCGTTCCTCATCGTCGCTCCCCTGCTCGGATATGGATACGGAGGGACTGGAGCCTTCCGGACTGCGGAGTTAAAGGTGAGGCTGGGGGTGGCGGCCATGGCGTATTTTTTCCGCTTTGTTTTGGTTCTCCCGTAGCCGCTCTGTTTGGGTTCCTTCTATCTGCACGATTGTGAGAATTGAGTTTCATACGTAACTATTTTCATCAATATGGCATTTTTCTATTTGGTCAGTGTGATGCCGTTATGCTGCATGATGGAGAGATCGCTTTTAACGTGTTTTAATTTTAACAAGTGTGTATTTTTCTATTGTATTGTAATATTTATAGAGCTTACTACTCCTATGCGAGACGTGAAAGCGCTTGCCTACATAGATAGCATAATACCACTTGACTGCTAGAAACGGAAGCATCGCGTGATGGTTGTTTTCACATTAAAGGGCATGCTTCACATATTTTGACACAAAGGAGAGCTGTGCTACAAAAAAAAAAACATGCACTGAAACACAAGTGCGGCCCCGCGGCCGCAAGAGCGAAACTCCGGGTTAAAGAAGTGGGAGGGGTGGGGGGAGTGCGATTCCCTTGCTGGAGCGAGCGGCGCCAGGAGCGATAATTGCTACCATATGGCGCCAGCTGCTCGCTCCCGCAAGTGAATCGCCAAACGTGCACGAGTTGCCATTGAAGGCAATGGAACGCGTGCACGTTTTTGGCTGCAAAGCCGAATCGATTGCAAAAGGTCTTTTTGCCTATGCAGCGCATGCGCGCTGCGTAGGCGAGACCTAAAAAGCATGCTTTCTGGACCAACATCTAGCTTTCTGCCAAATTTGGTGTAATTTCGTTTAACGGTTCGGACTGTAGTTGTGTTAAAAAATGAATAATCCCCATAAACATAACATGGGGAAAACGTGTTTTGAGACCCCCCTTTTTTCTCGGCCCCTGCTTGACGGATCAACATTTCGTGAAGATTCATCAAGCGGCGCCAAAGTTATTGGCAAAACAAAAATGCTTTTCCTATGGAAACTTTGGCCCTATCGTGTGTGAAATAAAGACAATGGATTGGGATGCAGCCCTAGTAATTACCAGTGACTGAGATTAATTCAAGCATTCCATCCATTACTTTTTTGTATACTTTAGTGTTGCAATAATCCAAGCATGACATCACTGTTCTGTGGATTAGCGTGATTTTCAGAAAGCGATGGAGCAGCGACGCTACCCCTTTTAGGAGACAGAGGTGGAAGAACGCTGTTTTAGAGACTGCGTTTATTCTGAAGGATAAATGATAAATCAACAAACACACTCAAGTTGCAGACTTTTTCTACTGGATTAGTGGAATGGGCATTTGCACAAGTCAAGGTAAATAGAAAGGGGATGGGTTGATTTGGCCCAAGAGCAACATTTCAGTTTTTGGCAATTAGCGCCAATTATTCTCCTTCCACAGATGAACCTGTGCAGGGCCAAGAGGCATGTGTGGGGGTTACTACATTTGCCTTCAAGCTTGAAGTCAAACTGAGTTTCGTTTGAACACACGTGATATCTAATTTTGAAGGAGTGAGCACTATTCCACTTAAGCAGGCAGTCTTTCTAGTAGTAACTTGTGTTGGGTGGTATCGAAGGTTGTTATTCTATGTTATGTTATTCAGATTTGTGGAGCTGACTATGACCCAGGAGGGTACCCTGGGGCTGGGCAGGTGTGAGCCTAGTAAAACTTAGGGCCTAGTGGAACGGTTCATAAAGCCAGGTCTTTAGCTTCTTGCGGAATTCAAGAAGCAAAGAGGAGGCTCTTATGTGTCTTTCAATGCTTTAGGAGTGTTGTAGGAGACGACTCGACTGCTGGATCTGGTTTTAATTAAGCGTGGGATTTGTGCAAGTAGGAGTCTGGATGTGGGGAAGTGGCTGGCAGGTTTATGAAAGCAGATGCAATTGTTGAGGTATGCTGGGCCAGTGTTATGTAGTGCCTTGAAAGTGTGGGTGAGGAGTGCTTGTTTGTGAATGGGTAACCATTGGAGCTCTTTCAGGTGAGGTGTGATGTACTTTCAGGTGAGGTGTGATGTGAGTGCAGCGTGGGAGGCTGAGTGTGATTCTGGCTGCTGAGTTCTGATTGGACTGCAGCCTTCTGCTGAGTTTTTTGTTGATCCCAGAATAGAGTGTGTTCCTGTAGTCCAGCTTGCTTGTGACCAGGGTGTGCATGATGATTTTCCGGGTACTGATTGAGAACCATTTGAAAATCTTCCCTAGCATCTTCAGGGTATGGATGGATGAGGCGGTAACGGCATTGGCTTGGGCGGCCATGTCAAGCTTGCTGTCGATGATGATCCCAAGGTTCTTGGCTTGGGTGATGGGGGTGAGTGTCGGTCCTAGCTCTGTTGGCCTCCTTGTGGAGTCCCACAGTGATGTGCTCTTCCTGAAGAACTTGATTTCGGTTTTGTCGGTGTTCAGTTTTAGACAATTGGTCTTTATTCAGTGGGCGATTTCATTCTTGCAGGCTTTGAACTTGATCCAGGCACTGGGCGTCTTGTCCGTGAGGGAGAGAACAAGTTGTGTGTCACTGGTGTAGGAGAGGTCAATGATGCGTTGAGAGGAATCATGTATGCTTTGAAGAGGGACTCCACAGATGAGGTCTTGGTTGTCTGAGGTGTATGGTACCAGTATGACTAACTGGGTCCTTTCAGTCAGGAAGTACAGATCCATTGGAGTGTGTGGCCTCTGAGTCCTGAGCATGCAATACTGATGTAACATGTTTGCTTTCTGACCCTGTCAGCTATCTGTAATGTAGCCATAGCACCTATGTATGAGCCCGCAAAATTTGTATAGGTCTCTTGTCTACAGCCTTTGTTTGCCAATTTTGTAAAACCTTTGATTATTTCACTGTGCTCCTCATATAAATATTCTCTGTCGCAACTATCGCTGAGAAAGAATCTACTTGGAGGATGAAAAATGGGAAAACAAAACGAAAAAATTGTAATGCGACATTGCATAACAAGATTTTTGAAACTGAATGCAATACTTAGAAACCCTTAGTCATTTTTATGGAGATTACACTGGAAAATACACAGCGTTGCCACTATTTATCAAGGTTTTCTTGAGAAGGGTGAGCCCCAGCACCTATGTGGAGAGTAGGGCATGACTATCAAATTACAAAAGCATTAGAATATTTCATTGGTGCCTCTTCAGTGCTTCTGGATTTTAGCCAATTTATGCAAACATTTGGCTGCAAAATGCACCATTTGGTCCTGATTTTTCCAAAATGTCTCTAGGCAAAAACCCCACTGAACCCCATAATGAAAGCAGGGTTGGGTCACATCTACTATTTGCTCAGTGTGATTTCAACAATGCCTCTATCTCCACCACTTTCAAAGTTCAACATCCACCACATTGTGCATCCCTTTTAAGGCAAAGGTACTTAGGGATGGAGGTCTGCTTTTCCTTTGAGTCTTCCATCCCTGCAATTGCACCTCACCGGAAGAACCCAGAGAATCCGTCTCCCGCTGTTCACCTCAGAACCCAAGAAGATCATCTGTGGAGTCCCCCAAAGATCGTCCCTCAGCTCCACCCTCTTCAACATGTACATGACCCCCAGGCCAACACCGTAAGATCGCACAGACTCAACATCACCTCCTACGCCGTCGACACCCAGCTCATCCTCTCACTGTTAGAAGACCCCTCCACTCCCAGAGCTAACTTCCACAGATGTATGATGAACGTCCCCGACTGGATGAAGGACAACTGTCTCATGCTCACCATGGACAAGGCGGAAGTCCTGATCTTTGGGAGCAACACCTCACCATGGAACGACGCATGGTGATCTGCTGAACTCGACCCATTCCCTGCCCTGACAGACCTTGCTTGCAACCTCAGCATCATCTTGGACAGCAAGCTATCTATTAAGAAACAGGTAAACGCAGTCTAATCCACCTGCTTCCACACCCTATGCATACTTTTGCAAGAGCTTCAGGCGGCTCCCAGTCAACACCAGACGGACCTTCAGCCAGGCCCTCGTCATCAGCAGGGGAAAACACTCTACGCAGGAATCACCGCACGCCTCCTCGAGAGACTACAGACAATACAAAACTCAGCTGCAAGACTCATCACTGATCTCCCCAGACAGACCCACATCATTTCCACCTGAAGAAGCTACACTGGCTCCCAATCTAGAAAAGATGCCAGTTCAAGATGTTGACACATGCATACAAAAACCTGCACAACGAAGGACCAGCATACATCAACAAATGCATAATCTTCCCCCAGCTGACCAGACACCTATGATCCGCCTCTTCCGCGCAGACACCCCCCGGATCCGCCCGGGCAACAGCGGAGGGCGCTCCTTCTCACACCTTGCGGCCAAAGCTTGAAACGACCTTGCTCTGCACCTCAGGACTGCCTGATTGCTTCGGCAATTCAGGAAAGGAATCAAGACCTGGCTGTTCAAATGAACAGATCACCACAAAGCAGTTAGCAGCTCCAGTGCCTTGAGACCCTCACAGGTGATTTGCCGCACTTTCTAAATCCTTGATTCATTGATTGAATCACAGATAGTCACTAGGATTCACATGTAAAACCCAGCACATGAATGAGTCAGCATTCCTATGAATCTTGTGAATGGCCTCTTTATGCTGTATAGGAGTAGCACATCTGTCACTGCACACAAAAAATTATAGGTCAGGTGCAGATACTGTGCAAACACAGAAGTGAGATGCAATCTGGTCAATAGCACATCTGGGCTATTAATTCAGAATAAGGGGCACAAAAAATATATCTGTGCCCAGAATGCCACAATCCTGACGAAAGGCATGAAACTGATATGTGGGGAGATTGAAATTCAGTTTTACAAATAGGATCAAATGAGCTAAATACATTTCCAATAGGTCTGCACCTTAAATGTGATGCCTAGCTCCTCTCAATGTCAGGTGAATCTGTGTGATCTGTTCTGCGCTATTCTGCTAAATCTGAGGCTGCTAGAGACATTTTTTGGGTTCCTTTTACCAGGTATTTTTATGATTAATATTGGTTCCCGCCTCTCATGTGCAAGCCCCTGGTATATTCAAGACGGGTTCCTGACATCCAGTACAAACAATTGCTATATCCTAGACTTGTTCCTTGCTCTCATATACAAGTCATGCTTATAATCAAGATTGGTTCCAGATATCCCGGTACAAGCCATTGTACATTCCGCATGGGTTCCTGACTTCCAAATGCAAACCACTGCTCACATTGAGAATATTATTCATGTAGTCTGAAGTAATGATAGTCTTAATATATATGTAGCATGCTAAAAATGTCTATTTCAGTCAATTACACCATTAGCACTGCCACTACTACCACTTCTACTACTGTTACTATTACTATGCCTGTTACAACTAAGCTTCCACATTCCTATATCATGATGTACCCCTGAGAGAAGCTAGGCAATGATTTGGAAGAGATGTTCTGACAGATGCTAGAGTCAACTATGTGAGTATTGTAGGCACCTTACAGTAGGATACTTGGTAAAAGGGCAATATATATCAGGTCATGAAACAGGTCTTTCCAGATCTAAGAAGTCTCAAAAGCATATCTTTCGCTCCGCTGGTGGTTAATACGATGGCTGATCAAGTCAAAAAATGTTGATCCTCAGTTCTGAACATTCAGGCAAGTAGGTATCCCTGGAGGGCCAAGCCATGGCTAAACTTAAAGGATAACAATAAGAGTTTAAAAAGCATCTTTGCCCCACCCTTGCTTAAACTATACACTGAAGCCACCGATAGAGGACGTTTCCCCACTGATATCGACCAAGCTACGATTGTGGTCTTACCCAAACCTGGCCACCCACAGTCAGCATTTACCTCCTTCCAACCCATCTCCCTTATTAATAGCGAAGCCAAATTATATGCGAAGCACCTGGCGAACCTGTTGCTGACTGTCATCCAATGTCCCGTTCACATGACCAATGTGGGTTTATTCCCTGTCATTGGCACCAGGCACTGCATTTGCAGGGTCCACGTGGCCATATCCTGTTTTAAAGCTCTGGGGCACCCAGCAGACCTCTTAATTGATTTCAAACAGGCGTTCGATACAGTTGACTGGTCCTACCTCGAGGAAGCCCTTATAGGATAGGATTTGGGACCCGGTTCAGAGCCTATATCAGGGTCCTCTATGCGGGCCTACAGACCCAAGTGCTAATGGCGTGCTGTCCCACGAGTTTCCCATAGGGAGGGGCACCAGACAGGGCTGCCTCCTCTACTTGCTTCTATTTGCGCTGGCCATAGAACATTTGACGGTGTGGATCAGGTGGGATGCGCAGTTATGGGGTTTCGACTGGGGCCGAACACTAGAAGACCACAGAGCACTCTACGCTGACAATGTTATGCTGTTTAGGCCCCACCCAGCTGAGACGAGCCCAGACTTCTCCATATCCTGGGAGTTTTCAGGGAGGCATTGGGGTTACGGGTCAACTGGAGCAAGTCTCTGCTGGTCCTCCTGAAAGGCGATCGCCCGGACGAGGCCTGGCAGTCTCAAATCCCAATACGTCTGGTTTGTTTCCATATCTTGGGGTGCACATCTCCTGGGAGCTGGGCCTGATGTGGAGTCTGAACCTTAGCCCCGTGATGCGGGGGACCTGGGAGGACCTTTTGAGGTGGAACAGTCTCTCCCTTAATATTATGGGTAGAATCACCCTTTTCAAGATGATGGTCCTCCCGAGGATTCTGTATGCTCTACAAAATTACCCCTTAAACATCTCACGGGCCTGGTTTGACTCCATGTTGGCCATGGGACGCAAATTAATATGGGCCGGTAGTCCCTCCCAGGGTGGCCTTTTGGAAATGCACCCAGGCAATGTATGATGGCGGACATACGTCTGTACTACTGGGCGACCCAACTCCTCCCCATCAATGACTGGCTGCACGGGGGTAGGATGGCCCCTCCTATAGGGGAGAACTGGCCATATTGGGACTGGATAATGTGATGAACATCCTTTATAGAGCCCCTGTCCCTCCTGTCGATATGGGCGGGCACAGGCGCAGGCGGGTAGAACTCTGGGCAGTCTAGGAACAATAATTGCAATGAGAGAAATAGCCTGGCAGTGGACCTCCCCTACAGCCCCCTCGGTGGAGGCCTGGACAAGAGGCATGGACAGGTGTGGCAAACTATAAGAAATGATCTACGAAGCAAGGGATTGCCCCTGCAAATATGATAAAGTTTGGTAAAAATGGTGGGACTACCACGGACTAGAAGGTTAGACCAAACCCGAGGTGATACCCAGAATGTTTGGGGGGACAATGTAGCAACTCAGGCCTGAGAATATATTTTTTAGGTGGATCAGACTGTCAATGTATCAATAATATGCAAGAGCGAATGTTTTGTTTGTATGCTGTAAACTTGCAATAAAATGTTTCTTTAATTTTTTTTTTTTTAAAGCATCTTTGCAGAAACAGGAATCCAATGAAGAGATGTGCAAGCCTTACAGACACTAGCTTATCTTTAGAGAACAACTATTAGATTGGCAGAGACATCCTGGGCTAGACAAGCCTGTCAATTAAAACCACTTGTAGACCAAAATAAAGGCTGTTATAATGATAATAAAACTGAGAATTGCGCGAATTGTTAGCTGCTCTCAAAACGAAGGCACAATTCTATGTGTCTATAAGAATTGTGACTTGAGAGTAGCAGCCTTTGACTGCTGCCATTTTTAATGGGCCAGAGTCATATGGGAGCCAAATAAGACACGTATGACCTAATTTTGAGGCTGGCAGGTGACCTGCCATGCTCTCCAGGTCAGCGGAGATCTCACCTTCACTCCCCTCGTGGAGGAGTGGAAGATTCTGAGTCTACTTTGAAGAGTGGTGGTCAGTAAAGGTTCAATAAGGCTATACAGCCTTTGAGACCACAGAAAAACAATTCCATCCTCTACCCATTCAGTAGTGAGGAATTGTTGGGTAATCAGGTGTTTCATACTGCTAATTAGCAAAGCAGCAGCTGGCTGGGACACTACGAGGGCTAACAATATGCCAATTAATAAGGCAGCATACCACCACTTCTTAAATAAAGTAGTATAGTTAACTTTGATTTAATTTAAATTAATTATAATAGAGGTCCTGAACGCTCATTAATTTTTAATTAATTTAAACTACATTTTTATCAGCAAGGGATAATGTGAAGGCCATGGACAAGACAATCAATTCTAAATTGATCTAATTTAATTAAAGTTCATTACATATAATTAAATACAAGTAATTGGATAATTATGTTATGTTATACAGATTTGTAGAGCGCACTATCCCCTGGAGGGTATCCTGGCCCTGAGCAGGTGTGAGTCTAGCCAAAGTTATGGGGACTACTTGAAAAGGCAGGTCTTCAGCTTCTTGCAGAGTTCAAGAAGTGAGTAGGGGGCCCTCATGTGTAATGGTAGGCCCTTACATGCTTTAGGAGCGATGTAGGAGAAGACTCGACTGCTAGATCTGGTTTTCCATATGTGTGGGATTTGTGCAAGTAGGAGTCTGGACCAGCGGAGGTGTCTGGAAGGTTTGTGAAAGCAGATGCGATCGCTGAGGTATGCTGGGCCAGTGTTATGTAGTGCCTTGAACGTGTGGGGGAGGAGTTTGAATTGTGCTCGTTTGTGAATCGGGAGCCAGTGGAGCTGTGGAGGCGTGATGTTATGTGAGTGCGGTTTGGGAGTTTCAGAGTGATTCTGCCCACCGACTTCTGAATGGTCTGCAGCCTTCCGGTGGTTTGGGGGTGGAGTAACGATTTTAATAAAAGGGTTATTATAGGGTACATTATTTAATTTAACTTAGTTTGATTTAAGATAATGTAATTGTTAGAAATGGGATCTCTAGTTGGCAAGGGCTTGCACCTTTGTCCAAGTAGGGACCCTTCTTCCTAGTCAGGGTAAGGGAGTTACACTCCTAAAATAACCCCTGCTCACCCCCTTGGTAGCTTGGCACGAGCAGTCAGGCTTATTCTAGAGGCAGTGTGTAAAGCATGTGCACCTAACCAACAGTAATACAGTGTAAGCACTACAAACTGACACCACACCAGTTTAGAAAAATATCCAATATTTTTATATACTTTAAAACAAGACCAAATACGATAAAAATCCACAGTACAGTACTTTAAAAATGATTACGTTGCAAGATAACTTCTTCTTTGCAGGAATAGTTCAAAAACAAAGTTTGTACGAGTCGGTAGCTCCGTCCGAGTCTACCGCGATGCTGAAAACAACAGAGTCGAACAGTTCCAGCCGACCGCGTCGATACGGGCCAGCACAAAGCGTGAACAGACTCGGTCACAGTACCTTTCTCGTTGTGGCTGACACGGAGTGTGCGAGCCGGTCAGCGTTCGTCGCGGTTGCGATGCAAGAGGGAAGCGGTGCAGGGTGCGTTGTCCTCTCGATGCGGTGCAGGCAGCGGCTCGGTGACAATCGTGCAGACGGAGTCGGTGAGTCCAAGGCGTGCGGTGCAGGGTGAGACGGTGCTCGATGCGGTGCTGGCAGGTTGCGATGCAGGCGACCAAGCCGGAGTGTGGGAGCTGGCGTCGGACAGCGGTTCGAGTCGGAGCGGTGCGTCGCAAGCGTGCGAGCGGTGCCCCAACTTCGATGCGGTCACGAGTGTTGAGCCAGTTGCAGCGACAGCGTCGGTCTGGTCCGGCTGGCACAGTGAAGCGATGCGATGCGAACTGCGGTGCCCACAGGTCACGGTGCAAGCAGCGGCTCGGTGGCGATGGCGTCAGACGTCGTCGTCGGTGAGACCAGGGTTGCGGTGCGAGATGCGGACGGTGCGGTCTGCGGTGCAAACAGGACACCGGGCCAGTGATGGAGTCGGTTGACGGAGTCGGTTGCGGTTCCCTTCCTCTGTGGCAACTGAAACAGCGGTTCCAGAAGCGGTACCCAGAGGGTTGTGAAGTCTTTGCAGTCCCTGAGACTTCTTAACAGGAGGCCAGCTCGGTTTCAGGCCCTTGGAGATTCTCAGCACAAGTAGTAGAAAGTTCAGTCCAGTCCTTTCACTGCCCAAGGCAGAAGCAGCAGCTGCAGGCCAACCCAACAAAGCAACAACACAGCAAAGGGGCAGTACTCCTCCTGGCAGCTCTTCCAGCTCTTCGTCTTGGCAGGTTCCTTGATTCCAGCGAGATCTAAAATTCTGGGGTTTGGGTCCCCCTTTTTATCCTCAATTTCCCTTTGTTCTCTGAAGGCAGAGAGGCCTTTGCCTTGTCCAAACCAGTTCTGGTCAGTCCTGGAGCACTTTGTTGACAAGTCTCCCTTCTTTCCTTTCGCAGTGCAGGCCAGGGACATCAGACGCACCACAGGAGGTGGAGCCAGCATTGTGGAGGGAAGGCCCAGCCCTATTCAGGTCCCAGGTGCATCTCCTCCCACCCATCTACATGTAGATTTTGCTATTCAGCCCTGTGCTGACTCACCCTGTCTCCTGGCATCCCCCAGCCCCTGTCACTCACACTCCAGACAAGGAATACACAACCTAGCAGAGGCAGGCTTGGATGGTTAGACAAGAAAATACCCACTTTCTAAAAGTGGTATTTTCAAACACAGAATGTTAAAACCAACTTCACTAAAAGATGCATTTTATCATTCTGAGTCCAGGCATACTAAACTCGAATTTCTACCATGTTCCCTGGGTCAGTTAGGATTATAAGCTGTAATAATCAAAACTGCCCATTCTGGCCTATGGGGAACGGGTAGCCTTGCAATAGTGAAAAACGAAATAGGCTGTAATTCACTATCAGGACATGCCACACACACCAGGGCATGTCCTACCTTTCACATACAATGCACCCTGCCCACAGGGGTACCTTGGGCCTACCTTAGGGGTGACTAACATGTAGAAAACGGAAGGTTTAGGGACTTGCAAGTGTGTGCACTTGCCAAGTCGACATGGCAGCCCCAGGCTGCACACAGGCTCTGCAATGGCAGGCCAGAGTTACACTTTACGGGCTGTTTGCGTGGGTGGCACAATCCAGTGCTGCAGCCCACCAACAGCATTTGATCTATAGGCCCTGGCACTCTCAGTGCACTTTACAAGGGACTGACACATAAATCAAATAGGCCAATCATGGAAACACCAAACCATAACACATTTTATACAGGAGTACTTGCACTTTCCCACTGGACAGCAGTGAGGAAAGTGCGCAGAATCATTACACCAGCAAAAACAGAGTCAAAACCAGGAGGTCAGAAAGCAAAAAGTCAGGGGAAACACGCCAAAAGATGCCAAGTCTAACACATGTCCCCTCCAGCTGAAAGTAGGGAGAACTACCCAACCCCATTGGAGTTCTCTTCACTAAGGCGGAAGAACCTGGACAGACCATCTGCGTTGGCGTGTTCTGTACCAGGACGGTGTTCCACGGTAAAGTCCATTCCCTGTAGGGAGATGGACCACCTCAGCAGTTTTGGATTCTCACCCCTCATTTGCATCAACCATCTGAGGGGCCTGTGGTCGGTCTGAACCCGGAAGTGAGTCCCAAACAGGTATGGTCTCAGCTTCTTCAGTGCCCAGATCACAGCAAAAGCTTCCCTTTCTATGGCACTCCACCTCTGTTCCCTAGGGAGTAGTCTCCTGCTAAGGAAGACTACAGGCTGATCCAGGCCCTCTTCGTTCAGTTGTGAGAGCACCGCTCCCACACCATGCTCTGAAGCGTCAGTCTGCACGACGAATTCCTTGGAGAAGTCGGGTGCCTTGAGCACGGGCGCCGTGCACATGGCTGCCTTCAGGGCATCAAAAGCTTTCTGGCAGGACTCAGTCCAGATCACTTTCCTGGGCTGCTTCTTAGAAGTCAGCTCTGTTAAGGGGCAACGATGGTGCCATAGCCTTTAACAAATCTCCTATAGTAGCCGGTGAGACCTAAGAAGGCTCTCACCTCTGTCTGGGTCTTGGGGGCTCCCAAGCCAGAATGGTGTCAATCTTGGGTTGTAGGGGCGCCACCTGGCCGCTTCCTACCTGGTGTCCCAAGTACACCACAGAACCCTGCCCGATCTGGCACTTACTGGCCTTGATCGTGAGGCCTGCACCTTGCAGAGCCCTCAACACTTTCTCAAGGTGCTGTAAATGTTCTTCCCAGCTGGAACTGAACACGGCAATGTCATCCAGGTAGGCGGCACTGAAATCCTCCAGCCCAGCCAACACCTGATTGACCAACCTCTGAAAGGTGGCAGGGGCATTCTTCAACCCAAAGGGCATCACCCGGAATTGGTAATGACCTTCTGGGGTTGAGAATGCTGATCTCTCCTTGGCCCCATCGGTTAAGGCAATCTGCCAGTACCCAGACGTTAGATCAAACGTGCTGAGGAACCAGGCAGCTCCCAACCGATCAATGAGCTCATCAGCTCTGGGGATGGGGTGCGCGTCAGTCCTAGTGACGGCATTGAGCCCACGGTAGTCCACACAAAACCGGAGTTCTGGAGTGGCACCGGGCGCAGCAGCCTTTGGGACCAAGACCACTGGGCTGGCCCAAGGACTGTTGGAGGGCTCAATCACCCCTAACGCCAACATCTTAGAGACCTCCTCCTTGATGCTGGCTCTGACCCGGTCAGTCAACCTGTAAATTTTGTGCTTCACAGGAGGGCTGTCACCTGTGTCCACGTCATGGGTACACCAGTGAGTAACACCGGGGGTCAGAGAGAACAGTGCGGCGAACTGTCCCAACAACTGGTGACAGTCCCCCTGCTGCTCCTGAGTCAGAGTAGGGGAGAGGATCACACCTTCTACTGACCCATCATTCTCCTTGGTAGACAGGAGGTCAGGGAGAGGCTCACTCTCCTCTTCCACCCCATCATCTGTCGCCAAGAGCATACTCACTTCGGACCTCTCGAAGTGGGGCTTGAGGCGGTTCACGTGAAGGACCCTCAAAGGGTTCCTTGGAGCCTGCAAATCCACCAGGTAGGTGACGTCACTTTTGCGCTCCACCACCTCATATGGCCCAGTCCACTTGTCCTGCAAGGCACAAGGTGCCACTGGGGCCATGACCCACACTTTTTGCCCAGGTTGAAATTCGACCAGAGTGGCATTCTGGTCATACCATCTCTTCATTTCTTCCTGGCTTGCTTCTAGGTTCGCCTGAGCGAGTTTCCTGAAGCGGGCAGTTTGGTTTCTAAAGGCCAGCATGTAGCTAAACACATCCTGGGGAGTTTTCCTGGGAGCTGCCTCCCAGCCTTCCTTTACCAAACTCAGAGGTCCTCTGATAGGGTGGCCATACAGGAGCTCAAAGGGGCTGTACCCAAGAGACTTCTGAGGCACCTCCCTGTATGCAAAGAGTAGGCATGGCAAGAGGACGTCCCACTTACGCCTCATGGGTTCTGTTAGACCCTTGATCATGCCTTTCAAGGTCTGGTTGAATCTCTCCACCAGACCGTTTCCTTGTGGGTGGTAAGGAGTGGTGAACTTGTAGGTTACACCACACTCCTTCCACAGGGATGTCATATACTTGGATATGAAATTGGTCCCCCTATCAGAAACCACCTCTCTGGGGAATCCCACACGGGAAAAGATCCCCATTAACGCCCGGCCCACCACTGGCGCCGTCGTTGTCCTGAGAGGATTGCCTCGGGGTACCGGGTGGCATGGTCCACCAAGACCAGGATGTACCTGTTGCCCATGGCTGTCTTGGGATCCAGTGGCCCCACAAAGTCCATCCCTACCCTTTCAAAGGGTGTTCCAACTACCGGAAAAGGTTGGAGAGGAGCTTTGACCTTCCTCCCACTCTTACCACTTGCCTGGCAAGTTTGGCAAGACCTACAGTGTGCATCTGACTGCCTTCGCATTTGGGGCCAAAAGAAGTGGGTGACAAGCCTGTCAAAGGTCTTGTCCTGCCCCAAATGTCCTGCCAAAGGCACGTCATGAGCCAGACCCAGTAGGAAGGTCCTGAAGCGCTGGGGTACCACCAGCCCACGGGCTGACCCAGGCTCAGCAACCTTAGGCTCACTATATAGGAGACCATTCTCCCAGTAGATCAGATGTGACCCGGACTGATTACCAGCTGCCTGCTCTGCAGCCTGCCGCCGCAGACCCTCCAGAGTAGGGCACTCGTTCTTCTCCCTGCAGAACTCCTCCCTGGTGGGACCCCCTTCTTGCTGCCAATGGGTCAGCTCAGAGATGTCTCCCAGTTCGGCTACCTGCTCCACTGTAGGCACCGGGGCGTCCCCCTCGAGGTCCGCCTCCTCCCGGTCCGTGGGAACTTCGGGGGCCGGTTTCCCGCGCCCCCTGCCTTTCCTCTTGGCAGGGACTTGGGCCACTGTTCCAGGCTCCAAGTCCTCTTGATCACCGTTTCTGGCTGCCATTGACCGAGTAGACACGCATGCCCACTCTGGCAACCCAAGCATCTCCAAGTGAGACCTGAGCTCAACATCCTTCCATAAGGACTGCTCCAGGTCGTTACCTAGCAGACAATCTACAGGCATGGTGGGGCTCACAACCACCCTCAAGGGACCTGAGACCCCCCCCATTCAAAGGGAACCTGCGCCACCATACACTGGTGCTCAGAGTTGTCTACAGCAACTACTTGGTGGAATGCCCCTGGGACTACCTGCTTCTCAGAGACCAGGTGACACCGGACTGAGGTTACACTGGCTCCAGTATCTCTGAGAGCCTCTACCCTGTTCCCATTAATGGTCACCCAGGTGCTATATTTCTTTGTGTTAGGGGGCACCTGGTTTCCTGGGACCATCTCACTGTCCCCTAGTGAGGCAAGGGTCATTTCTGCGGGATCCCCACCCTCCTGTGGGCACCCCTCCTCCCCAAGCGCTACACTAGCCAACACTTTGGACTGTCCACCGGTGGGTGGCTGTGTCCCCTTTGGGCACTTGGGGTCCCCCTTAAAGTGACCTACCTGGTCACATGCATAACACTTGCGGGGGCCGGTCTCAACAGGCTTCCCTGTAGAGACCCCTTTCTTCTTATCACCGGGGGCTGGGAACCTTTACCCTGGGTACTAGTTTGGGGCCCTTTAGAGAACTCCTGTGTTTTACCCTTGTCCCCCCACCTTTCTGCTGGGGACCCTGCCCACCTTTGGCTGAGTCTCCCCAAACGCTTTCTTGTGGACCCTGGTACTCACCCAGCGGTCCGCCTCCATAGCAAGCTTTCTGGGGTCAGTTAGCTTACTGTCAACTAGGTGCTGGCGCAGATCTGCAAAACATAGACTAGACAAGTGCTCCCATGCAATCAAATTGTAGAGCCCCTGAAAATCTGTTACATTACTGCCCTTCACCCAACCATCCAGCGACCTACAGAACATATCCACACATTCCAACCAAGTGTTGGCCTCAGACTTTTTACTGGACCTGAACTGATCCCGGTACTTCTCAGGAGTGAGCCCATACCTAGTGAGGAGAGCGTCTTTCATGTCAGCATAGGTGAGGTCCTGCCCCTTACCCAAAGCTATCAGAGTATCCCTAGCTTCCTCTGGAAAGAGAGGCCACAACCCCGCTCCCCAGTTCCTTTCAGGGACCCCATTCATATGAATAGACGACTCGTACCCTTGAAACCACCTTTGTATGTCATCACCCTTTTTGTACTCTTTACCTACATTCTTGGGGATGTGTACAATCCTGTCTGTGTGTGCTGAAGAATTGCTGCCACCATCTGAACCGGATCTACTCTTTAGCTCCAGCTCCTTGATCATTCTCTCATGATCTAGTATCATTTTCCTTTCCTCCATGGCTATTCTTTTCTCTTCCCTCTCACTTTCTATTCTGAGTTTCTCCAATTCAAACCTCCTTACTTCCCGCCTGTCCTCCAACTCCTCTGGGGACAAACTACTGCTGCCTGGAGGGTTCCCCCCCCCTCCCAAAAGCACATCTCACATAGGAAAAGGCTCCTCCACCTCTCCAGTGAGATCACCAGATTGCCCACTGGCACCTCTGGCTGCTACCCAGGCCCTCAGCGCCTTTTGTAGCTCATCCTTCCTGGTGAGGCCTCTGACCTGGACTTTCAGGTTCTTGCAAATCGATTTTAATTCCTTGACATTGTAGGCTTCCAATCGATCCTCCTCAAAGGCAATTTCTACTGATGCAATTGATGATACTGTTGATTCAGGCATGTTGAAGTAGCAAGTTCAAACTGGCAAGATTAAAAGTAGCCCAAAAAGCAAAAGAACCTGTATGTGGTACGTAATGGTCTGCGATATGGTAGTAGTGCACACCAATCACTGCAAGTCAAGTGCAAACACAAGTCCTATCCTCACCGCTGACAACCAATGTTAGAAATGGGATCTCTAGTTGGCAAGGGCTTGCACCTTTGTCCAAGTAGGGACCCTTCTTCCTAGTCAGGGTAAGGGAGTTACACTCCTAAAATAACCCCTGCTCACCCCCTTGGGTAGCTTGGCACGAGCAGTCAGGCTTATTCTAGAGGCAGTGTGTAAAGCATTTGCACCTAACCAACAGTAATACAGTGTAAGCACTACAAACTGACACCACACCAGTTTAGAAAAATATCCAATATTTTTATATACTTTAAAACAAGACCAAATACGATAAAAATCCACAGTACAGTACTTTAAAAATGATTACGTTGCAAGATAACTTCTTCTTTGCAGGAATAGTTCAAAAACAAAGTTCGTACGAGTCGGTAGCTCCGTCCGAGTCTACCGCGATGCTGAAAACAACAGAGTCGAACAGTTCCAGCCGACCGCGTCGATACGGGCCAGCACAAAGCGTGAACAGACTCGGTCACAGTACCTTTCTCGTTGTGGCTGACACGGAGTGTGCGAGCTAGTCGGCGTTCGTCGCGGTTGCAATGCAAGAGGGAAGCGGTGCAGGGTGCGTTGTCCTCTCGATGCGGTGCAGGCAGAGGCTCGGTGACAATCGTGCAGACGGAGTCGGTGAGTCCAAGGCGTGCGGTGCAGGGTGAGACGGTGCTCGATGCAGTGCTGGCAGGTTGCGATGCTGGCGTCGGACAGCGGTTCGAGTCGGAGCGGTGCGGCGCAAGCGTGCGAGCGGTGCCCCAACTTCGATGCGGTCACGAGTGTTGAGCCAGTTGCAGCGACAGCGTCGGTCTGGTCCGGCTGGCACAGTGAAGCGATGCGAACTGCGGTGCCCACAGGTCACGGTGCAAGCAGCGGCTCGGTGGCGATGGCGTCGGACGTCGTCGTCGGTGAGACCAGGGTTGCGGTGCGAAATGCGGACGCTGCGGTCTGCGGTGCCAACAGGAAACCAGGCCAACGATGGAGTCGGTTGACGGAGTCGGTTGCGGTTCCCTTCCTCTGTGGCAACTGAAACAGCGGTTCCAGAAGCGGTACCCAGAGGGTTGTGAAGTCTTTGCAGTCCCTGAGACTTCTTAACAGGAGGCCAGCTCGGTTTCAGGCCCTTGGAGATTCTCAGCACAAGTAGTAGAAAGTTCAGTCCAGTCCTTTCACTGCCCAAGGCAGAAGCAGCAGCTGCAGGCCAACCCAACAAAGCAACAACACAGCAAAGGGGCAATACTCCTCCTGGCAGCTCTTCCAGCTCTTCGTCTTGGCAGGTTCCTTGATTCCAGCAAGATCTAAAATTCTGGGGTTTGGGTCCCCCTTTTTATCCTCAATTTCCCTTTGTTCTCTGAAGGCAGAGAGGCCTTTGCCTAGTCCAAAACAGTTCTGGTCAGTCCTGGAGCACTTTGTTGACAAGTCTCCTTCTTTCCTTTCGCAGTGCAGGCCAGGGACATCAGACACACCACAGGAGGTGGAGCCAGCATTGTGGAGGGAAGGCCCAGCCCTATTCAGGTCCCAGGTGCATCTCCTCCCACCCATCTACATGTAGATTTTGCTATTCAGCCCTGTGCTGACTCACCCTGTCTCCTGGCATCCCCCAGCCCCTGTCACTCACACTCCAGACAAGGAATACACAACCTAGCAGAGGCAGGCTTGGATGGTTAGACAAGAAAATACCCACTTTCTAAAAGTGGTATTTTCAAACACAGAATGTTAAAACCAACTTCACTAAAAGATGCATTTTATCATTCTGAGTCCAGGCATACTAAACTCGAATTTCTACCATGTTCCCTGGGTCAGTTAGGATTATAAGCTGTAATAATCAAAACTGCCCATTCTGGCCTATGGGGAACGGGTAGCCATGCAATAGTGAAAAACGAAATAGGCTGTAATTCACTATCAGGACATGCCACACACACCAGGGCATGTCCTACCTTTCACATACAATGCACCCTGCCCACAGGGGTACCTTGGGCCTACCTTAGGGGTGACTAACATGTAGAAAACGGAAGGTTTAGGGACTTGCAAGTGTGTGCACTTGCCAAGTCGACATGGCAGCCCCAGGCTGCACACAGGCTCTGCAATGGCAGGCCAGAGTTACACTTTACGGGCTGTTTGCGTGGGTGGCACAATCCAGTGCTGCAGCCCACCAACAGCATTTGATCTATAGGCCCTGGCACTCTCAGTGCACTTTACAAGGGACTGACACATAAATCAAATAGGCCAATCATGGAAACACCAATCCATAACACATTTTATACAGGAGCACTTGCACTTTCCCACTGGACAGCAGTGAGGAAAGTGCGCAGAATCATTACACCAGCAAAAACAGAGTCAAAACCAGGAGGTCAGAAAGCAAAAGTCAGGGGAAACACGCCAAAAGATGCCAAGTTTAACAGTAATTTATTCTAAAAATTTCAGAATTAGTATTATTGGTGAAGGATATTGTTAGGGTTAGGCTTAGTCACAAAGTAAATGTTAAGATAAGGCAATGTTATTAAGATAAAGGTGATTTTTAAAATAGGTTGTAAAGGTAATTGAAGACAAAAGGGTAATGAAAGGAGAAGTAGTACCATGTAACTAAATAGAAATTACATACCAGCCGCGTAGTATTTTTACAAAACTTTAACACCAGTCAGGAGACCAAATAGTGAATCATGTGGCCATTAGCTTAGGGATGGTTCAATCTCAATGGCAGGGAAAAGAAAATGGTCCCAATTAAACTCATTAAAAGACACCACTGAGAAATTCATGAAACCGATGATGGGGTGAGCACACTGAACATCTCACCAATTCCTCAATAGGATATCATGGTCTATAGTGTTGAATGCAGCTGAGAGGTTAAACATACCTAGAAGTACTTTGCCCCCTCATCTATTGCCTCCGAAGCTTCATCTTAAAATCCCATACAACTTCCCATCTCATGACCTGGCTGAACCCAGACTGAAAGGGAGAGAGGCAGTAGTATAGGTCACGATGGGACTGAAAATGGGACACCTCAAACTTCTCAATCAATTGTGGCACAAGAGTGTCACAAAATAACCAGGAGCACTTTCCACAAGCATATATTCGCATCAATATTCGTGATTTTCTCAATTTTAACCAGTTTTTCAAAAACAAAACATCCAATGTTGCTACAAATTTTTATGAAAACATAACCATCATTTGTTTGAGCAACATATAATATCACAATGTTTAAAAATTCATTAAATGCAATGAATGTCTTATTCAGACACTTTTACGATTCTCTTTAATTATGCAATAACATCAACTGCACTTCTAAACTTCCAATATATTCTCGTAACAATCCTCAGATAGTGTCATATGTCCCAATGCATTTCGGGCTGTCCCTTCGTCAGGGGAACACTACAGGATCACAAAAAGTAAAATAAATTCATTCAGTTACATGATGCAGAAACAAATTATCATTTTTAGATTATAATTCATGCAAAGGCGATTCAGGAATGTACCGGATACCTCAATTATAAAAGTAAAAGCAAGAGTAATGCATTCAAAAAGTTCAAAAAGTTCAAGCTGTTCACCCGAATTTGTATAACCATAGAATACCAGAGGTGTGTGTAAATTCGCTGTAGGGTGATAAATACCAAAACTCCTTATAGCCCCAGTGATAATGTCAGAAAACGCCAAATCATTAAAAAATTAAAAAATTGATCAATTAAAATCCACTGCTGGCTCACCTATCTTCAGGTAAGGTGCTTAGATACGACACTAACAGTAAACAAGAGAAACCAGCAAAGTGTCAAAAAATCTCGACTGAATCAGCGTTCCTTAATACAATAATACCAAAAGTTGTAACAAAAGTTATGTGACTCACATGTGTGAAGCCGTTGCTTTCTGTGTGATGCCTCAATCGCTATTCACGAAATAATAGTAATGTCACTATGTTCAATGTCAAATTCGTTACGTGGCCTCTACTCCTCTCGTAACAACTGTACAGAAAAAAGGAACAGTGCCTATAACGACATCCAACTTCTAAAACAACTTTATCTACAATCCTGCATAAAAACCCAAGTATACAATTCTTTGCAAGAAATTACCTCAAATGAATAGATCATGCCCGGAGCTGCCATGACCATTCTGGAACATGTCTGTCTGGAAGACAGAACAGTAACCATGAAAACCTCGAAGTCTCCGTAGTAATACGATCAAATCAACATTCCGTATCTCGCGCCACGCTCAAGAGAGTTTACACTTACAATACTTTCGTCTTCGCGTCTTCACGACTATTCTTCCTGCATCCTCGCTGCTCACCACCCGGCATCAGGTTTCCGGCCAAACACGCACCGTAAATACGTAATGCGTGATGGCAATGAAAAACAGACTGCTCATCTCGGTTCTATTAGTGGATGCCCATCTGTCTAATAAAGTTAGTTTAAACACCAAGGGAGCCATATACAAGCCTCTCTAAACAATGTAATAACGCTGCTGCCAACCGTCTCATAAATAGTGTACAATAAATTCAGAAAATGTGAAAATAATAATAAGATAAATGTTAGTATGAATATAACTAATGATACTGTTAAAATTACGTGCAGGTTCGAACCCTCACTATACTGTGCCAAAGTCTCAGTACTAACCGGATGCTCTATCTTGTGATAATATCTCAAGGAGAGTTATATCTCCTGAATACCCGATCAAAAATATAATGTGTGATAATACAACGGTTAGTGTATTCCATGGTTATACAAGTACCAAGTTCCAAGATGCCTGTCCGCCCACCACTAAAAGTCAAGTCAGTACTTAACCCTTGCAGTTCCACCACATAACCAGCACCCACTAACCATGTCTTTTGAAGAGATATCACATTTGACAACGAATCAAGCTGACACTAAAGGTTACACAACAGAGGAAGCAGAGTCCATATATCACTGATACAGGGTACTAGGGCCTTCCAGGATAGATCCTGATCCGCATCTCAAATTTTAAAACAGTTAGAATATACACTGAGAAAAGAGGTATGATTTGGCGTTTTCTGACATTATCACTGGGGCTTTAAGGAGTTTTGGTATTTATCACCCTACAGCGAATTTACACACACCTCTGGTATTCTATGGTTATACAAATTCGGGTGAACAGCTTGAACTTTTTGAACTTTTTGAATGCATTACTCTTGCTTTTACTTATATAATTGAGGTATCCGGTACATTCCTGAATCGCCTTTGCATGAATTATAATCTAAAAATGATAATTTGTTTCTGCATCATGTAACTGAATGAATTTATTTTACTTTTTGTGATCCTGTAGTGTTCCCCTGACGAAGGGACAGCCCGAAATGCATTGGGACATATGACACTATCTGAGGATTGTTACGAGAATATATTGGAAGTTTAGAAGTGCAGTTGATGTTATTGCAGAATTAAAGAGAATCGTAAAAGTGTCTGAATAAGACATTCATTGCATTTAATGAATTTTTAAACATTGTGATATTATATGTTGCTCAAACAAATGATGGTTATGTTTTCATAGAAATTTGTAGCAACATTGGATGTTTTGTTTTTGAAAAACTGGTTAAAATTGAGAAAATCACGAATATTGATGCGAATATATGCTTGTGGAAAGTGCTCCTGGTTATTTTGTGACACTCTTGTGCCACAATTGATTGAGATTCATTTGCGCTTGACAGGAACTGGTCAGGGACACTAGGAAGCACCGCTGAGAGAACTTTGGATAAACTTTTTGTTTAAATGTATTTAGTTTTTATCAATTGAGGTGTGCAGGTTATAAACTTTTCAGTGATTTATACACCTCAAACTTCACCACTACATTGACTATAGCAGGAAGCCTTTAAATAGGAAGGAATTTGGCAACCACGCATAGATCAACATTGGCTTTCTTGAAAAGGGGGGTGAGTAGCCCTTTCTTTAGGTAGGTCGATCCCTCTCTGGCAGTGAGGTATTTGTTTATAAGCAGCCAATGAGGCATCTGATCAGCTCTTCATACTCTTGATGCTGGGCAGTGTTCTGCAGCTGTACATAAGGTCCAAGGTTCTTAAGCAGAATAGCCCTATCCTCAGGGGATGCAAGAGGCAAAGAATATGCTACAATTAAACAAAAGACATGATGAAGCTTTTACATTTTAATGCAGTACACATATATTTACACTAATCTGCAGTATGCATACATATTCACTGTGTGATATTCACTTGAAAGTTGACTATAAATACATATAGGCCTCAATTTAAAATGCCTCATGTTTATTGTCATCTTTTTCTGCTTTTCTTGTATTTTCCTGTTTCTCGTTCCAGGAGCGTAGCTGTTCCAGCCACCGTTAATTAAATGTATTTCTTGTTTAATTTTCATGTGAATGTTTATCTATGTATGTTCCTTGGAGAGTGAAATAATGGCTAAGACCTGAAGGGGGAATGCCCTGCCTGAATTGTATCATCCTGCTACAGATATCCAGCTGAAGGTCATGCTGTAGAGACTCCATTGTGCGGTAGTCGTGGAAAAGAACTGGAGTTTTGTTATCGCAACATGTTCGGTTCTGATTGGTTCCCTTCATGGGAATTGTATGGAGGTGTATCTCTCTGTAAAAGAAATGATTTAAGCTATGCAATGCTAACTGGGCTAGATTCAGATGCCCTTTCCACTCTCCTTAGAGGAGATGCTTTCTTTGCTCCGATGTCTTTTCTCTCGCCTGAAGAGTTAGACTCCTGGGCAGAGTCCCCTCCCACTCACTTGACTGCCTCTAGGGGCTTTGCCTGCTGACACCTTCTGCCTGACTTCTCGCCAACTTTCCCGAGTTCTCTAGCTTAGCAAATTTGGGAATTTTCCTCTATGGAAACCCGTGCCTGCTTTGTTACTTTACAACAACAGTTTGTCTATTTATTTGCGATTTTGAATTAATTTGAATCATATTAACTAATGCATTCATGTTTTGATTACTGATTTATGACTAATTTGAGTGATTTGAGGTTGAAAGTTTGTTAATCTCCTAATAAACCTTCAGTATGCAAAATTACCACTCCCCGTCATTTTTGTGGGACCATATGTGCTTCCAGGGGCGGCTCCTCCATGTGGGCGGAGGAGCGTCACCTCACTGCTTTCTCGCAGTGCGAGAAGCAGAAACATAAAATGGTATTTTAAATACCATTTTATGTTTCTGCTTCTCGCACTGTGAGAAAGCAGAAGGCAGGGTTTGGTTGGGGCGGGCAGGAGAGCGTTCCTGCTCCAGGCAGGGGCGGAGTGGCTTGCCCACTGTTGTGGGTGCTGACTGTTTGGTCGGCCCAAGGGCCGACCAAACCAGTCATGCACACTGCATTTTCTCTATGTAGGCTGCATGCAACCTACATAGAGAAAATGGCCTCCCCATAGACGCCTGCGGGGTCGGTGTCCTAGCCAATCACAATGTTGCCATTGCAGCGTTGTGATTAGCTTAGGGGAGGAGAGGGAGGCTGCCTGCTTCCTGTAAGGCGCAGAGAGAGGAGACGCGACGCGGGCCCGGAGGCGAAAATAAGTTAATTTTTTTTTTTAATTACCTCCTCCCCGCGCGATCCCCCCCCCCCACCCGCGAGTCATGCTGGCCACGACTGTGTGCTTCACATTATTTAAACACATTGATTTGTTTTGTCATGCCTCAGTATGGAACAAAGGTCAATCCACTTCAGTGCAACTTATACTTGAGTTTGCTCCAAAGATTTGCATGATGCAAAGTACTGCAAAACATGATTGGAAGTAGGCAGTGTATGGTAAGCGACACTACTTATCAATCATGTTGCACTCCTCCCTTACGGTAATACTGGCCCTTTCAAATTGGCCCATCTGGCAGGTCTAGATTCTTAAAATGTCAGTCCAGCATGGTATGCAAATAATTTGTGAGTGGTTGTACCAAGCAGATAGAGAATTTAGCTGCATTATCAAATTTAGACATTATGGAGCTTAGTACTCTCTTTTTTGCTTTGAGAAAGGCCTCTTTATAAAAATGTCAAACCCCTCCCTGAAAAAGTCCTTTGTTAGGGGTGTGTGGTTATTTCACCATTGAGAGTCTACTCTTCTGTTTGCTTACTTTCTGAGTATTTGATCAAAAAAAGACCAAGGAAAAATAAGAGATTAGATGTAGGATCCTCTCTTATTGAAAGTGGTCTCAAGGGTTTAGGTTCAAAATAAATATAAATGTAAAGTACAACATGGGAAGCATGGACATCAATTTTCCAAAATTCCAGGGTGCAGAAGTGACATCACACGCCCTTTGACCTTCATTTTTCCTCACACACACACACATGCTTACACATAAACACACATTCACACTCTCTCTCACATAAACACACTCTCACCCGCAAGCACGCTTACAACCTATATTTAAAACTATTTTTTACTTAACACAGCTGCTATCCAAGGTCATATTCCAGCTAATAAACAAGTAATAAAAAGGCATTTTATTACACTACTTGTGAATAATGTACCATCATTCAATATTATTGTAATAACAAATTGATAGAAAACAAGGAGAGTGGCGCCCCAACGGACCTCTATAAAGAGGAGCTGCTGCTGTGTTCCAGGCACTCATCTTGACACCTCTGAGGTCAGGGGTCACAAAGGCAGTGCCAGGGAAATCAAGGGACAAGCCAGAAGTCATAGCTGTGACCTAAACCACTGAGAGAGTGTAAGATCTACCCTAGGTGTACCACTATTACACAATTTAAAGTTACGCTCTGTATTGGCCTCAAAAGGTTCCAAGACTAAAGGGCAGTTTATTGTTGTGGCGTTAAAAAGGCAGCTGCCAAAAACCGGAGGATGCACTGTCCTCCTTGTCACTGTCTGGTCCGCAATATGATTTCGAGTTAGCAGCAGTGGCGCCCCCCGCCCCCCCCCATTAGGGCAGAGGAGCATCGCCCCCCTGCTTCCAGTGCAGCAAAAGTGAAAAATAAATCGGTAATAAAATGAATTACTGTTTTATTTTTCACTGCTCCCGGCCTGAGCAGTGTTTGGGAGGCGGTGCATTACTGCTGACTGGCAGCAGGGGAGTGATGCTCACTCCACCAGTTTACACTGTGCATATCACTTTGGCCGGCAGCCTGACATGCGCAATGTAACCCTCTACACCTAGCTGTCTCAGACAGCTGAGTGGAGAGCAGGCACAGGCCTCCTCTGCCTGCTGGAACGTTGAGGCAGCCGCCTCAGCCAATCCTGGCGCTGGTCTCATGCTGCTCATCTGCAGCATGAGAGCGGCGTCGGGATTTGCAGAAGGGGGCTGCCTGAGGCTCCATAAGGTGCCGTTGAGCTGACTCCAGAAGAAAGAAGAAAACACGGAGAGCGAATCACGAGTAAGTACATTTTTAATTTTTTTAAATTATCTTTTTGCCCCCACTGGGTTTGCCTCTCGGTTACCCAGTACCCCTCCAGTGTTGAGGGTCACCGCCCCCCACTGGTTAGCAGAATTGCATGGTCTCCGACAGTGGACCGCCGGCTGGCTTCTTCATCAGAAACCCTTTGGCAGTGTTCCATCTGCTTCAGGAATGGCATCTTTTTGGTGTCAGAAGGCCTGCCCTGCTTATGGCAGGGCTTTTAACACTGTTTGCCTCTGATGGGGGTCACAAACAGGAAACAGAAACTAACGACCTCCATAAGCTGACTAAAAACTCCCAGCACATCTGGAGCATTGCTTTTATATTTTGCCCAATAAACCCCTTCTTTACACGTTTGTTTCTGAAAAACAAACAAAAAAACACTGACTGGGCCGCCATGACATGATGAGTGCTCGGTTGGCATTGCAGTTTTTGAAGTAAGTGCTCTCACTGATCCCCATTGCTGCATCAGCATGGCGGCTGTTTCGCAGCGGAACAATAGCTTCTTTAGTCAACTTGGTGGGATTTGTGCTTCAAATCACACAGAGGTTAACCCTGAAGCAGGTGTGTTAACCTAATACGGACACATGCATATGTTACTTGAAGTTCTTAATTTAGAACTGATGACATCACGATGCACCAAGAGTTACGCTTTATAAAATATTCTCATAAAAGATTCTCACTTTAAGTCGTTGAGTGTTTTAACCATTCTGTTATGCAGCCTATTTAACATTGGGTGGTAACAGTAGGTCTTGTGAGTTCTAGAGAATGTGCTGAATCCGGAAGAGAATCGACTGGGTGCATTTCCTCCAACATGGGCCTAATATGGTAGTGGAAATTTCACCATTGGATTGATTCCATGTTGTATTTATAAACTTTTCCAGATATTGGAGAACTTTGACTTGCCATCCGACTCAAAGTCATACCCTTGCTGTCTCGTGAGTACAGAAATACTTTAATTTGTCGGGGGAGTCATCTGGTGGAAGATGCTCCCTCAGAGGAAAATCCACCACCAAAATTTCCTTTGCCGTACTATCCCTATGGCAGTAGCAATACCAACAGCGTATTCTCAATCAGAAGAGAGTGCTCTAATAGAGGACATGGCACTTCCTCCACAAATCCGAGGATTCTGTGTTGCCACCTAACTTCTAATCAGTCCCTACTGCTCAAATTCCGAATTTGTCATACTGCAGGCATGAATTATATGGCTAGATGCAAAGACACGGGAATTATAAGATTTTGCAGCGGCAGGATTTTCTGGAAAATTATGGATGTGCTGCAACCCCTGCTCTATAATTTGCAATTTTCAACAACCAAAAAATTCCAGTTCAAATGGATCCACAGTTACATGCTACTGAGAAGTGACAGGCCGATTGCAATGGTTAACTGGTCGTCTTTCAGTTAGTTACTGATTGCGATATTCAAGTGTCAAACGGGAACTAAATATATGAAACTTTTGCCCAGATAGTACTAACGTGTGTTGAAATGACAAAACAGCCACGCCCGGCTGCCACAGAATGTGCCACACTATGCCACATAATTTGCATTGTCTTGCTGCGTAATGTAGTCAACTCCGCTGCACAATGTGGTCCTCCTTTGCTGCATAATCACGTTGGCACTGTTTAGGGTTTCACCCTTTCGCCTGCCTGCCTTCTTATCTGGACCATATAGCTGGCAGGAATCTGGTGGGCCACAATGCAGAACCCTTCTGTGCGAAAGGTGTCCCTGGCATGAGCGCCGAGACATTTTTTACTGCCCTTCCGGGCGGCTCACCTTTGGTTTTACATCCCCGCATCTAGCTGCAGTGCACTTGGCACGGTGGCACCCCTACTGCCGTATTAGTGCTGGATAAGGTCCAGGCTGCTGGTGTGTGCTCTGACGTCAACACCATCCATGCGCCCAGGAGACCGAAGGGCTGCCAGCCGAGCAATTCCACCTACGCCGTGACGTATTTATAAGAGAAATAATTTAGTACCTGAATGGAATTACAGCCCAACGTTCTGGGTAATTTAGAAACCGTTGAAGCCGCTCGTCAGAATTGCCAGATCAAATCACAGACATGAGGTTCTCAACGCTCGAGCTGGTAAATTTGTATTTTATCCTCCGTAATACGGTGGCTAATGTAATGTTCAGTCAGCTCGGGAGCCCTTCGCACACTGTTACCCAGGCAGCTGGCTGACTCGTGAAGCCATTTAGTAGGAGTTTTCCACAGTCCCCTGGGGCATGGCACGTTTGCGCGGAGGTATCAACACGTCATCAAATATAGTCACACAGAGAGAAGCAAACTGCCATGGAAAGCGGTTAAGCCAAAGGTGGGCAGCCTCAAACAACTGCGCTACAGCGCCATTTTATAGGACGATAATGAGCCGCGCCTCCGCTAGGGGGCTCCAAGGCTCCTTAAAATCACTATTCTACTCTTGCCACTACTCACGTAACTATGTACTGCCATCACGGACGATAAGGCAGCATTTCAATAAAGTGGAACAAACTGTGTAAATAAAGCGGGTTTAGGAATGCGTAGGCGGTAAATGTTTTCAGGAACTTGCCTGAAAGAAGTGTGTACCAATCATAACCTCAACAGAATTTATATTTCTAAAAGTTTGGAGGATTCTGGTGGGCCGTGGACATTGTGTAATGGGTTACTAAGGATAGATAGCCAGACAGCTGCAGCCTTATGTGCCAGTCGGGGAAGAATGCAGAAGAGGGAAGGGTGTGGAAAAATAGATTATTGGCTGCATCTTTACATTGTTTCCAGTATCGTTTTAAGGATTTTTAGGGCCATAGCCAAGACATATTTTGAGGCCCCTTGTTCATTACAATTTTGAATTTTATTACTCACTTTTTGGCTAATTTTAGCCGGCATGATGCCAAACAAACTATCAGAAATGGGTTTCACACAAATAAGAGTTGAAATATGTCTTTCCAAGGAACCCAAAAATCTTTAAGATGACATGAGGCAAAGAGAGACAGAGGTAAAGGTAGACACAGAGAGTAAGAGACACAGCTATAGGAATAGATGGAGGTGAGCTAAAGAAATAGAAAGTTTACTTTGCCAGGGGGCCCCTTAGTAGGTAGGGGCCTTAGGCAAATGCCCACTTTGCCAATGCCTTAAAACACCTCTGGTTGTTTCACTCCTTCCTTGTGTGATTTTAAATACTTTTTAATTGTTTTTGCTGAAAACAAAGCAGATCGAACCAAATGTAGCTTCCGCCAGTGATGGCAGAGTTACACAGGTTCACAGGGCACAGTGGGTGACAGGAGTATCCGATTCCAGAATGAAATGAAATTAAATGAAATTTGTACTTGTAAAGCGCACTGCTACCCCAGCTGGGGCATCGTGGCGCTGTACGCATACCGCTGTGGAACCCTTCCTGGCTTTTCCCTGTGAAATATCCACTCCTGGGCACCCCCAAGGTGAAGCCAGGCATCCCAGCGCTGGTGGGGCCGTTGTGGAGATTAAGCAAGCTATTGCCCAGAGTTGCAGAGTGGGACCCATGATTAGAATAGGCACCGAGGCGAGAATTATCAGGTCCGAGGAAATTGAGCCCAAGACCCGCCGAGGCGGGAATTGAACCGTGGTCCCGGGCCAGATCTCTGCATCAGGGTCTGCCGCTCTAACCATTGAGCCACACTTCTCCTTGTTCCTCATCAGTAGAAAAGAGGGTGGGGGAAGGGATGGCTGGAACGTTGTAGACACGCCAATCATCTACTACAAGTCATTGGGCAAGATGACGCAGCGCAAACTCAACCCAGGCATATTAAAGTGCAAAAAGTCGCATTAATAGAACAAGTCTGCCATATAACATAATAAAACCTTTGGCATATGTCTTACAGACGAACCAAAATTGTCCTCGCTAATAGAAAGAACAGTACATGACATTCCCGCCTACCTTAAAACCCTCCTGTAACATCTCCCCAAACATTCAACTAACACAACCTCACTTCCTCATTAGCTGTTCATTGCTGACGTCTCCAGTATGTCCTCTTTCACCTATGACCATAAAACTAAACCCAATGGGCTGGAATTGTACAACCAACCACATAACCTCTCAACAGCTCCGTTTCTACGGTCAGTCCCAACTCCATCTAATAGTATTCTTTCCCAATAACGATAGATGCCCTCCATCATATCAATACAATGTGTGATCCTTCTGAACTTATTCCAGATGTTTTAAGACCGTGATCTCTTATTAAGCAGAAAAAGCCCTCATTTCTCTATTCACTTTCGCCTTTGTTTCTGAATGGCACTTGGCTTTCTCGCTCCCCTCCACTCGTGCCTCTGAACCAGCTTCATCCAGATAATATAACTACTGGACCAGTGCTCTTAAATTCTCCTCATATCTCTCTTCAGATGTTTTAAGAAGCCTATGCCTGAGAATTGGACAAGGCAGTTTTCAGTAAAGTGGACTACTGAAAGGCCTGGACATCCTCTCCCTTTAAAGCTAAACATGGCAGCAATTGGCCCCACCTCATGCCACTTCTCCTCTTCATTAAATCATTACTCCAGGCCTAGGCCATCTCACTGAGGAGTGACCCACAAGCCACACTGCTGTCAGGGTACACAAAGTTTCCACAACTCAACCTTTTTGGCAACAAAAAAACTGCTATAATGATAATAAACTGAAACCACAGAACAGCAACAACCTCCTTAACTGTTGATAATAAAACATTCAGGGCACGAGTCGGGGGTACACGCGGGTGGACGGCGTCCCCCGCACTTTTTTCACAGGTTGGACGCCGTACACCCTGTCAAGAAGTGTGGCCCCACTGTAAAATATGCTGAATTCGTCCCGGTGTAATTTACAAACACCGGGACACATCCTGCAGCGCCTGCACGTTGTTATCCGCTGTCTATCTGCAACAACGTGCAGGCGGGGACGGGGCTCTCTTAGTTCTGCCTCCTCCTGGGCCCATAACAAAGGCCGAATCGGTGGGGTCATCAGGCCTCCTTTTGTTGGAGTCTCCTGGCTGGGAGCAGTCAGGAGCCTCACACCTGATGCAAATGCAGCAGAGGGGAAACAAAGGCTCACACCTTGTTAGCACTTCACACATACTGAAGAGAGGCAGCTTTTAACTTTGTTCCGGCTCTGTTTAGGAGATATGCATGCCTGTAAGAACGTCAGATGTGTTGATCTTTCCCAGTATTTGTACAAAATAAATAAGATTTATATAAGCGCATACCACCCCTGAGGAGGCGTTGTAATAATTTAAATATCACTAATTCTTTTAAAGCACTATGGCTAGAGAAAACTTAACCCTGATAAAAGGTAACATTGCTTTATGTGTAGTGTACAAAAGTGTGAATCTTCTGCCTAAATCAGGGTTTGCAAGTATACTCGAATTGTGCTCAAACGTACTCATGATAGACCTGCTAAACATATATGTGAGGGCTTAAGATCTGATGTCACTTCTTGTGATGCCAGTACCTGTGATGTCACGCGCTGTGATGTCACGCGCTGCGATGTCACGCGCTGCGATGTCACGCGCCGCGATGTCATGCGCCGTGATGTCGCGCGCTGTGATGCCACTTGCATACTGATTAACTAGGTTAGTCCCCCACTTCTTTTTTTAGCACTTGTGCCCTGAAAACATTTATATACCCTGATGTATTACTCACAACAACTCGCTCTCCATCTACACCCCCTCCTGCAAATGCTCTTCAGGGAACCCTATCCTAACACACACAGCAGCAGGAAAAGGAGGTAACCACAATGAGATTGCACCCTCTGTGGGAAAACAACAGTTTTTAGGTCGAGCCTAGGCAGCGCATGCGCTGCTCTGCGAGCCATGCTGTATTGAGTTAGGGATGTGAAGCCCCGCCCACTCTCTGCACATATTTTTCACTGGCTTCTATCATTGTGCTTTGTAAATGCTGGCTTATGATTCCTTAATCGCCTTGTTAGTCCCTCCTTAGTACTGCCTTGTCTTCATTAGAAACCTCCCTTGGCGAATGGTCCTTTTACTGCTGTTGGGACACGGTTTGTTTGAATTCGTCTGTAAGCACTATTTTCTTTAATGGGTTTTGCCCTACTGCAGGCACAACATGCTTTCCTTACATTCAGCGCGCCTTGCGCGCTTTCACTTTCAAAGCTGCTGTTCCAGGAAAGAGGAGAAAATGAAAGTAGCGCTTTAACTGGCCCACTTTTTAAAGTGGCGCTAATGTGTTTGCGTGTGACTGAAACCAATCTGGTCAATTTGTGGCCACTATGTTTTGCTTTATTTAGTTATTTTCCCATATTTAGAACCGTTTTTTTTCCCATTTATTTACCCCTTCCGTCTCGAGGTTTCAGTTTGGAACAAAATTGGCAGAGAAAGACGGCATTTTAACAAAAGAGTTTATTTTCTTTTTTTAATCCATGTCACAGGGGAACGAATGAAGGGGAGGAAAGAGAAGATAAGAACCACTTGCTGAAGTCACGGTTTTCCTTCAGCAAGCTTGAACGAGGGAGGACATGGGGCTCCATGGGCCACCGACTCTCCCCCCCCCACCCGCCCTCGTCCGTCCTGAGGCTGCAGTTCAGACAGAAAATGCCAGAGAGACACGACATTTCCAACAAAATGCTTCTTTCTTCTTTGAATCCATTTCACAGGGGAACACATGAAGGGGAGGAAAGAGAAGGTAAGAACCGCTTGTTGAAGTCACAGTTTTCCTTCAGCAAGCTTGAACAAGTGAGGACAGGACCACCTCACCCCCGCCCCCTTCACCCAAGCTGGCAGGACAGGACGCAGTGACAAGCGCCATGCGGACACAACTCCCCCCCAGCTCTCCGCCCACCTGCCAAAAAGGAATATGGATAACGGACCGCCGGAATACAGCTCCCCTCCTAGGGCCCAGAACCTAGCACCCTCCACCAGCTCCCTACACACCGGCCTGTACAGAAGAATGGGGGGCACAACCTCAAGGGTGCATAACCCTTTACTGCGCACACCTGCCCTGGCACTAACATCCCCGTGGGGAACAGAAAGGTGGCCAACTCTGGCATTGATGCAGCACCGACTGGTGCCAGGCGCCGCTGGTCCCCTGCCCCAGAAGTATGGTATGCCAATGCATCACCTGGTATGTCCCACCCGTTCCACCATCCTACAGCTCCAAGAGAACAACCCCTCATCCCCTACCTTTGCAAATGCAAACGGCTGCCGACTCCATATCTATGGACCCCCCTCTTTTCAAGTGCTGCCTCATTCGGGCGCGCATTTACTTCTCCCTACGCCACCACTGCTGTCTTAAGGACTTCCATGTAAACTGCTTTGGAGATTTACAGACTTGACAGAGTTGACAGACATTGTTCTGCCAACAGATCAGACGCTGCTGTATCATCATACTAATTTCAGGTCTTAGTCCAGTCACAAATCCGGACACAAATTGTCCCATGTCCTTTGGTTCTAGAGTATCCATCCCACTGTACTGCTTAAAAGCCTGTAACAATCTTTCATAATACGCATGAATCGTCTCTTTGGGCTCTTGGTTCGTCCTGTCAATTTTGACCCAAATCAATGTCTTGTGGAGGCACTTTAACCTTCAGCCACGTAATCACCTGATCATATTTTTCAACAGTATTGGCGACGGATCATGTGTCATTGGGTCTCCCTCAGGCTCACCGTCTGGTCAATCCACAGCTGTTTTACAAGCTGACCATAAATCACTAGGGACCACAATCTCAAACAATGTATTCAAATCGATCCACAACACCTTTGAGATTTTCGCAAATCTATCAACCTGTTTGTACCACTCCACAGTTTTTTCTCTCAGCCTCACAGAATCATTAATAAATGCAGCAAAATCACCTCTACTCCAAGGCACATGTACATAGCCTCCACTTGACACCTCTCGTAAAGGGAAAGCTTGTACGCCTGTTCCCCCTGGTCCGGGAGGAGGTTCTCCCGCTATTCTTTTAGAAGCTTTCTTTTTAACCCATCTCTCTTCCCATCTATCTAATGTACTCCAAACTCGAATACCTAATATGAGTTCTCAAATTTGTGTTTTCATCCCTGGTATTCTCAGATTCTCTATATCCTGATCACTAAATGCAAGTCTGTGATTAGTCTGCAATGCTTTTGTTCGTTCTATATCAACATCATACCTTTGGCCAGTTAAGATAATTTCCTGTGTACCGGTCTTGCTCTCCTGGTAACATCTTTACTCATGAACAGTAATTCAGCAGGCTGGTAAGAATCTATCTGATAGAGTTCTAAGCTTCCACTTATCATTGCATCCAATTCAGTTTTCAATTTGAGCACATCAACCAAGTCCACTTTCATAGCTGATTTGATGGTTCCCTGACTCGTTTCAGTACCCTGGCTCCCTACAGATTTCTCAATATGCTCTTTCAACCACTTCTCTAAATCTTGGCCATCAAATAAATTTTGACTCTCAGATGTTCCCTTCTCTGGAGTAGCTTTCTCTTGGGGCATGCTGTTACACACATTTGGGAGAGTTTCCCATACAGGAGAGTCAAGACCTGCTAATCCCGGAAAAGACCTCAAGGGTCCATATCCATTCTGCAAAGCAGAATGGTCTGCACTTCCAGCACACGGCGTGCTCGCATTTACTGGGGTAAATGGAACAAATTTCACATTCGAATTATCCACTTCCTTTTCCAACGTCCTTCCTTCAGTAGGAGTTGATACTCCCTGATTCCCACTCCCACTCAGGCTGTGATCATACCTAGGCACTACAGGACCAATATTGACTGGCACTGTAAGAGCATCCGGAAGCTGTGAAGCCAGATTAGTGTTCCCATTTCTCGGGGTTACAGTTTGTGTTTCTCCAGTTGATACAACCCCCTATAACCCCAGGACAAGGAGCAACTGGTGCCGAAGCTATCAGTAATGTTCACATTTCCCCCACTTTCCGTTGGCGTCTGATTATATGGAGAAGACTATCACTCGCACCACTGTCACTGTCTGCATCTCCCTCCTTCCTCTGTTCTCTTCTCCTTTTCCCATCCTCAATTCCCTCACTCGTTATGGCAGGGTACAATCTTGCGCCCTCAATCATATCTACTCTCCATCTCTTCTGTTGATAATCCCATCTCATCTCCACATATGCACGCATTGCTTTTGTCATCCTCTCTTGATGTTTTTCTTTGTTTTGCATGCGCCGCACGTTCCCATGCGTTAAGCGCTTCAAATTGTGTGGGTCTGGGGAATCCTTTCATTGCAAATAATATTCCTTTCAAATAGTCAATTATGCTCAAATTGAAAGTACCATAGCAGGGAAACATCAATGCACCTTCTTTCTCGGTGATCATGTGCCAATTTATAAGCCAAATAATAGTATGTAGCCCTACTTTTGTCACCATATAATGTGCTGGCGTATTCTTTAGTGGCGCTTCCTCACCAACCCTAGTAGGCACCCCTACATCTCTTTGCATCATATCTCTTATTGCTTTAAAACATCTCATTTTCAATCTCTTACTTCAACAATTTCAACTCAAATCAAATTCAGACATTTTTTAAGTTCCGCAACAATACACTCACCAATAATAGTCCAGCATCATAGAAACAACTTCTACCACTTTCAGTGCGGCGTATCACAGCGCAGCACTCTATGGCGTCACTCTCACTCCTCGCAGCAGTTCACCCTCTGTCACAATTTCTCCACACTCTTCCTTTCACTAAGTTTATTATACAAAACACCAATTGTCTACTTCACTAAAAGATCAATAGAATTCAATCACCCAAAAAACACATACATTCATGAATGAAACCTCGACCCCAGTGCTTCACTTATCAGTATAGTTTTCCCTCCTGCGCAAAAAGGTCCACCACGCTAATTACAACTGTCACTTACACACAAAGTTTCCTGTCTCAATTTGAGCTGTCGACGACGTCTCACGACAAACCCCACAAAACTTAGCAGACAGATATAATACGGTGTCGTCTGCACCTTTTAATATATCCCGGGAACTTAGGCCACGTCGGACCTGATAACAACTTCAATGACTTAAACAACTTCAACAATTCAATAACTCAGCATCACTCACACAACTTTCTCAACATCTCTGCTAGACACCATACAATCCGTACCTTACCGCAATCTAAACGCGGTCATCACAAACCCTAATACTCACTCTTCTGCCATCACTGCTTAATCATATGCCACTGGAACTCTATCGATCCTCTTCGTCTCGATTCCAGCCTTCAGGATTAAGGCCACTAAAATG